>RYFJ01000290.1:0-355931 GCA_003991445.1 Oryza meyeriana var. granulata
CTGTCCTTCGCCTTGTGCATCTGTCCTATGTCTACAGAATCGAATCGGGCGTTCCTTGTACGTAAGGTTCGTTGTACGTCGATCTCTTTCAACGGAACTTGCTCTTCTGGATGCGAAGACATTTCTTCAACTGGGAACAACATGAAAAACGCCGTGGACATCAGAGAGTTCTGTCGGCAACTTGTTACCTCACTCCAATTGATACGCCATCACTCCGCGCCGGGCAAACGACAGGATACGGCCGATATAGAAGAGTGTGCTAAAACTTTCCACCTCATTCCGAATCTCTTGTTCCCTCGTAGGGGTATACTCGAGATACACATAGTCCTCCTATCTGAAACTCGAGCTCTCGTCTCCGATTAGCATAGTTCTTCTGTCGGGTTTGGGCTGTCTTCAGCGTTCTCCGGATAACCTTAAAAAACCTCGCTCTTTGGCCTCTTTCAAAATGGTCTGGTCCAAAAACCATCTTTCCTCCTACGTCTGGTCCAAGCGAGAGTGGATTCTACACCTGCGTCCATACATTGGCTTTCATTAGGGCCATCTGGATACTGGCCCTGATAGCTGTTGTTGTAGTGAGAACTCGGCATAGAAGGCAGACAGGGATCCCAAGTTCCCTTCAAAAATCCAGGGCACATATGCTCCTTGAGCATATCTTCCACAATCGGTTTAGCTCTCTCGGTCTGTCCATCTGTCTGGGGGTGATATGCGGTACTGAATTGAGATTTAGTGCCATTGCCTCATGCCAACTTTTGCCAAAATGGGAGTAAACTGAGCTCTCTGCCTCGGTCCGGTACACCGATCTTCTTTGGGATTCAATGGTTGGCTAAGCCTTGTCAGCATACAACTCAGCTAACTTCTTAGCCCGGGTAGGGTTGTCTTGACGGGGATAAAGTGGGCGACCTTGGTCAGTCGTCCACTATTACCAGATGGAATCATGTCGCTGCCGGAGGTCTTAGGTAACCCAACGATGAAATCGCATTGCTATTTCTTCCCATTTCCAACTCGGGAATCCTTAAAGGGTCTGAAGCAATCCTGCTGGCTTCTGATGTCTCTGCTTTAACCTTTACCAAATGTTCACAAACCGCGACAATACTCGGCAATATCTCGCTTCATTCCAGCCACCAGTAATGATCCTGTATATCCTGGTACATCTTGGTACTTCCTGGTGGATGGAATAAGCGGCTCATGGGCTTCTCTCAAATTAAGTCTCGGATTTCCTTTCGTGTTGGCCACTGCAAATGCGTTTTCCAAAGCCAAAAATTCTTTGCTGTTTCGATGGAGAACTCGAGGGCGTTTTTCCCTGGGTCATGCTTTCCTTAAGAGCATACGATCTTTTCATCTAACCTTTTGAGCTCCTGATTTTGGTCCTCCAATGTGGGCTGAATCAGCAAAGTCGCGCAGCGTTCCTGGCTTGACATATTTAATCCTTAGCTTTTCCAGTTCTCGACTTAAATCGGGTTTAAAGGGCAGGGTCAAGATGGCATTACAATGGATTTTCCGACTGAGGGCATCCGGCAACAACATTTGCCTTGCCAGGGTGGTAATGTAATTACCAAGGTCGTAATCCCTTAATCAACTCAAAGCCATCTTCTTTGGTCTGAGATAAGCTCGGTCTGAGTGAAGAATGTACTTCAGGGTTTTTATGGTCAGTGTTTAATACTTCAACCGATTTCCGACTAGGTAGTAGTCGCCATATCGTTCAAGGGCATGCACTACTGCTTAAAATTCTAGTCATGGGTCGGGTAGTTCACGTCTATGTGGGTCTTAACTGTCTTGAGGCATAAGCCAACCACTCTTCCTTCCTGCATAAGTACACACCTATGCTAAGTCGGGATGCATCGAGTATACCTCAAATCTTTGCCTGATATCCGGAAAGGATCAAACACAGGGTGGGGTAGTCAGCCTTTCCCTAATTCCAGGAAACTTTTCTCACATGCACCACTCCATTCAAACTTCTTTCCTTTCTTTAGCAATTCTGTCATGGGTTGGCAATCCCTTGAAAATCCTTCAATGAATCTCCGATAATAACCAGCCAAACCTAAGAAACTTCTATACTTCTTGTGACGGTTGTCGGGGATTTCCAAGAAAGCACGTCTCTCACTTTCCCCGGGTCCACTTCCCCTCCTTTGGGGCAAGTGACCAACATGCCCGAGCAAAGCAATCGGTCTAAGCCAGAACTCACACTTCGAGTAACTTGGCAAATAACTTGGTGCTCTCTAGCTTTCCGAGAACCATTCTCAAATGTCCAACATGTTCTTGCTCGTCTGGAAGAAGATTAGGATATCATCCGATGAATTATCACGACAAAACTTGTCGAGATATTCCATGAATACCTTATTCTAAGGCTAATGAAGAAGGCTGGGGCATTAGTGAGTCCGTAAGGACATCAACTGTATACATCATATATCCATAACGGGTCAGGAAAGCTGTCTTGGGTATATCCCTCCAGGTCTGATTCTTCAACTAGTGGTATTCCTGATCTCAAGTCAACCTTAGAGAAAAACTTTAGCTCCTTGCGCCTGGTCGAAACAGATCAAATCCTTGGTAAGGGATACTTTTATTCTTGAATGGTTACTCCATTCAGTGGCCGCGATAGATCACGCACATGCCTCTTGTCTTATCTTTCTTTTCCACTAGAGCACTGGAGCTCCCAAGGTGATGTGCTAGGTCGCACAAAACCTAGGCGTCTCAAGTTCTTCTATCTGTTTTCTTCAACTTCGGTAACTCATTAGCCGCCATTCTAAGGGTCTCTTGGATATGGGTGCTGTGCCGGGTAAGCAACTCTATAGAGAATCAATCTCTCTATCAGGGGGCCATTCCGGTAGACTGTCTGGAAAAGACATTCAGGGTACTCAATTGATCACCGGCACTTCTCCTAGAAGGGCCATTTGCCAGCAGAGCCAAGGAGAGATTGGCTTTTTAGGATTTCCAGGAGAGGCAAACTTTACTTTTTGTCAAAAGGGCACTGCAGGGTTAATGGCTAGTTGCACAGTCTATTCCGGACTTTTTGTGCTTAGCTAAAACCAGTCCATTGCCAAAATCAATCCAAGCCTTGTGATTCCAGGACAATGGGGTTGGCTGAGAAACTAATCCTTCATTAAACCAGGTTAACTCCAGGGCAGATTGGTCCGACCTAACTCCTTGCTATGAGGGGAGTGTAATGACCATATGTAATCCTAAAGACTGTTTGATATCCGCAACATACTTAATTCACAAAAGAGAGAAATAGGAAATGCGATGCTTCCAGATCAAAACAGAACAACTGCAGGTACGGAAAGTTTGACAAGAAACGTACCCATTACCAATCTGAAGCTTCCTCTCGGGCTGTCTTCGACTGGATATGATTGACTCGGCCTACCGTCCAAAGGCCGGAGGGGCACGGGAGGCAGATCACTAGCATGTGTATGGCTGTCCTCGACTAAACACAGGGGCTCTGAAGCGCTGGCGTTGGGGCGTCCAGAAGGCTGCAGGGTCTTGCTTCTGGGGGCAGTGACGGGCGAAGTGACCCAACTCGTTGCAGTTGTAGCATCGCTTCCTGGGGCACTCGGGATACTCCTCTGCTGTAGGCCGGCTGGGGTAGGGCGGCTTTGCACGGTACTTGCACTGAGGGGTCGGGACTGAACAGATGAAGCCGGGCGGTAAGCAGATGGGCGAAACACCTGCTCCTGAAACTGGGGATGGGCACTGACGGGAAGGACTGGGGAGATAGGGCCTGGTACTCGCGGAGAGACTACGAGACTGCATCTGGGAGGCTTGAGCGCTTGCGAAAAACTTCGATTCCTTCCTCGCGTCTTCAACCACTAGGGCTTGTTGACCATGTGCTGGAAAGTAGGGAAGTCATGGGCAAGAAGCTGGATCTTCATTGCACATTCATCCCTTTCAGAAACCTTTCTGATTTTCTTCTTGTCCGTGTTCACGTCCTCGGTGCATAGCGGAGCTAGATGGTTGACCTAACTCAGGTACTCGCTGATGCTGGAATGTCCCTGCTTGAGGTTGTTGAATTCTTCTCTCTTAATGTCTATTACTTTTCCTTCTGGGACATGTGCAGCTCTAAAAGGCTTCAACAACTCGGGCCAGGCGATGTTGGCAGCATCTTGATGGGGTCAGCACAGTAGTTCTCCACCAATCGGCTGCTGGTCCACGAAGTTGATGTGCAGCAAACTGGGTTTTCTCCATAGGTGTGCACTGCACTAGGTTCAGCTTTCTGTCCATATCCTTTAGCCAGTCATCAGCCTCTACTGGCTCTGCAGTCTGTGAGAACTCGGCCGGACGGGACCTCATGAAGTCGGCAAGCTTGGAGCGGCCATGAGCTTGTGCTGGTTGAACTTGATGGAGGAGAGGCTGCATTGCGGCAAGTTCTGAGCAATGCCTTGCAAGATCTGGGTCTGGATGGCATAAGCTGCTGGGGGTCCACCTGGAAGCTGAGGAGGTTGAGGCAATTCCTCCAGGGTTTGCTGCTGCAGCATCAAAGGTACCAAGGCCGGCTGCACGGCCATTTCCGGACATCCGATCATGAGTCTGCTCCACTTCTTGTTCTCCGCGGCGGTAAGCGGTTGTTGCGGACTGGACCTTGGCTTCAAAACCCAGGCGAGCTGGAGCACGACATTTCTGGCGCTTGACGTTCTGCCATCTGGTCCTAGAAAAGGGCAACCAAGGGAGAAAGGTTCAGCAAGGTTATCGGCAGCCAAACCGATGGAACAGATGAAGGAGCAACAAGATCAGCAAGATGGATTCAAGCAGCAGAACAAGGAACACACTCGAGAACCCAGCCACAACGAAAAGACGACAAGATAGGGCACTGGAACCTAATGGCTTGCGCAGGAACCAAAGGTAGGGAGATAGCCAAGAGTTTAGAAACATTTCCAAATCTACAAAGCAGAGAAAGATACTCAGACAAGTCCTAGATTTTTGCAAATAGTATAGTTTTCAAATAGATTCTCAAGGACATCTGCACGCGTGGGGTTTCGTTCCTAGGGCCAACCTTTGCTCTGATACATTTCTGTGACGCCTCCCGACTAGGTGGAAGGCCACCATGTGCATACGGCAACCCGATCCAGGATCAGTAGTCGGGTACGCACAACAAATGATACAACTCAGAGTTACAATAAATACATAACAGAGTACACATATAAATACAGGAGATCCATCCAGGACAAACCCGGGATGGGCAAAAGTAATCAACAAGTAAACTAGCGAACAGCAAAAAACAGGGCGAAAGCTGGACAAAAACTACTCCACAGGCTCGGTTGGGAACTAGGCTTTGAAACCTTCAGAAGTCTTCGTAGTCGGCCTGGTCTTGGAGGGAACTCGGCAGCAGTCGGATCTTCGTCTTCTTCTCCAAAACCTACTATACATATATGAACAAGGTGAGTACTTCATACTCAGCAAGCCGGGAAAAGATGCCATGTTTGGCTAGACAGAAAGGCTAAGGGTTTTTATTTGCGAAAAGCTGCCTTTAGAAACTATTTTCTTTGCAAACACTAGTGAGCTTAAATTTTAGTTATCGGAAAGAGGCTCACGCCTCGATCCATTCCGCAAGTTGCTTTTCAACAACTCGCCACTTAATGAATCAAGCTATATATATATTTTCATCTTTTACTTTGCATTTGTTGGTCCCTGTATCCTCCGAGTAGCTACAACCACTCGTTGACCCTGAGACTCGGCTACAACCAAATCTCAGCTGTGGCACTTAATGCCCGCTACACTCTGGCTTACAACCAGCTAGCTCATCCCCGCCCTGGCTACACCCGGGGGCGCAGCTCGCTATTTGCTTCCCTGGCTACAACCCAGGAGCTCAAGCTTGCTCATCTGGCTTCCCTGGCTACAACCCGGGAGCACAACTTGATCAACTTGCTGCCCTAGCTACAACTCGGGAGCTTGATCAATCCGTCTTCTGGCTACAACCCGAAAACAACTGCACAGCCGCCCTGGCTACAACCCGGGGGCTTAAGTTTGCTGCCCTGGCTACATCCCGGGAGCATGATCTTCATCCTGTTTACTTTTCACACACTTGATTATGGTGCTTAACACCCCGGATCACACAGATCCGTTTCTAGCCACACAGGCCTTCCGTTTGCTTACTCGACAACTCTGGTCACGGTTCCCTTTCCATCAACCATTTTTCACAAACCACGGGCAACAAATCTACGCTATGGGGATCACCTTACATCGCCCTTAACCGTGGGCACGGCTGTTCGATACAGTTCTGCTAATCTCTGCAGAGGGTGTGCGCTTTACCATCCAACACGAAAATTACACCGAGTACTGGCCTGTACCAGAAATTCGTGACAAGGCCATTTCCAAAGCTAGTCTAGGGTTATCCAATGCCAGCCGAAAGATCCACACAGGATTCATTGGTCGGCACTGAACTTCCCTAAGCCTACTATTTACTCGGCCAGGGGCATCCATAATACCCGTATGGTCGCACTGTAAGATGCTTCGGATGGAATCCCAAAGGAAACGGTCCTTATCGGTAATACATAGCCATGCCGCACAGGCGTTGTCTCTGTACACCAAGATTTTCAAAAGTTGTCTTTATTTCACAAAACGCGCCGATACACAAGGTATCGGGTTTTCCAATCAGTTTAGTAAAACCCAATGTTTTCCCAAACGACAAACAACGTCGCAGAACTAAGCCATTCTACTCGGCATCGTATCCTCAGATAGGATGCTAGTGTGCCATTTGTGGGGCTCTCAAGGGAGAAATATATCAACATCATACCAAATATGTGCGGCTACTGGGTAGGTCCATCGGTTTCGCTTGTAAACCGAGACCAACAGTTTAAAAAGGTGTAAACTAGGCATGCATATATTTTCCAAACAACATAGTTTTGCATATATGGGAAACAATATGGTCAAAGAGGCTTGCCTTGTTCTAAGGAGGGGTCTTCTTCGGCGAAGGTGGCTTCTGGATCGTCCACCGGTTCAGGCTCTGAACAAGCAGAAAGAAAACACTAATAAGCAGGAGAAGTAAAACACCAAGAAAAAGATCAAGAAGTAGTTGGCTGCAGAAAAGGTGGCAGTCGGCTGAACCAGGTTTGCAATCCGGGTGATAGAGCTCCAAAGCTTGAGAGGAGAATGAGAACTTAGCAGAGCTGGAGCTGGCCGGCTTGCAAAACAAAGGAAGAAGGAGCATGGATGGCTCAATATATATAGCCAGCGTGCAAGGGTGAGGCACGGTGGAGCTGGGCAACGGGTAGGGAGAAAAAGTCAAGGTGAACTGACAAAGGATTTGATGTTCACGCAGGGCTTGACTTGGGAGTCCGGCGTGGTCAGGGAGTTGGCAGGCACTGTAGCTGCGATGAGACATTAAGGTCAAGGCTAGGACAGATTTAGAGAAATCTCACTGACAGGGCTTCGGACTGACCACTGGTCCAAGCGATGCAGCAGGTTATTGTCCATCGGTCCAAGCGGTGCTGCCGGTAGGTGAAGACTGGTTCTTCTCCACTCCGGTAGTCGGCGTCCAACGGGCGGGTGCAACTCGGGGGACAAGGAAACAACAGGTCTCAACAAGGTAGTCGGCCACTTCACAGTGCTTACTCGGCAGCAAGGAGGTCCGAGTAAAACAAAGGAAAGGGCAGGATACAAGGACTGAGTAGCAATCTACTCGGCTCAAGGGAGAAGGTAGTCGGCTGGCCAGGGAGAAAAACTGGGGCACAGCTGACAGGATAGGAAGGGAGCTTGGGAAAACGAAGACTAGCGGGAAAAGAAAAACGGGTCGTTACACTCTCCATGGCCGCCACGACCAATGGTTTCATATTTACCAGCGACGTCGTCCTTATCTTCGCCATGGTGTCAAGTTTTCACGCCCCGTCCTGGTACCACCTATAGTGACATCAGAGAGGATGCGCCACAGGAGATTGACGTAAACCAACTCCCAAGGAACCGCGATGCCGTTCGCGATGCCGGTATCAGTCCTAGAAAACTTTGCTGGTACCCGCGGTCAACGAAAACGTATGATAGCAACTAAATAAATAAATATATATATATAGTATACCTTATAGAAGGTCACACCTTTGGAACGACTTCAAGAATGTAACTAACAAGGAGAGAAGCAGTAGCGGAATGACAGCGCAGCAAGAACCCAATCTATAAGCAATGGCTTGGGATTAGGAAAGAAACCCTAATCTTCACTTCAACTTCACTCTTCCTAAAGGAGGGGGAAAAGATATGGACTGAGTACAACGTATTCAACAAGTCAAGGAAAAGTGAGTTATGAAGGCTACCAAGAAAGGTTGGGGTTTATTTCACAACCTTTTTATTTTGAAACATTTTCAAAACTCTAAGTGTCGGTTATTTTAGGTGTAACTAGAAAGAGGCTCTCACCTCGATCCTGTCCGCGAATTGCTTTGCAACAACTCAAGCGGATAAAATAAATTTTAATTGATTAAAATTTCTAGTCAAATATATCACTATACTGGTTGTCTGACCACGACATCGGCTCAAGGAGGGTCTGTCCTTAGGCAGCTTTCCACCTTATTCTCATCTATTAGTTTATTTTCACTTTCCTCCTTTCCAGGACATTATCTCATTTTTTCTCTATTATTTTCCTTTCACTTTCATCCTCTTCAAGATATTATCTCATCTCATGTCTCAAACTCTGTGGCTCCTCGAGTCACAAACATACACTGCTTCCACTCGGAAAGCCTAATCTATGATGGCATTCGACATCCCGGGTCACACAACCCCGTTTTAGATCACTCAGGTCATCCATTAGCCACCAAGGCTGATTCTGGTAACGACTCCCATGCCACAAAACCACATTCGTAAAGCACTAACAAACAAATCTACGCTACAGGAATCACCTCACATTCGCCCGTAACCGTGGGCATGGCTCTTTGAACAATTCATAACCTTTGCAAAAGGTGCACGCTTTACCCACACGACACGAGCTTACTTCCCGCACTCGTCAGTGGGGAAGGTTCGCGACAAGGCATTTCCAAAGCCTACCCAGGATAACATGTTGCCCTATAAAAGGGTCCCAGACCAAGTACCAGGAACTCATTTCCTGTACTCAGGGACGAGGGTATATCGCCCTCTTGGTAGCCAACCGATTCTACATTTATTAGCATCCGAACAATTCTGAGAACACTAATTACTTGGCCAGGGGTGTACTATTTCACCCGTGTGGTCGCATTGTGAGATGCTCGGATGCAATTCCCCAAGGAAACGGTCCTTATATACGAATACCAAGCGCCACCATGCAGGCAGTCACCTTGCATCGTGGGTTTTCACAAACAATAGTGATGTGGGTGGAACCATCGAAAACCAGGCTCAGGGAGCACGGTCACCAAGGTGGAGTGACAAGGAATAGGGTACCAACATACTATGGGATTTATGTAACTACTGGGTAGGTTCGTTGGCTTGTCACGCAAACCAAAGCCGGTCAAATTATCGTGCACACTAACAATGCAATTTTGTAAATAAATCATTTTTCAATTTAGGAGCAATATGGTCAAGGATTGACTTGTCTTAGTCTTCATCTTCAAACCCTCGCGAAAATCCGATGTTCGACGATACCCGAAACATCGACTACGCGCGAAACAAGAGAAAAATACATAAAAACCCTAAAATAAAATACTATTATTAATAACTAATAGTGTCATAGGGTAGATCTCAATTTTAGAAAAATTTGGAGACTTGAACGGGTCAATCAGAGTTACGGATAAAAAGATATGGATTTTCAAAGTTTATAGGATTCTCTAAAAAAAAGAAAAGGTTAATATGAATTTTGGAAAAGGAATATTCTGGGAATATTCCTAGCTCTGACAAGTGGGGCCTAATGTCAGTGGGGGAGAGAGAGGCTAAGGGGTGTAGCCCACATGTCAATGACAGGGAAAGAGTAGGGCCACATGTCAGTGAGAGATAGAGAGTGGGGTGGATGACAAAGCGCGCCCACATGTCATCCTTGCAAGGGAGAGAAAAGGGATGGGACCCACATCTAAGTGAGATAAAATATTAAAATGGATGGTAATTAGATTTTTAAATTAGGTCAGGCCCACATGTCACTAAGACAGGAGGAGGATTAATTGGGGCGGTCACTATGCACTAATGGGACGGGGTATACGTGTAAGTGAGAGAGGGCGAGGGGGTTTAAACCGTGCGGGTCCACATATCAGTGGGGATGGTGGTGAGGTTCGGTGGTTAGCATTGCACGCCACGCCAGATAGGGAGGCTGGGGGAGCTCAGCTAGGGAGATCGACGGCCGGCAATGGCCGAAGGGATTCCGGCGGTTGCCGGCTCGCCAGAAGAATGGACCACATCGGCGGATAAAGGTGGAAGCGGTGAACCTTTTGAGCGGCTCGGATCGAAGAGAGAAGGCTCGAGGCGGCTGACGGCGAGGTCCAGAGAGAGGCTGCGAGAGAACGGCGTCACGCAGCGGCGGCGGAGCATGGCACTAGGGAAGAAGCTGCCATGCGCATCTTGGGCATGTCTAGGAGCTAGCTTGGAACATTAATTTGGAGGAGGAGAGGGAATAGAGAAGGGGGCTCATCGGACGAGGGGAAATTGCAGCAGCGGCAGCTCATAGAGCTCGAGCTCGGTGCAGAGGTGCTACAAGGCCGTCGGGGGTGCGGCCGCAGTACTTATAGGCGAGGGAGGGAGCTAAATGGCGAACTAGAAAGGTGGTGGCGCAGGGAAATTTTTCTCACGCAGGGCCGAACGCGAAGGCTTGCTTGATGGGACTTGGCGGTGGGGGACGAGGTGCCTATGTCGGCCGGAGGGGAGGAAGAGGGGCATGGCGCGACAGAGGTGATGGGATGTGCGGTGTTGACTTCGGTGCTCGGCCGTATATATTTTTATTTGGTTCGGGATTTTTTCGAGCACGTGGTGCTCATGCGGGAGAGAGACGAGTAGGTAAGACGACCATTGCGGGGCATGCGTGTGGGCGAGCGCGGGGTGGTGGCCGACTGACGTGCGGGCCCGGCCCGCCAGTGCTAGATCACGCGTGCGTGTGAGGAGCGGCGTGCGGGTGGTGGTGTGGCGCGTGGCCTATGGGCCGGCGCAGGGTTGGGCTGTCGAGCGTCGCTAGGGAGGGCGAGGCCGAGGCAGGCCAAGGAGCTAGGCTAGGGGGGAGGGAAGAGAGAAGAGGGGAAGACCCAGGCCGGGAGAAAAATGGTGGCCCAGGAATATTGGAAATTTTTGATATTTTTCAAGGAAAATTTTAGAATAAAGTTTGAACACTTTTGGGGCTTGGATTTGAATTTAATTTGGACATTTGAATTTTGGAAAAAATAATGGGGACTTAGGGGAGGGACTATCGGTGGAAATTTTAATAGGAAATCAGGGGATGGTTCCAAAGAAGATATCGAAATTCAAATATTTGGAACTTGCTCCAGGGATTTTTATTTGAGGAATTATTTTTGGAAGATTTGAAAGGATATTTTGAATTCAAATTTAGGATTTGTGCTCTGGGGATTTGGGGATTCTTCCGAAGGGGATTTTTGCTGGAATTTTTGAATTTTGTGGAGAATCAAAATAAGGTGAATTTTATGGGAAGGCTTCGGAGGGAATTTCAAATACAAAATCCAAGTCCTAATATTTGGATTTGGATTAAAATTTTTGGATGGGGATTTGGGGTGGATTTCGAGATTGAGTTATTCGAGGGTTTTTGGATAGGTTAGAGCGAGATATTCAAACCTCGAAATTCGAGTCACGAAATTTGAAGAGAATTTGGAATTGGGTTTTGGGGTTCAAGAGAAGGTTTAACTGAGATCTATGGTACTTAGTCTTTAATCACACATAAAGAGCCAAAATTTTTGAAATTAAGGTTTTTATTAAAATAGTTTTCTTTTAATGGCCCGGAAACTGGGGTGTTACAACTTACAAGCCTATTTCGCCCCCGAGCCAAGCCGCTTGTCGAGCTAGGACGCGAAGGAACCTTGAATTTATATGCATGCTACGTGTCCGCCCTCCGCATGCAAGCATATTGTAGTGCTAGCCACGCCAATTGAATCTATAGGAGGATGGATGAAGTTTCTATAAGCCAAGTCCTTTCGGCTTCCATCTATTCCGACTGTCTTCACCAAATTCTTCTATCTTAATCTATGTTGCTACACAGAGGAGTTGCAATCGAGCCACGAAAGGCAATACAACAGATTTGATGTTCAGTGACGTAAAGCTCTTGACAAAAAGCGTATTTGTCATAGATATATACTATTTAATGACGTTTTTTACTGAGCGTCATGGAGTCCACTAGGTAGCATAAGTCTGTGATGATTTTACATAATCATCACAAAATACTACTGCAATTTCATCATAGCAATTCTACTATGTACAAGGTCAGCTAGTCAAAGACACAATTCTACTATGTACAACAGATTTGTCACAAATTTTTTTTCATCAATTCAAAAGCTAATGACGAATATGTTTGTCATAAGATTGCTAAGTTCATGACAAACACAAGGATTGTCATGTGTATTTGCCTATGCTACAAAGCTACTTCTTTCCCGGTCCATTTTAGCTAGAAATGGGAGCAGCTGTCCTATATGACTACACACCAAGTTGATACTCATATTTCTCTCAACTCTTCTTGTGTTCTTTTTAGTTCACTTTCATGTAATGTCCTCATTTAGTGGGCAATCATTTGGTTCTATGGTTGCTAGAAAAGCTTTTTGAATGGACATGCAATTTCTAAATTTAGTTCCTATTTTGTGGGTTGTGAAAGCTCTTTCTCAATTCTATATGCACACCAAGCTTCTCTATCTTATGTGTAGTTTCTCAAAGCCAATAGTTATTTCTTACTGCATTTCAACTCAATTCATAATAAATGATCTTACTTTTATGACGAACTACGAATATATCGTCATAGAATACATACATTTGTGACAATTCTGACACATAACATCACGGAATAATAGCAAATGCCATGGCAAATACAATTAAGTAATTCATTTGTACAAGTTATTTGAACCTTGTATAGACACTAAATGAGAGTATATATATTATAAATCTGAGTATCCTAACTTTTTGCAAAGAAGAAAGTATTATGAAGAATTTGTAGTCCTAATAAGCACGCCGAATCATGACCATAACCAACGAGATAGAGGGTGGTGAATTGAGATAACAAGGTTTACAAACAGGGCGGCAGGGGGGGGGGGGGTGTTCAAGTGATAACACCATACCAAGTGCAACCGGTCGTGTTAGTTATGGGTGATATGACAAATGTAGTGAAGGAATGAGTAAGGCGACGTACAGTTGTAGCTATAGTAGAATGCGGCTTGCTAGGCATAAGATTCATGAGGATGTCTTGGATGACAGCAAGGAGGAAAGCCACTCATATAGGTGTTAGAAGTAACATGTGCTTGTTCAAGTTTATTATGATTTTATCATGTTAGTTTTTTATTTTGATTTTGTAGAGAAAAAACTGTTTAAAAATATGCACAGATCTTTAAAATAGGGTCAAAAGTTTCAAAATTGAGACTAATAAACATTAAATTATCAATTTGCTATATATCTATTTTAAGAACATACCGTATATCTGTTATATCAATTAAAAATTTATTTTTTTCCTCTCAAAATGATTTTGCCTATTTCTTAAATCATGTCAAAAGTATTCTTCCCTCTCCCCAAAACTAATAATATCCCTCCAACCATCCCGTGACCCACCAAATCTCCACCACAAATTTCATCCATGCCAATACTACTTTGCCCCTCATCTATGCAGTATACTCTCTCTGTCTCACAATATAAAAATTTAATACTGGATATGACACATTCTAGTACTACGAATCTAGACAGGCCTCTATCTAGATTATAGTATTTAGTACTAGGTTTTTTTTATTTTGAGACGGATTTTTTATTTTGAGATAAAGGGAATACACACCTTCTCACAGGCTCACAGAAAGGCTAGTTTTGTAATTTCTCCCTACCAAACCAGATCAAGCCCCTTACTATCTCCATCGTTCTCTCACTCTATTCCCCGTTCTCTCGTCCAGATCTGGGAGCAGCGCTCACAGGCTCACCACTCCTACCTCTGGCTCATCCCCACCACGTAGTGTGGGAAGGAGGAAGGAGAGAGCAAACATCAACCAACAAGCAGGAGTGTCACGCTGCTCTCAGGTAGCAGCACTAGCATTTTTGTTTTGTAGGAGTCGAACTTGTATACTCTGCTTTTAGGTTGTTCTACGAATCAAAGCAGTGAAGTGTATACCTCTTTCTATTGCATGGATTTTTATTTGTCACAACTACCTTTGGGATTTCTTGCTGTTGTTAAACATATGAATGAATGACTGCTAAAAGTATTTCTCAATTTCAGGGATTCTAATTTTTGAGTGGCTACAGAAAAAAATTTGAGGCGGCTCGAAATGCCTAAACAGAAGGTATTGTTTGCTAAACTAACATGTATCTTTGTCAATCGAAGCTTTAGGTTAAAATTTGTCTTCAGGTTACCCTCATTACATATTGGATACTACCTTTCTCCTCACCTTCTGTTTCTTTTTCTTAACGTCCATGCGCAAATGAGCTTAGAGAGGAGTCAGTGCAACTTTTAAGTAAGTTACTAATTTTATTTATGTAAATCAACTTAAAATGTGTTTATGATATTTGTGCTTTATTGAAGAAATTATCATCAATAAAATTGACTAAAACTTCACCAGTAGGAATGTATGATAAAAAATATAACTTGAAATACAAAATATATACAATTCTATATGCCACTTTGCATATGTGCAACCTCGTTTTGAAATAGAAAATAGTAGGCTTGTAATAGATGGGGACTGATCAACTAATCCAGCAAGAACCTGAATTTATAGACTTGATATACTACTTTCTATTGATTACCGAATCATTGATCATCTAGACAATTGACACTTGAAAGCTGAAAACCTGAACTCTGAAGTCAATCCTTTTCTACCTTGGTGGTGCCGTGGAGCTAGACGAGCAACGAAGAGAGAGAATGAGTAAAAAAAGAGAAGAAGAGGGAAAAAAGAAAACATAAAATCAAACTACCTAGTTTAATTAGTACTGCTATTCACCACTAAATTAAAAAAATTTAAATTATTCACCACTAGCTGTTTTTTTATTAATATAAGCTCTTCTAGCACACAATAAAGCCTGTTGACCTATTCTTTTCAGGATGCATATACATAGTAATACACTAGCCACATTTGCCCATATTATGAATTTTCAAATATCATAGTAAAAAGTTTGTCCTAATGTTTTTTGTGGAGCTATTTTAGCTTGTACCAATCAAAAGATTTGTCATTTAAATATTTATTGTATTTTTTATAATATATAATAAGATGTATAAATTCATCTTATTATAATTAGCTAACTACTTATGTGTTTAGGTTTGGATCCTCTAAATGTATACAACTATTTTTACGGTGATATATAATAAGATGAAACCATGTGGCTTGGGTGCCATTGAACCACACAAAGTAGAGGCACAGATAGAGATGCAGGGCTTATAAAGCCAAGGGATATGAAAAGCCCTCTCGGAAAAAAGTCCACCCTTCTCATTGGAACATCCAAACACCTTAGTGCTACCCCAACCTTCCCACTCAAGATGGAGAACTCATCTAAGGAAGCCCTGGAGTTCTCATCTAAAGCCGACCATAGCGGTTACACCGAACAGTTAGAGCTGCTATTTAAGTAGCTACACTCTCCTAAAAAGCCGATCCATCTTGGAGAGCAAGTAATCCATGGATCTTAGAAGGATTGGACGATGAAGATCTACATTCAAGCCAGGGAAGAGGAGTGTCAAGGATATGTGTTCAAGTCCCGCCACCTTCGAGCTAGCAAAGAGGTAGCAATTCAGGATGCGTCCCATGAGGCATTCATGCGGCTATCTAAGATCTACAACAATGAGGTCGCAATAACTCAATTTTCCCTACATCCATACTGTGCAGGTGGTGGCCGTCATTGCCATATCCGAAAGGTGAGGCGTCTCGAGGAGCAATCACATATCCACTGTTCCAAGTGGATGTGCGTTGCAGACGAGGCCTATGAAGGGGCCGTGGAGGAATTGGATGTGGTTCTAGGAAAGATCGCTGACTGGGAGGAGAGGTACAACCACCTTACCCAGGAACACACCATTCGTGGACTATAGCTGGAAGCAATCAAA
The DNA here is from genome assembly GCA_003991445.1 of Oryza meyeriana var. granulata. Taxonomy (NCBI): domain Eukaryota; kingdom Viridiplantae; phylum Streptophyta; class Magnoliopsida; order Poales; family Poaceae; genus Oryza; species Oryza meyeriana. The sequence continues at coordinate 16,064 of RYFJ01000290.1, forward strand.
CTCCGCCTCCAATGGTATTTTGGAACCCCATCTCAATCTCAAACCCTGCAAAACTTGCCACCATCACTACAAACAGGGATAGGAATTGATGGTGATGACCCTACTCAGATCAATGTACCATGGTCATGCTTGAAAAGGATGGAGGCTGAGTTTGATAGCCTAACTTTACAAGGCTGCTTGCAAGGATTCGGGGTCACATCAGAATCCCTCGGTGCTATTGCTTGCCCCCTCTCCGAAGACAAGTATGGTAATACACACAGTGGTGGTTGGATGAAGAAAAGGGAGGCCGACCAGAAGAACCATGGGACACACTTGGGGACAACCTCGGAATGGGAGCTAAACCAAGTACCTATCTAGAAGACCACTGTGTAAAGTCACATGGTTATAGCATATCACCTAGGAGTAGCATATGAGGGCTGTGGTATGATGTTGACCATTTGTCTACTTGTGGGTGAACAAGGTCATTTGTTTAGTGTGTTTGTGTATCCTTGGTTGTGATGCTTTTGTGGCGTGAGGCTATTGAGTAATGTTTGCTTGAGAAGATAGCTTTTCTGTGCACACATCTATACAAACTTGCATATATGTATTACGACAACAACGCTACAACAATAAAAGACAAGAAAACAAATTCACAAAAAACTTTATTATCACCCGTTTTGTTGTGGGAATTGTCTTATAGAAAGATTAAGAGCACTAGAGGGGTTGCTCTTGTATAAGTCAGTATACGAGATACACATACTTATTATCGTGTAAATGGGTTCAAGGAGATGTGAAAAATCCTTATAAGACATGGCTATAGAAGCAAATACATCACAATAACGACGATTGCTGCTTTGACACGTGGGGTCAGGTGGCTGTCTGGTCCCTGGCCCTGCTTTGACCAAGTGACATGGGCCGACTGTTTGGCACCCTAAACTTTTAAACTGATCTGCCGGGTGTTGGGCTGACACTGTTCTCGTGTTCTTCTCTGGTATTGGTATTGGTATTGGTGTTGACGTATCTTCATCGGGCTCTGTGTGGATCAAATCAGTGTGCTGCGTTTGACCGTACTATAGTGGTAACCTGTACCACACCTGGTGTCCTTTTGTTGTGACTAGCGCTTGCGAGCCACGGTATTTGCTGGGGTACCAGGGTTGTCTGGCTTTTATTTGGGTCTGCCAACATACCTTTTGCCGCTTCGTGTACCAGTGTACCCGTGTCATCGAGTCCGTTTCTATTTATGGGCCTTCCTTGCTTCTTCTTTTGGCTAGGGTGAGAGTGGCGTGGCGAGTGGAGGGTAAGTGGAGGCGGTGTAGCTCAAAGTGAGGATGGGAAAATGGAGCTGGGGTCCGGCAATAGTGGCGGCGGCAATGGCGGCGAGCAAGGTGCTGGCGGCCGTGGCATTGGAGGTGGTGCGGAGCAGGAGGGTGTCGGCAAAGGTGCCTCTCGCTGGCGTCTAGGGCAGGCGGAGCGCGGAGCTCCAGTCGGTCGGGCGGCAAGTGAGGTTGCCAGAGGTGGAGGTGCGGCAATAGCGGCACCGAGGCGTTTTGGCCAAGAAGAAGCTTCTGGTCGGGGTTGGCTGTTGTTCTGCGCTGAGTGTGGGTGTGGTTGGGCTTACGCTTTGTCTGTGCCGCCATCTGTACCATCTTAGCCGTGGTGGCGCGTTTAGTGATCCAGTTCTTAGGGTGGTGGTGTGAGCCACTGCAGGACGGCTAGTCCGACCACCTGTGCGTGGTGATCTGCATCTTCATCGTGTTGGCACCCATTGTTTTCCTTTCCATCCTGGAGACGATGCTAGAGTAGGCAGTTGATAGTGTGGCTACTAGATGCTGGTGTTGTATTCCCTATGTATCGACTTTTATGGTTCCAGCTTTTAATCTTTAGCTTCGGTGCTTTTGAGTATGAGGTCCCTGGCTCATTTTGGTTGCTTGGTTAAGAAAACTGTCACTTTTCCAAATCGTGTTTAGATCCCTTAATTCCTCTATGTCTTGAGCATAGACCTTTATGGTTTTGATTGGTGCTTGGATATCTTTTAACGAGAACTGTCGTTTTTCCCTAATATGTCTAAGTTATTTATTTTTCCTAGCCTTCTGGGTATTCTGAGGTTACCATTTTTGATAGGTGCGATCGTCACTCTGTCTTAAAGTATCATAACTCAATGAATGAGTTTTTGCTAGTGGGCACTTTGGCCTAAGCATGAGCATAGCCAATGCTTTCTAAAGCCATAGAGTTAAAGCAGGCAAAAGGTTGCATCGTTCCACATTTCATTCTTCCTTACACGTAGTTCAGGGTATTACATCACTTGAGACAAAAGGGAAATTGCCTTTGCTCGGAAGGTGGTGGTGAAACAAAAGCTTACACTTGTAACCCTTCTTATGGAGATGGTGGAGGCGTGCGGGGTTCAATTTCCGGCACGGTTCCTTTGGGGACAGGGTAGCCCCCGGATCGACATACGACAGACCAAGTAATATGCTTCCAGGAGTAGGGCGATAGTGTGCTCGTGGGCTAGGTGCTGATAGCGGGCCTCTAGATCAACATATCGGTCCCGAAGCTGATGCAGCTCTTCGAGGGCTTTCTCGTAGGCGTTCTCGGTGGTGTAGGCTAGCTTGGAGAGAAGGACACATTTGCTTCCTTTGGCCTTTTCAGTCGGGTGGAGGCAGCACCGGCTATCACCTTTCTCGTGGTAGGGGTGCATACCAAAATGGTTGGCCACTCCCAAGGAAGCACAAATCTTGCAAAATCGCAGGAGGGCCTTGCGGAACACGTCCCGAGTGGCGGCTTCAAGGGTTCTCCGGGGATGAAGGTTTTGAAAGGTGATCACTTCGTGTCTCCCGAAAGGTGGAGGAAAACCGTCACCTTCCAGCTTGTCTGGGATCCCTGAACGATCTCCTCACTGCAAAATAGTGGCTCCTCGGTGTAGCCCAACTGCCGACAGAGGAATTCCAGTTGCTGGGCATACCGATTGAGCTTGTCCTCGGCATGCCCCTCGGCTGCTGGTGGCGGGGTTGACATGGTTATGGTTTTCTGGTTGGCTGGGAAGGGCTGAGCTTTTTAGTAGCAGAGGCTTAGTCCGAAAGGGTGCCTTTATGGGGTCACTTTCGCTTCCTTTTATAGGCACCATTTTTCGGTGGTTCCTTTGGTTGGTTCAGCATCTCTAGTGCTTGTGCCTCCTTGCAGTGAACCCTGTCCCATTTACTGGTGGTGGACAGCACCTGGGGGACTTCCAAGGGTTGGTACCTATCACTTTTTTTAGTCAATCCCTTTTTCCCTAGGTCCTGTAGAACGCCTTGTCCCAAGGTGTTGTTTGACCCCTTCTTCGATGTCTTCAAGACCTCCGAAATCCATGATTCGTCTATCTCGAGATAACAGGCGGTAGGCTACCCTCCTTAAATTTTTGTCATGAGATCGTGCTTAGGGTTATGTCTTTATCTAGTTTGTTGCGGTTTTTCCTTAGTACAATCTTTGAAAAGTCCCATATTGGTCTGGTCTCGTGGTGATTCACATACTGCTCTAGGGCTTTCCTGTCCTCATCAAGGCCCCAGAATCAAAGTATCCTTTAGTTGAGTTAGTCCCCGAGTGGTCGACATTTATGTTCTGGAACACTCTTACAGGTGGCTTCTATACCTTATCCGTCGCGTGTCCACTAACATTGTTGGGAAAATGGACTCCTTATAGGTGGCTAAATGGGCGGATCAGGCCGGCACGGCCTGTGTAGGCACGGTTCCTATAGCGGGCAGTGTCGTGCCGGCCCGCGTGCCTCCCCCCGGCCCAGGCATGGCACGCCGAGGTCGTGGGCCGTGCCATGCCAGCACGGCCCGTCGGCGGCCCACCGTGCCCAAGCCGGCCCGGTCCGCCTACGCCTGCCGCCGCGCGTCCAGCGTCCCCGGCCTCCGCCGCGCGCCGCCCCCTCCCGCGCGTGCCTCCCCGGCCTCGGCCGCCTCCCTGCCTGCGCGTCGCCACCGCCCCCTCCGCTGCCTCTTCTCGGCCTCCTTGGCTCCTCCGCCTCCTCCCGCCGCCTTGGCCTCCCGCCTCCTCCTGGTCTCCTTGGCACCTCCGCCTCCTCCCGCCGCCTCCCCGCCTACGCGCCGCCGCTGCCCCCTCCGCCACCGCCTCCCGCGCGCGCCTCCTCGGCCCCCGCATGCGATAAGAATTCTAAGCAACTGCATTGAGGAGGAGCACGCCGACCGCCTCTTCGTCCGTGTCGGGGATGCGCTCGAGGCCGAGGCGGTGCCCGACAGCTTCGGCGGTGTGCTGGTGGATCTGTTCGCCAACGGGAGCGTGGTACCGGAGCTCCAAAAAGCGGGCACATGGAGGCGGATAGGTGGGTTGGTGGTTCCCGGAGGGAGGGTCATGGTGAACTGCGGCGGGCCATGTGTGGAGGCGGAGGAGGAGGGGAGGCAGGGCGAGGCTGTGAAGGACGCCACGCTGCGTGCTCTGACGGCGACGTTCGGGTATGAGATGGTGTCGGTGATGGATGTGGATGAAAGCTGGGTGGCCATGACTAGGCCGGCGGTGTCGGCGCCGGAGGAGGTGGCGACGTGGCAGGCTAATTTGCCGCTGGAGCTACGAAGATATGTTGATATGTGGAGGCCATGCTTGCCGTGAATTCTCTGAAAATCCGTGTGATTTGCGTAAATAATTACATCGCCGGCTGGATGCCAATGTGTTCTTCTTGTTCTAGTTACATTTTTGAATGTCATTAGTAACAAAGCACATCAAAAACAAATGAAATTGTCCACAAAGAACTGAAAAGTTAACCTTAGCAGAGTGAGACTGTGAAATTGGTGGTTCTGTATGGGTCACTGCCCAGATGATGAATTGATCTTTTTGCAAGACATAGATGCATATCAGCAGCTAGCAGACATAGAGACATAGAAGCTATAAAATAAATTTATTAATGTGTCAGAGTACAGCACCTCTGGGCACATTAATTTGAAGACTTGTTCTCAGATGATAATTATTTTTGAGTAAAAAATATATTTTTTTTTGCTGGATGGGTATTTAAAGTTGGAAAACTGGTGATTAGACAACGATGGCAGGTTTTTCTTTCGGTCTGTGTTGTGACCCTAGATTTTCGGATGATCTTCTCGAAGACTTGGATTATTAGAAGATTACTTGTCAGCCTGGGATCAGAAATTTCTGGACGGTTGCCTCATCCTCAGCCAAGCAGAAATTTCTCCATTAGGTTGCCCCATCCTCAGCCAAGTAGAAACTTAGAGCAGGGCCTAACTCAACTTGATCCACTTGAGCCGATAATGACCAGTCTTCTCAATGCGATCCTCAGAAATACCCAGATCAAGGCACTGACCAAGTTAGGCACCGACCATAAGACAGTGACATGGATTGTACATAGCAAGTCAAAGGAACCCGAAAGACCAGAAGTCCTATTTTCCAACAATGTTAGAGGACACGTGACAGATAAGGTACAAAAGCTATCTGTAAGAGTGTTCTAGAACATGAATGCCGACCACTCGGGGACTAACTCATCTATAGGATACTCTAATTCTGGGGCCTTGATGAGGACAGGAAAGCCCTAGAGCAGTATGTGAATCACCACGAGGCCAGACCAATAAGGGACTTTTCAAAGATTGTATTAAGGAAAAACCGCAATAGACCAGATGAAGACACAACCCTAAGCACGATCTCATGACAAAAATTTAAGGGGGGTAGCCTACCGCCTGTTATCTCGAGATAGACGAATCATGGATTTTGGAGGTCTTGCAGACATCGAAGAAGGGGTCAAACAACACCTTGGGACAAGGCATTCTACAGGACATAGGGAAAAAGGGATTGGCTAAGAAAAAGTGATAGGTACCAATCCTCGGAAGTCCCCCTGGTGCTGTCCACCACTAGTAAATGGGACAGGGTTCACTGCAAGGAGGCACAAGCACTGAAGATGCTAAACCAACCAAAGGAACCACTGAAAAATGGTGCCTCTAAAAGAAAGCGAAAGCGACCCCATAAAGGCATCCTTTCGGATTAAGCCTCTGCTACTAAAAAGCTCAGCCCTTCCTAGCCAACCAAAAAACCATAACCATGTCAACCCCGCCACCAGCACCCGAGGGGAATGCCGAGGACAAGCTCAATGGGTATGCCCAGCAACTGGAATTCCTCTGTCGGCAGTAAGGCTACACCAAGGAGCTAGTATTTTGCAATGAGCAGATCGTTTAGGGATCCCAAACAAGCTGAAAGGTGACGGTTTTCCTCTATCTTCCGGGAGACGAAGTGATCACCTTCCAAAACCTTCATCCCTGGAGAACCCTTGAAGCCGCCACTCGGGACGTGTTCCGCGAGGCCCTCCTGCGATTTTGCAAGGTCTATGCTCCCTTGGGAGTGGCTAACCATTTTAGTATGCACCCCTACCGCGGGGAAGGTGATAGCCGGTGCCACCTCCACCCAATTGAAAAGGCCGAAGGAAACATATGCGTCCTTATCTCCAATCTAGCATACACCACCGAGAACGCCTACGAGTAAGCCCTCGAAGAGCTACATGAGCTTCGAGACCGATATGCTGATCTAGAGACCCGCTATCAGCACCTAGCCTACGAGCACACTACCGCCCTACTCTTGGAAGCACATTACTTGGTCTGTCGTATGTTGATCCGGGGGCTACCTGTGTCCCCAAAGGAACCATGCCGAAAATTGAACCCCGTACGCCCCCACCATCTCCATAAGAAGGGTTACAAGTGTAAGATTTTGTTTCACTACCGCCTTCCGAGCAAAGGCAATTTCCCTTTCGTCCCAAGTAATGTAATACCCTGTACTACATGTAAGAAAGAATGGAATGTGGAACGATGCAACCTTTTGCCTGCTTTAACTCTGTGGCTTTAGAAAGCATTGGCTATGCTCATGCTTAGGCCAAAGTGCCCACTAGTAGGAACTCATTCATCGGGTTATGATATTTTAAGACAGCGACGATCGCACCTATCAAAAATGGTAACCTCAGAATACCCAGAAGGCTAGGAAAAATAAAGGACTTAGACATATTAGGGAAAAACGACAGTTCCTGTCAAAAGATATCCAAGCACCAATCAAAACCATAATGTTCCATACTCAAGGCACAGAGGAATTGAGGGATTTAAGCACGATTTGGAAAAGTGACAGTTTTCTTAACCAAGCAACCAAAATGAGTCAAGGACCTCATACTCAAAAGCACCGAAGCTAAAGATTAAAAGCTGGAACCATAAAAGTCGATACATAGGGAATACAACGCCAGCATCTAGCAGCCACACTATTAACTGCCTACTCTAGCATCGCCTCTAGGATTGAAAGAAAAACGATGGGTGCCAACACGATGAGGATGCAGATCGCCACGCACAGGTGGTCGGACTGGCTGTCCTGCAGTGGCTCAGACCACCACCCTAAGAACTGGATCACTAGGCACGCCACCGCGCCTATGACGGTACAGATGGCGGCATAGACAAGACGTAAGCCCGACCACACCCACACCCAGCGTAGAACAACAGCCACCCCCGACCAGAAGCCTTCTCCTTGGTCGAAACGCCTCGGTGCCGCTGTTGCTGCACCTCCGCCTCTAGCAACCTCGCTTGCCGCCCGACTGATCGGAGCTCGACGCTCCGCCTGCCCCAGACGCTGGCGAGAGGTACCTTTGCCGACACCCTCCTGCTCCACACCACCTCCAGTGCCACGGCTGCTAGCACCTTGCTCGCCGCTATTGCCGCCGCCACTATTGCCGGACCCCAGCTCCATTTTCCCCTCCTCACTTTGAGCTACACCGCCTCCACTCACCCTCCACTTGCCACGCCACTCCCACCCTAGCCAAAAGAAGAAGCAAGGAAGGCCCATAAATAGAAACGGACTCGATGACATAGGTACACGGGTACACGAAGCAGCAAAAGGTATGTTGGCAAACCCAAATAGAAGCCAGGTAGCCCTGGTATCCCAGCAAATACTATGGCTCGCAAGCGCTGGTCACAACAAAAGGATACCAAGTGTGGTACAGGATACCACTACAGTACGGTCAAACGCAGCACACCGATTTGATCCATGCAGAGCCCGATGAAGATACGTCAACACCAAAACCAATACCAGAGAAGAACATGAGAATAGTGTCAGACCAACACCCGGCAGATCAGTTGAAAAGTTTAGGGCGCCAAACCGTCGGCCCATGTCACTTGGTCAAAGTAGGGCCAGGGACCAGACAACCACCTGACCCCACGTGTCAAAGCAGCAATCGTCATTATTGTGATGTATTTGCTTCTATAGCCATGTCTTTATAAGGATTTTTGACATCTCCTTGAACCCGTTTACACGATGATAAGTACGTGTATCTCGTATACTGACTTATACAAGAGCAATCCCTCAAGTGCTCTTAATCTTTCTATAAGACAATTCCCACAACAAAATGGGTGATAATAAAGTTTTTTGTGAACTTGTTTTCTTGTCTTTTATTGTTGTAACATTGTTGTCATAATGCATATATGCAAGTTTGTATAGATGTGTGCACAGAAAAGCTATCTTCTCAAGTAAACATTACTCAATGGCCTCACGCCACAAAAGCATCACAATCAAGGATACACAAACACACTAAACAAATGACCTTGTCCACCCACAAGTAAATAAATGGTCAACATGACACCATGGCCCTCACATGCTGCTCCTAGGTGACATGCGATAACCCTGTGACTTTACACAGTGGTCTTCTAGATAGGTATTTGGTCCAGCTCCTGTTCCGAGGTTGTCCCCAAGTGTGTCCCATGGTTCTTCTGGTTGCCCTCCCTTTCCTTAATCTAGCCACCACTATGTGTATTACCATACTTGTCTTCAGAGAGGGGGCAAGCAATAGCACCAAGGGATTCTGATGTGACCCCAAATCCTTGCAAGCAGCCTTGTAAAGTTGCGCTATCAAACTCAGCCTCCATCCTTTTCAAGCATATCCATGGTACATTGATGTGAGTAGGGTCCTCGCCATCGATTCCTATCCCTGTTTATAGTGATGGTGGCAAGTTTTGCAGCGTTTGAGATTGAGATGGGGTTCCAAAATACCATTGGAGGCGTAGTTTAATTTCTTCCAGCTGTAGTCCACGAATGATGTGTTCCTGGGCAAGGTGGTTGTACCTCTCCTCCTAGTCGGCGATCTTTCCCAGAAGCACATCCAATTCCTCCAGGGCCCCTTCATAGGTCTCGTCTGCAACGCACATCCACTTGAAAAAGTGGATAGGTGATTGCTCTTCGAGGCGCCTCACCTTTCGGATATGGCAGTGACGGCCACCACCTGCACGGTATGGCTGTAAGGAAAATAGAGTTATTGCGACCTCATTGTTGTAGATCTTAGATAGCCGCATGAATGCCTCATGGGACGGATCCTGAATTGCTGCCTCTTTGCTAGCTCGAAGGTGCGGGACTTGAACACATGTCCTTGACACTCCTCTTCCCTGCCTTGAATGTAGATCTTCATCCTCCAATCCTTCTGAGATCCATGGATTACTTGCTCTCTAAGATGGATCGGCTTTTTAGGAAAGTGCAGCTACGTAACCGCATGGTCGGCTTTAGATCAGAGCTCCAGGGCTTCCTTAGAGGAGTTTTCCATCTTGAATGGGAAGATTGGGGTAGCACTAAGGTGTTGGGATGTTCCAATGAGAAGGGTAGACTTCTTTCCGAGAGGGCTCTTTATATCCCTTGGCTTTATAGGCCCTACATCTCTATCTGTGCCTCTACATTATGTGGTTCAGTGGCATCCAAGCCACATGGTTCCATCTCATTATATATCACCATGAAAATAGTTGTATACATTTAGAGGATCCAAACCTAAACACGTAAGTAGTTAGCTAATTATTTTTGCTATGAATTTATACTTAGTAGGATGTACACAACATGAATACTATTCTATCTTATTATATATTATAAAAAATACAACAAATATTTAAATGACAAATCTTTTGATTGGTACAAGCTAAAATAGTTCAACAAAAAATATTAGGATAAACTTTTTACTATGGTATTTGAAAATTCATAATCCGCAGCTAAGCGCGGGCAAATGTGGCTAGTGTAGTATTATGTATATGCATCCTGAAAAGAATAGGTCAACAGGCTTTATTGTGTGCTAGAAGAGCTCATTAATAAAAAAACAGCTAGTGGTGAATAATTTAAATTTTTTTAATTCAGTGGTGAATAGCAGTTCTAATTAAGCTAGGTAGTTTGATTTTATGTTTTCTTTTTTTCCCTCTTCTCTTTTTTTACTCATTCTCTCTCTTTGTTACCATGTTTTTTCCAATGCCTTAGTGAGCGTTCGGTTTGTATGGTTGGAAAGGTAGTATTATGTATATGCATCCTGAAAAGAATAGGTCAATAGGCTTTATTGTGTGCTAGAAGAGCTTATATTAATAAAAAAACAGCTAGTGGTGAATAATTTAAATTTTTTTAATTCAGTGGTGAATAGCAGTACTAATTAAGCTAGGTAGTTTGATTCTATGTTTTCATTTTTTTCCCTCTTCTCTTTTTTTACTCATTCTCTCTCTTTGTTACCATGTTTTTTCCAATGCCTTAGTGAGCGTTCGGTTTGTATGGTTGGAAAGGGATTTTTCATACACAGAAAACAGAATGTCTAATTAGCATATGATTAATTAAATATTATAAAAAACTTAAAATATAGATATGATTTTTAAAGCCATTTTTATATAACATTTTTGTAAAAAACACACGCACGCAAAAACACTTATGGCCGAACGCTCCCTTATTTATCGATGGTTCTCTCTATGTCGCTGCACTTACGAATGAAAACGGAGCGCGTACGGATGGATAATGGTCGTACCGTATTTATTTTCATATTTTTAGTCGGATACGGAAACGGATACGTATAACTCGGATACGGAAACAAATACGAATTATTTCGAATACAAATACGGTTCAAATAGGATTGGACACGAATACGGAAACAAATATTTCTCAGAACAAGAAACCTCTCAAACTGTTCGTACAGACAAATAGAACATATATATTTATCTAATTTATTATAAATATTTATTATTTTAGGAGACATCACAAATCAAAGCGTTGAGTTTACCTGTACATCGATGCTCCAGCCGAGTCGGGAGAGGCGGCCGAGGTCGGGAGGAGTCGGGAGGCGGCGTTGGGCGGCCGAGCCCTGCCCAGCCGAGTCGGAAGGCGGCCGAGTCGGGAGAGGCGGCCGAGGTCGGGAGGCGGCGACGGGCGGCCGAGGTCGCAGCGACGGGCGGTCGAGGTTAGGAGGTGGGCATACCAGCACGCCGCCGAAGCCGCCGGGCACCGCCTTGGCCTCGAGCGCGTCCCCAACACGAACGAAGAGGCGGTCGGCGTGCTCCTCCTCGAGCGCTGCGAGGCCGAAGAAATCGCGGGAGATGGAGATCATGGCGAGGTCGATCTCCCAGCCGTGGACGGAGAGGTCTGGGAAGAAGTGGAGCACGACGCGGGTGGCGGAGCCCGCGCCGAAGCCGAGGACGGCGAGGGAGGCGCAGGGGAGGAGGGGCGGGAGGGTGGCGAAGACGTCAAAGTAGGTGGAGGTGAGGGGGCAGCCAGGGAAGGAGAGGGAGTAGAAGTTGCCGGGGGCGTCAAGGAGGAGGCGGGCGCTGGCGAGAGGGTGGCCGGTGGCGCTGCGTGAGACGTCGGCGACGCGGATGTGGTTGTACGGGGAGTGGATGTTAGCGACGAGGTGGAGCTCATCCGGTAGAGGTTGGGGGATGGAAGATGATGTTGCGGTTGTGGCGGAGGCGCGGATGGGGGTGGAGTGGAGCCAGAGGATGATGGAGATGGGTAGCCATGTCCAAGTTGGAGGAGGGGCTGCTACTGGTAGTGCTATCATCTTCACTAGGGCTTGCCAGCGGGATTAGCGGCGCGGCATGGGGTCAGTACTTTGGCGTGGCTTCGTTGGCGTTGCGCGGCGTGCCAGTTCAGGCTCTGCAACAATCGGCGACCTATTGGCTTCGGCTTGGTGCTAGGTTGCATCGACAGCCAGGAGATCCGAACCATACATTCCATATCCAGCGGTAGAAAGAAACCACACCGACGTGGACATTACGGGAGGTCGCGAAAACGACGTGGCCTTATATTTCTAATGGGGAGCCTAGAACCGGCCACCAGAATAGAGAAAAAGGCTAATCTGTTCATCAGAGTAGCTGAAGAAGACGGACGGTAGCCTTTATTGTTTATCTTTATTGCACTTTATTGCATTCGAGTGTTTCACATCTTTTGGTCGGATGTTACACGTGATGTATACTGTGTTTTATTGGATGTTGCATATAGTAGCGTCTTGGTGTTACAATCAGTTTTTTTAATGTTGTATCTGTTTGAAACATTTTTTACCGAGCGATGAAATATTTTTCATCGAGTGATGAAACAATTTTTGTTGAAATGTTTTTTACTGAGTGATAAAACATCTAAAATATTTCTTTACATGTGATCAAACACCGTCAGATATTTTATAAATATTGAATGTCTGGAGCCTAGTTACGTCCTTCAACTTATAGTTGGATACTAGCTAGTCGTCAATCCGTGCTATTCCGTGAACTAGCGATCCTTAACTGGTTCATATACAGTATATGTAAATATTAGCTCATTTATTTTGCACCATAATGTTAAAATCGTCCTATTGTGGAATAAGTGATCCCCTTGTTCTGTAACCATTTATTTGAAACATACAACATCAGATGACAAAAAAAAGGACGATAAATGCTGATGGAATTTAGTCAAAGACTAAACCCTAAAGGAGAGGTCGTTATTAAGTGAATGGCAGTTTGTACATATTGATCTGGATTGTGGGAGAAGAACCAGCTGCAGGTCATTCACCGAGAATTAATATAATCGCTAGCCCACGAACCCGCATATATATAGGTCACTTATGTGCGCCAATGGTGAGTTCGCAGGCCCTATCATTATTCAGCCTGAAAAGTTGCAGCGAATGCAGGTGGAAAGTGTTGAAAATATAAGCATACGTAGATTTAATTTATTCTATAAATAAATCATGACATTAATAACATAAATAAACATAACCATGTAACCTAACCTAAACATGTATATGACAGCAATTAACATGAATAGATCAAACACAGGAGACATAGTGTACGCGTACCTATAGCCCTGTTTTTGAGTAAACACGGGCGCAGCACGTACCACATGAACAACACGTGGCACTGGGTGACGACGACGACGCGCAGCGCCCGAACGTGGAGGAAGACGAGCCGTGATGGGCGTACAGCGAGCAGTCGCGCGTAGCGCTTCCTAAAAACCTTATTCGTCCTCTTCCAGTGTAGGACGTCGAAGGCGAGGGTTTCAGAGACCTGCTCTTCCAATCTGCCGGTGCACGCCGATGAATGGGACGGAGTAAATGACGAACGATGGCTCAAAATAAAAAAGATGGCAAGCCAACAAACTCCGGATAAGTTGATAAGATTTGCAGCAAAATAGAACTGCAAAAAAAAACTGCATCTACGCAAGCATGCGAAACCAATTTTGGTGGATCATTCACGTGCATGTCGTGTACAAGCGCCACCTCGTCTGGCGTGGTGTGGCGAGGCGAGACGAGCGTGCGCGTGTGTTCCTCTAGTTCTCTCTACTATGCATGTCTCAAGTGAACTAGTAGAGAGCTCACCCTTAAAAGGAGGTCTCCCTCTCCTAGAACTAGTAAGGTGGTACTAAACTTCCCATGCCACTCCTCATGAGGTGGATCTTTGAGATTTTTCTAGAAATTATTCTCCACATGAGTCTTAGCCCACTTAGTAATTCCAACAATCCTGTGCCAAATCTTAAAGTCTCAAAGAGATTTGCCATTCTCCAAAGTACTGTTTATATACCAGTGTTTCGATGGAGACCAGTTAAGGTTGAACATCCATCTAGAACTCCAAGTTACACTTACTCACAACTTGAACAATGGACTACGCCTTGAATTACAAGTTTTGTGCAAACAAGTTTCACTCAAAGTCTTGACTGATACTAGGCCACTAGTAGCCTACCTCTCGGTTGGAGTTTATAAGTTATACTCCTTAGTCTTTTATGAGCTTCCTAGGACATTCACCCAAAATCTCTATAAACCACGACCAATGGTCGAGCTCATATAGGTGTGTTCTTTCAAGAATGCTCTGTAGAATAGCATCTTCGCTATTTAAAGCCAACAAAACACATTAAGACAAAGGCCAACCTGTCTTACAGCTTGTGAAAGTATATGCATCTTTACTTAGAGAGAGTTAAAGGTACTCTCCTCCCGTTAACTAATAGCTTGTTTTTCCCAGATCCTAATTTACGGGATTACCGATCACATAGGTTGGGTTACCACCATAGTGTAACTCACATGGGTCCCATTCCCATCTCCCTCGATGCATTATCTATCACATTTCATGATAGCCCCTTCGTAAAGGGATCTGCTAGGTTGCTAGCTGTTTGAACATAATCCAAACTTATAATTCTAGAATTTCTTAATTTCCTAACAGATTTTAATCGTCTCTTCACATGTCTAGACGATTTCATGTTATTCTTAGAACTATTCATCTTAGCAATGACAGTTTGATTATCACAATTCATAGGGATAGCCGGTACTGGTTTTTCAACCACAGGCAAATTCATTAATAGATCACGCAGCCATTCTGCTTCAACAGTAGCAGTATCTAGTGCCGTAAGCTCTGCTTCCATGGTTGATCTCAAAATGGTCTGTTTGCACGACCTCCATGAAACGGCACCACCACCTAGTGTAAAAACATATCTACTAGTGGCTTTGATCTCATCAACATCAGAGATTCGTTGGAATCACTATATCCCTCCAATACCAACGGGTACTCAGTATAGTGAAGTCCAAGATTTATAGTACCCTTCAGATACCGCATAACTCGCTCAAGCGCACGCCAATGATCATCTCCCAGATTAGAGGTAAACCGGCTCAATTTGCACATAGCAAAGGAGATGTCTGGCCTAGCTGCACTAGCTAGATACATAAGTGAGCCAATTATCTGGGAGTACTCCAGCTGATTCCTAGTAATTCTTTTGTTTTTGTGAAGCAAAAGACAAGGATCATAAGGAGTTGGAGAAGGCTTGCTATCAATATAGCCAAAGCGGCTCAATACTTTTTCCACATAATAAGATTGCAAGAGTGTAATCACATCATCATCTCTGATTAGCTTAATGTTTAAGATAACATCAGCTACTCCCAGATCTTTCATATCAAAGTTTTGAAACAAAAATGATTTAACCTCATTAATCACCTCAGGATTTGTCCCAAAGATTAGTATGCCATCAACATACAAGCACAGAATAACTCCCTCACCCCTACCATAGCGATAGTATACATACTTATCTACCTCGTTGACTGCATAGCCCGCAGAAGTTAGTGTTCTATCGAATTTCTCATGCCACTGCTTAGGAGCTTGTTTCAGACCATACAAAGATTTTAACAACTTTAGCACCTTGCCTTCTTGACCTTCTACTACAAATCCATCAGGCTGCTCCATATAAATTTTCTTATCCAGCTCTCCATTAAGAAAAGCTGTCTTAATGTCCATCTGATGAACGAGAAGACCATGTGAGGCAGCTAAGGAGAGAAGTACGCGAATTGTGATCAATCTAGCAACATGTGAGTAAGTGTCAAAGAAATCTTCACCTTCTTTCTGAGTATAGCCCTTGGCCACAAGCCGAGCCTTGTACTTTTCAATAGTACCGTCAGGTCTTAGCTTCTTCTTGAACACTCACTTGCAACCTACAGGTTTGTACCGATAGGGTCGCTTGTCACCTCTCAAGTCCTGTTAGCGATAATGGAGTCCATTTCGCTACGGACAGCCTCCTTTCAGTAGTCAGCATCAGGGGATGCATAAGCTTCTGAAATTGACTTGGGAGTGTCGTCCACAAGGTACACAGTGAAGTCGTCATCAAAGGACTTAGCTATCCTTTGTCTCTTGCCCCTTCTAGGAGCTTCACTATCATCCTCTTCAGTGAGATGTTCAAGTGTATGTTCAGTTTGTTCTAGTGGTGTGATTAAATTGGGAATTAAATCAGAAGATTGACTAGAAGTGCTATGTGTATTCTTTATTGGGAAAATTCCCTCAAAAACGTAGCATCACAAGACTCTAAAATTGTATCCATATTCATGTTAGGTATCTCAGATTTAACTATTAAAAATCTATAAGTAATGCTATGATGAGCATATCCCAGAAAGACACAGTCAACAGTCTTAGGTCCTAGCTTGCGCTTTTTCGTTATTGGTACATTGACTTTTGCCAAGCACTCCATATACGCAAGTAAGAAAGTGATGGTTTCTCCCAATCAATACCTCGTATAGTGTTTTATCCTTATTTTTGTTAAGAATTCTATTCAATACATGATTCGAGACCAACAAAGCCTCCCCTACTATTCCTTAGGTAATTCCGCAGTGTCTAATATGGCATTCACCAAGTCAGTCAACGTACGATTCTTCCTTTCGGAAATCCCATTAGATTCGGGAGAATAGGGAGACGTTCGCTTATGTATAATACCATGTTCCTCACAGAATAAATCAAAAATATTAGAGAAAAACTCTCCACCACGATCTGACCTAATTCTTTTTATCTTTCTGTCAAGTTGGTTTTCAACTTCTACCTTATAAATTTTAAAATAGTCTAGAGCCTCATCTTTCGTTTGCAATAAATACACATAACATAATCTAGTTGCATCATCAATCAAAGTCATGAAATATCGTTTGCACACTTTGTCAACACCCCATTCATTTCACAAAGATCTGAATGTATGAGTTCTAGTGGTACTAAGTTTCTCTCATCGGCAGCCTTGTGGGGCTTGCGAGGTTCCTTTGATTGCACACAACTATGGCACTTAGAACCTTTGACAATGGAAAAACTTGGAATTAAATTCAAACTAGAAAGCCGAGATATCAAACCAAAATTAACATGACATAAATGTAAATGCTAGATACTAGCCTCATCATCCACACTGTCACAAATGTGGTTCACAGACTTATTGCAGAAATCAGAAAGGGAAAAAGGGAACAAGCCTCCGCACTCATAGCTTTTACCAATAAAATATCCATGTTTGGACACGACTACTTTATTAGACTCAAATACCAACTTAAACCCGTCTCTACATAGACGGGAACCACTAACGAGATTCTTGTCGATAGTAGGGATATGTTGCACGTTCTTCAGCTGCACGATCTTTCCCGAAGTAAACTTCAGATCTACCGTGTCAACACCATGAACAGAAACATGCGATACATTCCCCATTAGGACGGAGGATCCCGGCTGACCTGATAAAAGGAAAACAAAGATATGCCAGCACAAACATGAACATTAGCCCCCCGTATCAACCCACCAATTAGTAGACTGATTAACTGAGAGAACAGTAGGTAAATTGCCATATCCGGTTCCATCTCCAGTATTACCAATGGTCACATTGACAGACTTAGAGGTCTGTTCTGCAGGTGCCTTCATACCCTTACATTATGGATACTTCCTGGCAATATGACCAGGCAAGTCACACATAAAGGAAGTTCTAACATCTTCCTCCTTGTTGTTGTTCCTCTTTTTCTTGAAGTTGGTGTTTTGTTGGGCTTTGACAAATTTCCCTTTATTGTTCTTGTTGGCAGTCTTTTGCACCACATTGGCACTAGGCTGCCCACCATCGCCTTTTGACGCAGCGATCTTTGCCCGAGCTTTCTTCTCAACGTCAAGAGACGCAATTAACCCCTCAACGGAGTACTCCTGTCTCTTGTGTATGAGTGCAGTACTAAAACTCCTCCATGAAGAAGGTAGTTTTGCAATAATGCATGCAGCCACAAATTTGTCGGAAAAGGCACACTTAAGGAGTTTGAATTCCTTAGCAATGGTTTGTAGTTTATGAGCCTGTTCGACCACAGAACGGTTGTTAACCATGCTGAAATCGTGAAACTGCTCCATGACCTACAAGTCGTTGCTAGCATCAGTAGCACCGAATTTGGTATTCAGTGCATCCCATAACTCCTTATTGTCGGTCATATGCATATACACCTCGACCAGACGATCACTAAGAATGCTAAGAATGTATCCTACAAAGAGAGTAGTGGCTTCCTCAAATTCTTTCTACTGTTCAGCAGAGAGAACTTCTTCAGGTTTGCCAGTACTCACCCAGAAGCATTTCATAGCTGTCAGCCACAGAGTGACCCTGATCTGCCATCTCTTAAAGTGCACACCGGTAAATTTATCCGGCCTCAGTGCATCGGCAAAACCAGCCATCGAAAAATCACAGTGCCTATAATAAGGTTTTTGGATTGTTGAAAATATAAGCACATGTAGATTTAGTTTATTCCATAAATAAATCATGACATTAATAGCATAAGTAAACAGAACCATGTAACCTGACCTAAACATGTATATGACAGCAATTAATAAGAATAGATCAAGCATATGAGACATAGTGTACGTGTACCTACAGCCCTATTTTGGAGCAGACACGGGCGCAGCAGGTACCGCACGAACGACACGCGGTACCGGGTGACGACGACGACGCGCAACGCCCGATCGTGGAGGAAGACGAGCCGTGATGGGCGTACAGCGAGCAGTCACGCGTAGCGCTTCCTAAAAACCTTATTCGTCCTCTCCCAGTGCAGGACGTCGAAGGTGAGGGTTCCGGAGACCTGCTCTCCCAATCCGCCGGTGCACGCCGACGAATGGGACGGAGTAGACGACGAACGACAGCTCAGAATCGAAGAGATGACAAGCCATACATTGTTTTCGCATATGTTGCGTGGAGACAGCCGCTCGGTATTTATAGAGATATTAGGATGCGTGATCAGGATGCCCGCACGATCTCTATCTCGTAACCGAACCAGATAAGCCACGCGTATCTTATCCGGACTTCACGCTTATCAAATTATCCCATGAGTTCAAAACAAGCTCCGGATAAGTTGTTAAGATTTGCAGCAAAACAGAACTGCAAAAAGAAGCTGCATCTACGCAAGCATAAGAAGCCAATTTTGGCGGACCAGTCACGCCCATGTCGCGTACGCGCGCCACTTGGCGTGGCGAGGCAAGCGAGCGCGCGCATGTGTTCCTCTAGTTCTCTCTACTATGCATGTTTTAAGTGGCTAGGAGAGAACTCACCCTTATAAAGTGGTCTCTCTCTTCTAGAACTAACAAGGTGGTACTAAACTTCCCATGCTACTCCTCATGAGGTGGGCTTTTGAGATTTTTCTAGGAATTATTCTCTACATGGGCCTTAGCCCACTTAGTAATTCTAACAGAAAGAAGACATCCTCCTTGTAGTTGTTACCAAGGAATTTCACTAGAAATTGTTCAATCATAGAGGGCATAGAATTTTGAAACAATGTTCTACAAACGTATGTCCTTTGTTCTATCAAAGTATATAGTTTTGCATAATTTACTACGGTCAAACAACCACAAGGACACCTCTTAACATACTCTGAAAATGCAGTTTCACCATTAAGATGCATGGCTTTCTTCTTTTCTTTTTTTTCGGGGAATACGCATGGATATATATCTTCCTTCTAATATTGTCTAATATTAAAAAATGTCATGTTGTAATATTATCAAATAGAACTACTATACAACACCCAGCGTGTTGTTTAACCTAAATAACGTGTCTCAGAAGCATCCATCCCGCTCCCCTTGCCTCTCCACTCTAGCTCCATTCCCACTCCCACTTCTCTCCTGGTGTAAAAAGATTACTCCCACATCTACTCGAATATCGGTTTCTGTTGCCAGGCTTTCCACCCATCCCCTTCCCCTTCACTTCCTCGGATCTCCATCCGCCCCCTCCCCTCACCCCACTCCCTCTTCTCCCCATTAAAAAAAATACTCACTCTTTGTCGATGTTTTACACCGGCAATATGAATATGGGGCTACTCGGTGGATTGCAAAGGAACACAGGGAGATTTTATACTGGTTTAGGCCCTCGATGTGAGGTAATACTATACGTCCAGTTTGGGGTGTATTCCTTTGAGGAATTGTGGTGGCGATTCTGATGAATCGTGTGAACCTGCCTTCAGGGGGCGTCCTGCCTCCCCTTATATACTGGGGGACAGGGTTACAAGGTAGGAGTCCCAACCGGATTACAGCCAAGGGATCTTCTCTTAGAGATATAACGCACCCAACTAGGACTGTGTTTTCCTTATCATACAAGGCAAAGTCTGCTAGGGATTACTATATCTCTAATTAAAAGGCCAGACCCATCCTCTATTCGAGTGGCCCATATGCTTATCTATTGACGCCGAAAATCACCGGCAGCGTCGAGAACGAGCCGATGATATGGTTCGGCGCCTAGAGACACGCGAAGGCCTGGGAGATTTGCTTAACTCCAGTGCAGGTCCTAAATCTTGAGGTTCGTAGGCGTGCCAGTCAATTTGACCCTGCAATTGACAAGGAGATAGAAAATATTAGATTGTTGAGCCAATCAGCTGGAAGCCGAATTGGACTCGCTCTATCGGCCGATGGCCGATATAGACGAGCACTTACACATCGACTATAAACCGATGATGGCATAGATAAATAATAAACCATGTAGTTAAGGAACCAATAACAATGTAAATAAATAAACTAGCCGATTACTAACATGAAGTGTATCGGCCGGAAAGCCGATAACGGTGTAGCGTGCCAAAAACGTGTTAAACAATGTAATCGGCCTTGATTAACAAAAGATAACCTATCGGCTAGGTACTCCGATAGAACATCGCATAAACATCCATCGGCTCAGTAAGGATAAAATTATTATCACCAGTCTAATAGATCGGACCTAACCGTTGCAGCATAGACTGATGATGATAATAGAACCTCGATGAGCCGATAGATCTAATGCAACCGTGATGTGATATATGATAACTTATCGGCTATACATCCCGATAAAACGCTTGCGTAAAACCGATCAGCCTAGCAGGAATAATTTATCACGCAATTTAGTAGGTCGGACCTAACCGATGCAGCACAAACTGATGATAAGTTACGCCCAGTAAGCCGATAAGCCTATGCACACGTGATGTGATATATCTACTCGGCCTATGAGATCAAACCTAACTAATGCAGCCGTAGACAGAACAGATATATCGTGGTAAGCCGACTACCGTAGGCCGACTAGAATATCGGACCTAACCGAGGAAGTCCTAGTCGATACGGTAGTCAGGGTAACGAGACTTACCCTCTCGTAGGAGGTCGAACTTCACCGATGCAGCCCGGCTCGAGAAGCAAGAACCCGTTGAATAGGATGGCGATGCGTCGAAGTTTGTATTGATCTGTTTGATAATTACAAGGTCCCTGGGCATATGTATTTATACCCCGAGTTGATATAGTCCTGATCAGATGCGAAACAGGAGTTTCCTAATTATAAAAAGAAAAACAACAAGTCCTGATCGAGCACGAGATCAAGTTTCCTAAAAAATTATTATCTCTACCTAATTTATAGATAAGATACTAACTGCCTCTCCATGGTCTTCACGATTCCTTCTCGAATTCGGTTTCTTCTAGATTTAATTCTTGCCAGTTAACCATGATTTTTCCTTAACCGAATCCAATAAAGATCCATACCAAATTTTGGTGTTAACATTATCATGAGATACCCGGGGCCCATGGCACCCACAGTAGCCCCTGAGACCTTCATAGTTGAGTCACAGCTGATGCCGAGTGCTCATCCTCCATGGGGAAGTCTTTCTGAGTGCATTGCTCTCGAGTACTCTTTATCCGAGTGCTTCTTCTCCCGAGTCCTGTTTCATGTCAGCTGGCAGCGAGGCTATGAAGGACTCCATATAGAAGTATGAATAGTATGCGCCGAATAGGCGCACCTATTAGGTGTAGCCCCCGACTTGTGCTTAATTGTGAAACAATTAAACATAAAGTCAAAGATCTTTAACCTTGTAGTCCTTCCTGAGTAGTACACTACTGGTATATGAGACTCTTCAGTATGATGTCAACTGGAATATGATTTATAGTCTTGCCGAATAGCATGTCACTCGTATATGGGACTCTTCAGCTTCATGTCAGCTGGAAAAGGGGGTTTATAGTCTTTCCCGGGTGGCGTCCCACTCGGGAGTTAGACTCCTCAGCGTCATGTCAGCTGAAAAAGATATTTATAGTCTCTCCCGAGTAGTGCACTACTCGGAAGTTAGACTCTTCAGCGTCATGTCGGCTGGAATAATGTTGCTCATGGCAACTGGTGGCCAAGCATGTAGGCTGAGTACCACTTTATGAAAATTAATCCATTGCGTGGTCAGGTGTACTCGAGAAAGATACCTACATCCCCAATTTTAATGAAGACCAGCTTGTGATCCTTATAAGGATATATCCTCGATACCTGGTGGATAAGACAGATATCCAAACATATGTGTTTAGCAATTAGGCCTTCATGAAGTATATCTGTTTATCTTATCGGTTCCTGTTGGTAGCATCAGCACTGCGATTTTAACCTAGCCTGCGAGCGGCCCATATTGAGCATGCTACTGTAGAAACTCATATCTTGTTGGCTGCTACCAAATAAGCCGACCTGAACCGACCTACCCAACATAGCTCTATAGAAGTAGCATCCATCGCATGTCAGGGCGAGTACTCTAGCATTGGTAATTGCAATCAGCTAGAAGAATCCTTGTCTGCAAGCCTTTCCGACTTATGTTCTGGATGCAGCCTGGTTGCCACAGGTGCCTGAGTAGGTATGTTGCAGAATCTGCTTGCCTTCCTCAGGTGTGACGCGGTACATGAGAACTCCGGATGCGCTTTGACGACGTAAGTCTTCTATGACTTGGGTAAAGCCGAATAAGGTACCCGAACCTTGCGTTAACATAGGATTCGGCTGGCGACCCTCATGGGGCGTACCCAACTCAGCGAAGTTGTGACCGGATAAGGTATCTGAACCTAGCGTTAGCGTAGGATTCAACTGGCGACCCTCATGGGGCGTACCTCATCCAGCCGAGTGATATACGACTCCTGACTAGTGCCGAAAGTCGGTTATCAGCTCACATGGAGCGTAGCCAGGGAAGATGACGTCCCGACTGGTGCAAGTACTCGGTCAGTAGCCCTCATGGAGCATTCCAAGCATATCTTGGTAGACTTGTACAGCCCCCAAGCGTAGGAGATAGGCTCACAGCCCTGAGTTCCTGTCACGCGTATCCGGAGCTGGCCCTGCACTATAAACATATCGGATGAGTAGCATCTGATGATGAAAACAATCACCCAAATAAAATGTATTTTACAATATATGTAAATATGTGTTCTTCCTCTTATTGATATTAATTTCTCCGAGTAGTTGACCCCTTACGTTTAAGCACTCTGTCCGACTAATCATAGCCCCCTAGTGTCAGGAGTTGGCTCATGGCTCTTTCCCAGACACGCGTTTGGGTGACTTGAGTTCGTCTTTCATGGAGCAAAGTTTCACGGATCAGGATTTATGCTACTCGAATACTTTTACAATCATTTAAGAGAAACATAGAAAAAAATGCAGCTTGTACACCTATTAGGTGTAAGCGGCTGCGGCATTGGTAAGGCCAAGTGAGGAAATATTTATCAGAAAGCAACTTAGCTATTCGGTATTTGGGAGTGGGGATGCCATCCTTGCGTTTGGGCTTTTGAGCCCCCGAGCATGTTACTTGTTGTTCTGATAATCTTCAGTTGTAGGAGGTCAAAGACGGTTGTGACCGACTGCCACAATGAAGCCGTCTGACTTGCGTTTGTGATTCCCGGCATTAGTTGGGACCGCGTCATCGGTGTCCTTCTACTTCTTCTGTCAGGATGCCTTTTTGTCATCGAGGGCCTCAGCAACAGCTTGGGCCGAGTCGACGTATTTGTTCGCCATGTCGAATAAAGCCTTGACAGAGTTAGGAGGCTTCCGTGTGAATTTGTCGATGAATGAGGTGTCTTTGACTCCTTTTCGAAAGGCGGCGACGACGACCTCATCCTTGATGTTCGGGATTTAATTCTTCTTCTCAGAGAACCTCTTGATGAAGTCCCGATGAGACTCGTTATTCCTATGATGCAACTGATACAGGTCGTACTCGGAAGATGGCCTCTCGTATGTTCCCTGGAAGTTGGCAATGAAGCATTCCCAGAGTTCTCCCCAGGAGCTGATTGATTGCTTGGGAAGTCCTGTTAGCCATGTCCTCGTTGAGTCGGCTAAAGCGACTGGGAGATAGTTAGCCATGACTTTATGATCTCCTCCGGCTGCTCGAATCGCCAGAGTGTAGACTGTGAGTCAGGACTCGGGATTGGTCTTGCCGTCGTATTTTTTGATGCCTCTAAGCTTGAAACCCGACGGCCAGTCGACCTGTTGTAGCTTTTGGGTGAATGCTGGTACTCCTTCATCTTCATGAGGACTTCGACCCCGACTACGGCGGCGAAACCGCTCGTGATGGAGGTCAAAATGCTCGTTCTCGTCTTCCAGTTGGCGTTGCTCATCTTCTTCTCGTTCGTGGTGCCGAGCATTGATGTCTCGCCGAAGGTCACGCCGTAGTTGGCCTCGGAGATCCTGATTGTCTCGACGGTCGCTTCGACGCTGCCGGTTGTTGTTGGGGTTGCCGAGTGGCGTTTGGCGTGACTCCGTGTGCAGCCGACTAGAGCTGACCGCTCGACGTCGCTTTGAGGTGGATGAGACTGCCGATGGGGAAGCCGACCGGTTGGTCAGTATGAATGTCTTGCCCGACTGTTGGTGATGTTGACAAGCAGCAGCGGTGATCATAGCCTTGATCTTCGCGATGGTCGGGGTGGCCTGGTGATTAGGCCCAAGCTGGACCGTGTCCAGTAGGGTTGCGGCGGCCACGACGTTCTGTTGTGGCGTGACGAAGACGTCGTGGTCGCCGGCTTTTGTTTGGAGGGTTTGTTGCTGAGCAGTTCACCCAGCCCTGCGTAGGCCATCGTTGCGGGCGTGCAGGCGTCTTGCTTCTTCCTCCTATTGTTCTCGCAGTCGGCAGACCTACTCCTCTTGCTGCTCGCATAGTTGGCTTGATTCCTATGTAGGAGTAAAGCCTTTGAATACCATGAAGATTTCTTGTGGCGGAGAGAAGCTTGCCGAACTGCTATCTGACTTATAGTCGGAATCCGACTGAGAGTCGGAGTCCGACTGCGAGTCGAAGTGGGAATAATTGATGGAGGTGAATATAACTCTGACCTCCCTAGATCCGATCTCGAGCGGCTTTGGGCCGTATCCGAGTCGAACACCAGGGGATCATGTTTGCCACGTCGGATGTTGTCTGAAGATATCCGCGGTGCTACCGAGTCTGTACGGGAGATTGACGATCTCTTCTCTTCTTAGCTCGATCTTGGTCAGCTCAAGGCCGAGTCCGTATCGAACACCGAACGAAAGAGTTTTCCCAAGACCTGGACAAGATGAAGATTGCCGCAGCAAGTTGACGAAGGTTGCCACAGTGTCGTGTGGGCCGACTAGCGCAGAGTCGGTCGGTTCCATGGCAGATCGGATCGGGTCCGAGTCGACCAAGGTGAGGTTGTCGAATTCGTCGGCGATGAAGTCGAGGCTTCTGAAAGTTATTGTGTCTCCTAGGGAGAATTTGCCGCCGTCGACTCCAGTTGCTGGATCCATCGAGTTTGTAGATGTAGATCTCATCGAAGCCCCTACCTGGCGCGCCAACTGTCGATGTTTTACACCGGCAATATGAATATAGGGCTACTCGGCGGATGGAAACTCGGTGGATTGCAAAGGAACACAGGGAGATTTTATACTGGTTCAGGCCCTCAATGTGAGGTAATACCTTACGTCCAGTTTGGAGTGTATTCCTTTGAGGAATTGTGGTGGCGATTCTAATGAACCGTGTGAACCTGCCTTCAAGGAGCGCCCTGCCTCCCCTTATATACTGGGGGACAAGGTTACAAGGTAGGAGTCCCAACCGGATTACGGCAAAAGGATCTCCTCTTAGAGATATAACGCACCCAACTAGGACTGTGTTTTTCTTATCATAAAAGGCAAAGTCTGCTAGCGATTACTATATCTCTAATTAAAAGGCCAGGCCCATCCTCTATTCAAGTGGCCCATATGTTTGTCATGAGGTACCCGGGACTCATGGCACCCACACTCTTTTGCCTAAAAAATTTATCCCTTCCTGGCCCCTTCCCTCCCACTCCCTCTCCTGATCTAAAAAAAATCACTCATACCCTTTCGCGTAAAAAAGTTATACCCTCCCCTCCCGTCCCCTCCCCCACTCCCTCTCCTCTTGATGTAAAAGAATTACTCTCACCCATTCCGCGGAGTGGGGGAGGGGACGGGTGGAGGGCCACCCTTCCGCGTAAAAAAATTATTCTCTCCCGTCTCTTCCCCTTCCCTCCACTCCCTCACTCTTTCTCCTCTTGACGTAAAAGAATTACTCTCACCTCTACAGAGCGGAGAGTCTAGTGACATAACCAATATTCACGTAAGGTTGGGAGAGGAGTGAGAGTGGGAGTGGAGTAGAGAGTAAGCGGGACTTCTATGAGAGGAGCACGCACCATGTTGTTTAGGGATTGGCTAATGCGCACGTGGCTAAGCCAAGTCACGCACGCGGCAGCTGTACGTGTTAACCCCCTAATCACCCTCATTAAGTACTAATTACCCCCTAATCACTATCATTATTGTTTAATAATTTTTAATTATAAAATTATACATAAATAAGCAGAGTTAAAAGTTTTACATTTTAGTTGAAAAGTTTCAAAAATCTAATTAAAAGTTTTAAATTTTGGGTTGAAAATTTTAAAATTTGAGTAGATTTTTTAAAATTCTTAGTTAATAGTTTTTCAATTTGAGTTGAAAGTTTCGAAAATTAAATTGAATGTTTCAAAATTAGATATGAAAGTTTTAAATTATGAGTATATAGTTTACTCGATTTTTAATATTTTATTTTTTTAATGTTATTATTTTTTAATTATTATTTTACTGTGTATGCGAGCGTGCGCATGTGCAGCAGCTTTTAAGCGCTACCGCTTATCAAATTAACAAAACTCCCGCAGCATAAAAAGAAGCCTATTCCCTTAATCCAAGCAAATTACACCGGCCCATTTGCCATTTCATGGTTTCATACATCACACCACTTCACATTAATTTGAGCCAGCATTATTTATAGAGCCCATTTGTCAGGCATATATATTTGACTTTTTTATTTTTATTTTTTTAATAAAATATTTACAAAAATATACCTTTATTTCAAAAATTTACAAAAATATACTCTCAACGCCCTCTGGGAGGATGTTTTTTTAAAAATCACCCTTCCAGAGGACGATTTAATGACGTGGCTGACGGCCGTAGGCCTGACGACCGACGGCCGTCAGCACTTTTGCAGGTGGCCCCCTGGCCGCTTGCAAAATGGCCAATTCTTTTGTTCTTTTTTTTCTCTCTTTTTTTGGGCACCTTTTGTGTTTTTTTTGTAACTAGGAAACTCAAGAACAGCAAAATCTTTGGAAGGTGTAGCTTAAACCGATATAAGATGTGGCTTGTAGAAAATTATAAGCGTGTTTTAAAACCCATGCTAAAACTTTAGACCTCGAAAACTCAATCTTCCCAGCCGAATTTCACAAAATTTTTTCGGACAAACCCGGCCGAAACCCTAACACACGTTACCTACCTTAAAACAGGCATAACTTTCACATACGGTATCGAAATCGGACAAATAAGTATTCTGCGGACATCTATATAAAATTTTACATCCGCTTCTCCCCCACTTTGTTAGGTTTGTCCGAAAATTTTTTGCGAAATTTGGCCAGGAATATTGAGTTTTCGAGGTCCGAAGTTTCAGCACGGTTTTTAAAGCATGCTTATAATTTTCTACAGGCCACATCTTACATCGGTTTGAGCTGCACCTTCACGAGGTTTTGTTATTCTCGAGTTCCTAGTTGAGAAAAAAAATCAAAAAAAGAAAAAAAAGAGCAAAAAAAAAGAACAAAAGAAGTGGCTATTTTGCAGACGTCCAGCAGTTCTAGTTGGGGTGCCGGTCGGACCGCCGCCCCCCACCCGGTCGGACCGGCCGCGTCCAGTACCGACAGCACAAATGAGATAGGGTGCCGGTCGGACTGGCCCTTTGCCTGTGGTCAGACCGAAAATGACCTAGGGGGCTACCTGTAAAATGGCCGGCCCCGCGGCCAGGTTTTTGCAGGCGGCCTCCTTCCGTCTTCCTAGAGGACGGTTTTTGGACATCCATGGGGCCGCCTGTAAAAGTGCTGATCATCAAATCGCCCTCCTAGAGGGTGTTAGGAGTATATTTTTGTAATTTTTTGAAACGAAAATATAGTTTTGTAAATATTTTATTAAAAAAATATAAAAATAAAAAAATTCTATATATTTTGCCGACACGGCCTATCCACCCGTCGGCCCAATATCTGGGGCAACCATGGAGGCGAACCCATACAAGGGAGGCCCTGCTGCTTCTCGCCCACAAAAGCCTCGCCCTCGTCTCCGGCGCCGCCGCTGGGCGAAGGGTGTGGAGAGACGGCACTGCCGGAGCCGGTGGGCCGACATGGTTAGTTCCCGACTGCTCCCGTTCTCCCGTACCCTTGTGTTAAATGTTTCGAGGTGTCAATATATCTTGGACTGATATATAATTGCCCGTAGAGTGAATTTCAGTGTCAGGGTTTGGTTTTTGCTCTGTAGTTTGATATGATTTATTCGTGCTCTTGTGGTAGGGTTTTGAATTTGTAATATATAACGCTGTCGGTTCCCCAATTCTGTAGGTTGTGGTATGCAGTAATGTATGTTCTATTGTTCTAAATGTATTCCATGGTTCTTGGAATGCAGGATTTGCATCGTAATCAATTTGGCAACACCCCAAGCTTGGCTGAGATTAGCCTGAGCTCATGGTATTAACCTTTCTGAAATGCTCATCTTTGTTGTCCAACAAGATTGACTGGCCAAAATACTAGATGCATTTTTTTTTCATTTTTTCTATGGTATATTTTTTTCACTGCATATAAAAATTATCTGATGATTATGGAATATACAAATTACAAAATATTCCAAAGGTGAAATCCATCACCACCATGCATAGTCATCTTTCCAAACATGAAAAGGGGAAAGATCAATACACCTCCACACTGAGTGCCAAATTCCAGGACATAATCATCCACAAGGTTCTCTCATGGGTCATCAGTTACATCGTTTTGATTGACAAAAAGAATGTGTTTTAGTGGTTTGGTCACATGATGTGCTGTCACTGCATGAACCAACGGCCCTGCTGGTTGATGGTAGAGTTTGTTCTGATCATCTTGTTGCTCTGCCTAATCATGCTCTTCACTATGGAGACATGTGAGGGCCTACCAAATTAATCTACCATCTATACATGATTTGCCCGCATCATTCCTGAGTCTAGGCTCCATATATGTACCTACTAGCAAACACTTTTTAAAATGAAATAGCAGGCTTAATTACTTTCTGTTTTCAACGATGCTTTTTTCACTACTTTTCTGAAGGAAATTTATTTATTTTCCTGAGCTTCTTAAAGAGGATGATCATTGAATAGTTATTATCTGTTACCACAATTCCTTAAAACAGCACAAAGAGAGAACAAATCGAAATACACGAAACCAACGAAAGATGATTGCCATCAGAACTATTGTGGAAAAAATGTTATCAGTCAAGATTGGATGAATCACACCGAATGCAGTGAAAAGAAACTTCGATAGAGTTGGATGATTAGATCCCATCAAGTCTGCTAGTACTGGTTTCCACTTATTTGCTTTAGATCTATATTACCCTTCAATCAAATAATGCAAGCATCCTCCCTGGCAAGGTGAGTATGAGTAAATCAATACTTTGTTTCAACCAGAAACAAAATGATGAATTGTTTTCCAAAGGAAGCAGCTTAATACCCGACTTAGCTCATGGGCTTATGATTTTCTTGTGCTCATACTGGATGCCATTTTAGCACTGAAGTGTACATTTATGCACACTTGGGTGCAGCTCAGTACATTTATGCCTCAATCTATTTAGACATGTGCTAGCCTGCAGGTGTGTTGACCTCTAGGTTTCAAATTGTGGTGTTTACATTAATGCACACAAGTGCACATCAGCAGGAGTTTTATGAGGCTCAAGGATTTATCCCTGGCCTCCACATGTTTAGGCGTGTGCGCTAAGGGGTCCTAACCATGGGGGGTGCGTGTGTATGTGAGTCTTCACTACTACACAATTATAGACAGTTAGGCAAACCGTTTCGGTGCATGTGTATGTGATAGCTAGGGTCATCGAAGGCAGTTTTTTTACCCTCTCTAAGAACTATTATCTGCATTAGTTTTGAATTGGGCCATATTTGATAGCCATCAGAGACAGCTTAAAATGGACTAAGACATAGCAATTTTATAACAATTATTTTTGTCCAAACTATAACAAATTCTGTCGCTTGAATAAAATTTTGGGCTTTGAAAAGTAGCATGGATGAGGAAGCATGGAGAAGTATATAGTAGAGGTTACCAGGGTACATGCGTCGCTTCTGGCCACCGAGGTGTGCACGCCACCTATGGCCACAAGATGGGAGCAAAGTGACATGAGAGAGAAGTGAAGAGGAGAAGAAGAAGAGGAATCAGCAGACGAGAGGAAGAAGAGGAGCCCTGTGCTGGCAGTTTAAAAGACAATTTTCACTTGAAGAGTAGGATAGTCAAATTTGTTTGGGTGAAAATGTTGAAATACCATTAAAAATGGATCTAAATAGAACCTTCTCAGATATACTGCACTAGAGATGGTTCAAAAAATCCACCTGCAACAGTCTACCAAGCAGAGATGGCCGAAAAATCATAGATATGTGCTTTATCAGAGATGGTTGGCAAATAGCACAATCTTTGAAGTATCTAAGACGGCTATTTTGAAAAAACCATCTCTAATAGCGTAATTATCAAAGAAGGTTTTGGGTAGGCTACTGAAATGGAGACGTGTGTAGTTATGAGTTATGTCTTGTCTATGATGTTCTTATGGCAGATGGCTGGTTCTAAAGCATCTCTGATAGCAAGTCCAGGATAGGCTTCTTAGTAGTAGTGCTTCCTCATAATAATAAAAAAAAGTTATCTCCAAGGAATTCTCTAAGTGAAACACAGAGATCTATATGTTATCAAGTAAAAGTAAATTTCCCCTAAAACAAGTAAAACTAAATTGTTTCTAGCCCTGAAAAAGAAATTGTGTACATTTCAATCAAAGTGATGTAAAGGTATAACGGATCTATACTTAAGGTTGGATATATTCCCACACACAAATTTTTCCATCATAAAAAAAAACTGACCTGATGCCTCCCATAAGATGAATGAATAAAAGGCATGAAACAAAGAAAAAAAACTAAAATTGCTACGCTTTTGGGGTGTCCATAGACCAAAGGGTGACCTCTGTTAGTGACCAAAGCAATATATTGTTACCACAAGTGCTCATGGTCGGCAACAATTTATTGTGTTTCCCAACAACTTTCTCTTCTCCCTTTTAAGTTTTCCTTAATTTTCTGGCTGAGTGGAGATGATTGTACCTCCTAGTAGACTTTGATGCCCTAGTGCCATTAAAAAATTGTACAAGGGAAAAAAGTGAATTTGTTTTGTAGAGAAAAAAAAAAGAAACAGTGGTTGACTAGAAGAGCCATGTAATGATGCCAGTTAGCACACAATAGGCAAAAGGGTAGAGCCCCACAATTGGGTTCATCTTTATCCTATTGTTGCACAAGAGACAAGAAATGCATCTCTTTAAGCCTAACACACTTAATGGAATTGTTTCATAATTGAAGCTGCTCTTTTGTTTCTCTTTTTGCTGATTATTACAGGCGTACAAGGTGTAGGTGAGCATAGCTGGTTTCTTGTGTGCATGGATGTATGAAGCCACAGTGGTCAACTAGTTGGATAAAACATGTCAAGTAGCCTAGCATTTATTCTCACCAAACAAGGTATATATTTAATAATTATAATAGCAGAACAAAAAAAAAAGAAATCAAGCTTTCTCCGTATGTTTATACAATATATATGATATAATGCACAGTAATCTCTATGGCACATAACAACAGAATCTGCAGTATTTCAGCTTGCATATATGTGCAATGCTTAACATCCTATTCAATATAATGTAATGTTTTTGTGATATGCATAGCTTTATTCTTTAGTGCATTTGTGTCTGATACTCTGATGACATTTATATACTGAGAAACATTAGAACGTGTGTTTTAGTAATATGTGTTTCTTCAATTTTCACACGACCAATTGGAATGAGTGGGAAGTGGAAGACGGACGGTCCATGTTAGAACCTTTTGAATGATCTAGGCATCAAGGATGGAAGCTTTTCTTATTTGTGTTGGAGAAGTCTTTAACTTGGTGAGAACACCATTCATATTTGCGTTGGATATCTAATTAATATTTGTAACAATTGTGGAAACTTTTTTCTCGAACACATAGGAGAGATGTATATCATTTCATTAAGAAGAGAAAAGAACAAGGGAGGGGAGATAATCCCTCACCTCATAACACACAGAAACACACCCCCTGAACAGAATTACACACGCCAAGAGAAAAACTAACAAAGTCTGGCCACACGCAAAGAAGTAGGCAACCAGCTTACCCAAAAGACAGTATTACACGTCTAGGGTTTCGAAGATCCATATCTAGTGGCACATCGTTCATAGCGACCGCACTTCCCATGCGCGCTCTACTCTTCACTCTTGTGTACGATAACCTCTCCTCTCTAACATGTCTTCTTCTGCAAGGATTCGCAGTTCCTATCTGTTTTTCCAAGGCAAAAGAAGGAGCCGAATCAAATGGGGCGGCTGTTCCTAATGGCATCATTGCTTTTGCTTGTATCGTTGGATTCGTACGTCTATAAAACGTCCTTAGTAGCTCAACATATGTACTCTTTACCTTCTTATGCATTCATAGCACAAGACTTTACTACTCAAGCAGCTTTATATACTCATCACCAATACATTGCAGGGTTCATCATGACATATGGGTTGAATTTTAGGAAAGCTGAAGAAGAAACCGATGGTGAAAATAATAGATGCTGCCATCGGTGTATAATCGATAACTAAGAAGTATGACTCGGACAACTCTTTTCAATTAAAAACCTAAAAGTGCTGATAGGAAAGAAGAGCTTTGACTTGTGACTGACATTTCATCTTATTAGCTGCCTCCGAACTTATCTTGTGCCACTAAGAACACCGCCAGTGTCTCCGTAACTCTACCTTAGCCCCCCGTGGACTAGCCATTGCTTCTCCACGAGGCTCATACCAGGCGCTACGACGCTGAAGTATGTAACCCATGCCATACTCCCAGGAAAAGCTCGAACGACCTTCAACAAAGGGGTACCTGTACCCGAAACCGACACAGGTGGGTAGGCTCCTGCTTGTGTGCTTCAAGAGGAGAATGGAAAAAATCCATAGTAAATGGAACTGAACCCATTTCAATGACCTAAGCAACCTAACAACTGTGGAAAATGGAAACAAGTATGTATAGATTGGAGTGTTTACATAAATTGTAATATATCCCTGTAATACAAAACACAGCACCAATCCTAGATGTCATCATAATAGCAAGAATTTGAATATGTTATTCATGTTTATGGTTATAATTATCAATTAAATTAAAATCATCTCCTGCTCATTATTCATGGCAATGTTTAGCATCCATAAATCTTCTTGGTTAATCAGTTGTTCTAGTGAATTTTTACAGGTAGCGTTTCTGCTTTCATGATCAAAGAATTTTTGTTTTGATCATAGAACTAAACACCCAACAACAATAACTTTAATTCGCATTAATTAGGATTAAAAAAGGGGAATCTACCAAGTGGCGCCAATTATGTACCCTACTGAATGTTTTTCTTTCGATTGTTTGCTGATTGATCGCTGATCACTTGATTCAACTTATCATGATAGCATTTCTTGTCTTCTCAAACTGTTTTAAGGATGCTCATTGGTCCGTTTGTGCCCCATTGACAGTATAGACTGCAAGCAAGCATTTGCATCTAGGGTAAAAAGGCAAACTAGCTAGGGCAAGCACAAGTTATCTTAAGCTTGTAGTTAAGAGAAGTAACAAGACAAGGTGATGGAACTTAACATTAACGTGCTGATAGTGGGTTTGGTCTTGAGAATATTCCAAGGTGTGATTATGTCTTGGGATTAAACTTCTGGAGTGCTTGCTTCTGTATATTTTGGACATAACTGTGCAGTTTTGCTGTCCCTTTTCTCTTGCATAGATAACCTAAACTATCACGGATCATGGCAGGCAAGAAGTTTGTTCATCAGCATCTATAGGTACTTTTAGGTGTTTCCTGGCTTAACAGACTGTTCCAGTTTCCACTCATATTATGAGTCAACAATGAATAGTCAATAGTATACATCAGTCTATACCAAATGCCAAAATAGATGAATTTATTATACATTTCTAGGTAGGTATATTTGGGATAAATTTTAAACCTAAAAGTGACTATATTTTGGAACGGATGGAGTATTTAACTAGACTTTGAAACCTATCACGGGGTCATAATTCACAACTCTAAAATAACTGACCAAGATGAGGTAATTATTATATTAATATATTCGTATTTTACTGAAGTTAATAGTTTCATATTCCATATTCCACTGTCTAATGAAAAGCGTGCACCCACAGCTACATTACATTCCCTAGGAAAATAATTGCTACAGTGTGTTACATGTTCATGTAAAGTCGGCAAACAGCAACAAGGCAATTAATGGGGACAGTGTTACTGTTTAAGTTGCATTATGAGGCCTTTATTAACTTATTGTATGCTTATAAAAAACTATCATCATCAATCAATCAGGACCGTGTGTTATCTGTGCCACCCTTTACTACTGTTTGACATCTATATAGGGGCAAAGATAGAAAAATTCAACAGAGCAAGCCAACCATTGACTACGGAGTAGAATTATTCGATGTATATGCTGAATTAAAGATATTAATTGTCACACTTTTTATTATCCTCTTAGTGTTCCTTAATACCTAACATTACTTGAATCCTCGCTTGTTTATAGTCTGGAACAAGTTCACGTGTATATCCGCTTTTTTATATCCTATGTCCTTGAATAGTGTTGGTCTAGGGGCGGAGCTTAGTGGAGATTGAGCCTGGGCGTTGACCCCTCCACCCCGCAAAAGAAACAGGAAAAAAACACGCACACCTTAGTTATGTATTTGCATATGGCATCAGTACCAGTGTTTATATTATTTTGCTGATTAAAATTCAAAAAAATCCCTCCCCCTTAATAATGTTTTATCCATGAAATTTTATTGTTGGTTCCCCGGATCAAGTATTTGCTCTACACTCAGATTGAGCAAATTTGGCCCTTTAATATGTACTAATAATCCATACCCTTAATCAAGACTGCTATGCAGAACATATCCCATATCTTAGTTGACCAAATTGAGAGCCACCATGCATATACATTTTAATAAGTTAAAATCTGACTAGATGGAAAGTTGTTCATGATCTGCTTTCCACTTGAGAGCCTTATCTTACATCCACCCTTACTTTATCTGCATGCTAAAAGATGATATCAAATTAATCAACTTGGTACATACCTGAACATCGCGTGCTTCTCTCTGGTCGCATTTATATTTCTACGAAGAGGCTGAATAGGAAAACCACCCTGATTTCCTACTTATGCGGTTTTCTTAGATCGCAAAGGCATGTTTTTGGAAATATGTGGACCTTTTGGCCATGCCAACATGGGTGACGGAGCATAATGTACAGCACTACAGTGCCAGAAAAATATTATGGTGTGGCAAGGATTTGACTATGCCACCTGTGTTAGTGCCATAAATAGTTCCACTTGAGTGTCTTGCAACACTACTGTTCATTGCATGGGAATCATTTGTTTGCACACTACCAAAAGATTTATTTCTTAAAGAAGGATGCATTGTGCATTGGAGGTTTTATATTTTTGAGAGAAGGATTTAAAACTAATTAATTTCAAAAAATAATCTATGGGCCGGGAGATATATATACCACTTTTAGAATAAAAACAACTATTATTTATTTAAATTCTTATACTATTATTTAAAACAGTATTTATTCGTGCAGGCACTATTTACAGCACTTAGGGTACTATTCAAATTTACTATTTAGAATTACTGTTCACTACGCTTTCAAATTCTTAGGATCTTTTATGGCTGGCGAAACCACTGGTATAGCCGGGTGAAAAAGATTAGTTGTTTTATCCTACTTGGTACTCACCATATTTATCACTTATTTATTTTAAAAGCAGCTTCCTTAGGTATCCCTAGTCATATTTTTTTTCTCTCTAGGCCCTTCCACTCGAAGGGAACACTTCTCTACCGGCAGTTTCACCCGAAGGGAACACTTCTCTATCGATACTAGTTCTCCTGATGTCTAAACGAGATGCAGGCTGTAAACGAGAACTATCGAAGAGGTTTCTCCTATAGGGTCCTTAATATAAACACTCATCCAAAAATAAAAATAAACAGACAGGAAAAACTTAAAGAAAATTACTTCATATTTAAACAAATAAGCTTACATATGGTTTTTCCTTTTTGGGAACCCCGAGAGATTATACAAACAAGCTTAACTTACTTATCTTACACAGATTATGTTACACTCCTTGCTTCAATATACTAGCAAGGTAGACTACTACTACTACAACTAGAGGGTGAAAGCTATGACTCTGGCTGGAGGTTCTTTCTTTATGAGCGTGTGTTCTATCCGCTGGGCATACCTCTCCTTTTATAAAGGCTTCGAGGGAGGCTTGTCAGAGGCTTCATTCTTATGTTCACAATACTGTGACTTCACAAGCACGTCACCTTCATACTGTTACTCTTTCTTTTCTTATTCACGGGCGCTCTTTATTTGGCTATGCCTCTCCTTTCCACCGAAAACAAGATTTTCTACTATTCTTAATAGTAACATATCACTCACCGAAAGCTTTTTTGGATTTACTCAAACAAGCCTTCCTCCTGTGAGAGGGACATTATTCAATTCTTCATTAGGGGCATTATTAGGCTACATATTAGGTTACTCATTATTAGGCTTAAGCTACATATTAAGTTACTCATTATTAGGCTTAGGCTATATATTATATTACTCATTATTAGGCTATATATTATTAGGTTACTGGTTATGCCCGAATGATTGATAATACATTATCAATTTAATATTTATTATATATTTTTATCTTCAGCTAATAATCTTATTGGTCTGGTTGCCCATGATCACCAATATCCATGGTATCTACATCTGAGAAGGATATTTTAAATTTTTCGTCATATGCTTTTTTCATCTCTTCAAATTTTTCGTTTATTTTTTGTTTTGATTTCTTAAGTATTTTCTCCTTTAGTTCCTTCTTCCATTGGGGAGAAATTTTTTCAAAATTTTCTATTATCTTCCAATTAATATATTCACCATCTAAAGGGTTAAGCATTCTTTATATGTGGATTTTTTAGATGTCACTTCTTTTATACTTATATAATGCGGAGGTTCTGGAGCTTCTTACTCTTTGACCTCTTGTATTTTTAAATATATTCTATTGCAGCTGGCCCCAAATAATAATTTACTCTTATTATTTTTCTTGCTTGACTTAACGCTTCATCAATATCTTTATATTTTTTCTATGATATTTTACCCGTTAATTTTGCATATATCTTCTGGGCTATTATTTGTTTAAAGGATATATAAATTCCTGGAACCTTTCCTTTGAAAACCACATATATGAGCTTTTGTTATATGGTTTCAATATTTTGCGTAATAGGCATTAATTTATTTATTAGATGAAAATATTCAGAAAGACTATTTAATATTGATAACATATATCTTTTCTCTTCTCTCTTATTATTATATTGATACCAGAAATTATCCAAGATGCACTCTTATACTTCGTCTATAACTATGTGGTCATTCGGTTTAAATTTATAGGTATTAGGTGGAAATATTTTTAGTTTGTTATCCTCTCCGAAGGTGAAGAATTTAACTCCGTTATAATTCATTGACCTCTTTGTACCTGCAAGATAGATAAACGAGAAAGTAAATCAGGTAAATTGTTATCCTTTCTTTTAATATGTTCAAATATAACTTTTTAGCTATATCCAGTGATAATATCTTCAATCAGGATCCATCTTCTAGTAGAGCTCTTTTTACTATTAAGTTGATTGTAGTATCTACAAATCGTTTCGCAATCTGTTCTAACTGTAAATTCTTTAAACCCAGGTATAATCTAAAAGGATTTATTGCGTTGATTCTTTAAAACCCAGGTATAATATTTTATTATCGTTACTAGTCTAATGTCTTCAGAATTAAAATATCTTTGGCCATTTTTTCTTAATTTCGTATATAATGGTTCTGCTAGCTTTGCTAAATTATCGATGTGATTTCTAGCATAATTTATAATCTCCAAAAATTGCTGTAATCGATGTGATTTCTAGCATAATTTATAATCTCCAAAAATTGCTGTAACTCATTTTTATCATTCATGACATCATGGAACTGTAAAATTTTCTTGACAATATGATCTTGTAGATGTATTTTGCCTTCTTCTATTTTGTGACCAAGGAAGTTGATTTTTTTTTTTGCATATTTCCATTTTCTTCTTAGATAGAATTAACCTATTTTGTTCTACCTTTCTAAAAAAGATTTCAAGACGAGCAATATACTCTTTATACGTTTTTTAAAAAACCAGCAAATCATCTATATAGACTAATATAAATTCTTGGTTTTCGTTAAATATATTTTGTATTTTTCTTTGAAATAAGGCAGGTGTATTTTTAAGCCAAATGTTATTACAAGCCATTCATAGTTTCCCTGAG
Organism: Oryza meyeriana var. granulata; assembly: GCA_003991445.1. Classification (NCBI taxonomy): domain Eukaryota; kingdom Viridiplantae; phylum Streptophyta; class Magnoliopsida; order Poales; family Poaceae; genus Oryza; species Oryza meyeriana. The sequence continues at coordinate 54,658 of RYFJ01000290.1, forward strand.
GACAGGTGAACGCAGTCCATTCTATAGATTCTTCTACCATCTTTATTTGTCAAAATCCAGCCTTCAAGTCAAATTTATAGAAATATTTGCTACCTTGTATTCTATTGATCCATTCTTGATTATTTGGAGAGAAGATAAACTCTCTGTCAAAAAAAATCTAAGAAAGCTGCTTTTAAAAACAAATAAGTGATAAATATGGTGAGTACCGAGTAGAATAAAACAACTAATCTTTCTCACCCGGCTGTACCAGTGGTTTTGCCAGCCATAAAAGATCCTGAGAATTTGAAAGCGTAGTAAACAGTAGTTCTAAATAGTAAATTCAATCAGTACCCTGAGTGCCGTAAATAGTGCCTGCATGAATAAAATTGTTTTAAATAATAGTCTGAGAATTTGAATAAATAATAGTTGTTTTTATTCCAAAAGTGTGTCTAAAAGTAGTATTAGAGTCTGGTCATCATTGAAAAGCTAAAATATTTAAATTTAGAAGTTAATATTGGAAAGATAATAAATATAAAGGAGAATATCAGTTTAAGGTGTAGATTAAATCATACTGAAGACCATAGTTGACACTCTAATAATAGTCAACTAAATCTAATTGTTGACTTAATATATAACTTTTATTTAAATTGGGGCAAAAGACACGATGATTTGGAGCAAAAATTTAAAGGGTTATATAAGGAACATAAGAAAGCCGAAGAACAATTCTCCGTACTTAACAATAAACTAAATTCTGCATTAAATTTGTTAGAAGAATTTAAGGCAAGGTAAAGTAAAATAGCGCAAAATAGTGATTACATCAAAGACGATTTTGTCCCCTTGAGTAAAAAGGTAGACAACTTATTAAATACAGAAAAAGTGCTAGTTGAAAGGAATATCATAGGAGACCTAAAAAATCTAGACCAAGAATTAGTCGAGATTAAAAAGCTAATAGAAGAAGTAAAAACTTTAGTACTTCCTAATCAAGGTAGTAAAGAAATAATTTTGGCTTCATCAAGAATAGTCGCTTCTTCATAAGGTATAAACTCAGAAAAATGGACCTACCTAGGAGTCTCCTTAGGAGAATAGTAAGTAGAGAATGTTGGCGAAACGGGACTGGGGGTCCCCACAGTCGCCGGGGACGCGTGGGTCTTCGGCCACGTCAGCTCCTCCGGGGGACACATCCTGTACGACTGGTGGCCGGCTATGACCGTGTCTCCCGCTAACTATCCAGGCCCAGGGTGCGCCTCCCTGTACCCGGATGCGTCGTCCCCGGCCCCGGGCGCGGCACCCCTGCCCCGAGTGCGTGTTGCCCGGGTGCGTCTTCCCCAAACCCGGGACCACACGCACGGTCCCAGGGCAGACTCGGCGCCAGCTCGCCAGCTGCCCGCGTTAACGACGAGGCGACGGGGCGTATCGCGCCTGTCGCCCGGTCACGGAGTAGCGGAGACATGCGCGCTCTCACATCTCCAGGATTTAGCCGCCCGCAGTCGAGCGGCAAAGACGACCAGACAGCCGCCCGCGGCAGCCGAGCGGCAGGGCGACCATCTCCACGACTTAGCCACCTGCAGCAAGACCTGCAGCACCGTCTCCAGCGTGGGCTCAGCAGGCGGACGTGCATGACGAGACGTACCATACCTAGAGTTGCTCTCTCTCGGCATTTGTACTTGGCACTGTGGACTCCCCTTGTTGATAAAAGGAGGATCCATGCCAATAGAAAGGAAAAGCTGAGTTGGGCTCCGAAGCAGTTGAGATCGACTCCTTGAGCCCGGGTCATCTTCTTCCTTGAGCCCGGGCCTTCTTCTTCTTCCTCAGCTCCGAGTTCCCGGGTGGGAGCTAGCTCCTGAATTCCCCGTGGAGACCTTGTAAGAGCAACCCACATTTCTCATCCGCATAGCCAAACACACAGGAGTAGAGTATTACACCTCCGTACGGCCCGAACCTGTCTAACTCCTCCTGTCCCTTGTGTGCAATCCACCCATCGACTCATCCACCGGACGCCGAATTCGCCTGAGAACAACTCCCCTGGCCGAATCTCAAAAGGGGGGGTCTCCCGACTTCCCGCCGTCGGAGTTTCATCCTTCGACAGCTGGCGCGCCAGGTAGGGGGAGTTTCCTTTTCAGGTGATACGCCGGCGTCCCCAACGCCGGCACGCTCCATGACAGGAGGTCATCATCCGCGGGACTCCAACCAGGAGTCCGGCGGTTACACTCCGCCGGGCGACAGTAGCCCGGTGGCGAGCCCGCCACGCTCCCCATCTTCCTGGAGGCGCGCGGCGCGAGCACGGCGGGCTGAACTTGCCCCTCGGCGGCCTGGCTGTGCGGCCTCGGCCCCTTCCCTTGCGGAGGGAGCCGGCAACTGCCCTGCCGGGTCTGCCGCGGCCTCTTCCATTAGGCATGAGCGGACGCGCCGCTCCACGGCGTACCGCCATCTCGACTTCCAGCCAGCATCACCGCAGGAAGCCCTCCTGGCGGCGGAAGCCCTCCTGCGCCACCCCCCGGCATTTACTGGGGGCGGAGGCCGGAAGCGGCGCTGGCTCAACGAAGTCGCCAACCTTGTAGGCGCGGCCCATCGCCGGGTCGCCGCCGACAGCAGTGCAGGGGCCGGGAGTGCCGACCGCGCAGTGCCTAGCGCAGGCCGGCCCCCCGCCCCGAAGCAGAGCACAGCCCGGAGCACGGCGCCACGCGCCACGCCTCCGGCAAAGAGCGGCCACGGCGACCTCCATGACCGGCTGAACCGGAGGCGGTCCGATGAGGACGCTCGGGTCACTATGGAGCGACAGCGCGGACGCCGTTGCGCGTTCCGAGGCCCAGGCCTCCAGCTCCAACCCACCGGCGGGAAACCGTCATCTGTCGCCCGAGCCCGCTCAGCACGGCTCGGGTTGCCTGGCGCTCTCCCCAGGCCTCCGGCAAGTGCGCTGGCCGGCCAAGTTCCGGCCCAGCTTACCGGAGAAGTATGACGGCTCCGTGGACCCCACGGAGTTCCTACAGATATACACCACCACCATCCAGGCAGCCGGCGGCGATGAGAAAGTGATGGCAAACTACTTCCCCGTCTCCCTCAAGGCCCAGGCTCGCTCCTGGATGATGAACCTCCCCGAGGGGTCAATCTACTCGTGGGAGGACCTCTGCCACCAGTTCGTGGCCAACTTCTAGGGCACTTTCCCGCGCCCTGGGGCCGAGGCGGACCTCCATGCCCTACGTCAGGGCAGGGACGAGTGCTGAGGCGTTTCCTGCAGCGCTTTAGCCAGGTCCATAACACTATCCCTCACATCGCTCCTCACGCGGTCATCCACACTTTTCGCTCGGGCGTGCGCGACAAGCGCATGCTCGAGAAGCTGGGCACCCGCGACGTCCAGACCACGGCCAAGCTGTTCAGCCTCGCCGACCTCTACGCCCGCAAGGAGGAGGCCCGGGCGTGGAACAGGCCACGCCTTGAGGCCCCTGACCAGGGCCCTGGAGAGGACGGCGAGTCCTCACGCTCCGCGTCGCGTCGGGACAGGAGGAAGCGCCAAAAGGACAAGGCGGCCGCCGAGAACTTCGCCTTGGCTGTTGTGGGCACCCCCGGGCCGGCGGGGACAACAACACCGGTGGGTGGCAAAGGGCTGCACGTGTGCCGCCTCCGCCGGCAGCGGCCCAGAGGTGGTGCACTGTCCACGGGACGGACTCGCACGACCTCACGGAGTGCCGTGCCGTCCGGAACTTGGCCGAGCGCGTCAAGAAGTTCCAGTAGGAACGGCGGCAGGCCAAGCCCGATCGGTGTGATTCGGACGGTCCGATTCCTAGGCGGACGGTCCGATTTGGGACAACGGTCAGGCCGATCAACGGTCTGAAGCCCGCTTCCAATTCGGGGCAACCTCTCAAGTTCTAAGAACCCGAGAACATCCTCGCCACCCTAGATGGCGGGGCGTACGCCCGCTCCTCGCGCCGTGGCTTCCATGCCATGAAGCGCGAGTTGCCAGCCTCGACCTCGGGCCCAGCGGCCGCTCGGAGGCCGAAGCGATCGGACGCCTTGATCACTCCCGGCCCCGAGGACCATCCGGCCCGGGTACCTAGAGAGGGACAGCTCGCTCAGGGAGGCTCAAAAGCTGGCCGGGTGCGTGCCTGCACTCGGCCGCTTCATCTCCAAACTAGAGGAGCGTGTTCTCTCCCTCTTCGAACTCTTCAAGGAGACCGGGCAGCTCACTGAGACGGATGAGGTCGGTCAAGCCCTCGATGAGCTCAAGAAGTGCCTGACAACTCCCCCTGTCCTCGTGACACCGGCTCAAGATGAGCCCCTGTTGCTCTACATAGCGACGACCCTGCAAGTGGTGAGCACGGCGCTCGCCGTCAAGCGCCCCTTGCCCGACAAACGTGCGGCCCGGGTTGGCCACCCGGGCCCGACATGTTCGAGCCGGGGCCCCGGAGTCCAGGGTCATGTCCTGGGATCCGTGCCCCTGGCTCGACACCGGGAAGCCCGAACCCGGACAGCCTCACCAAGGCGAGTGCGAGTCTTGGACGCGGCACCCGGAACAACGCCAACAGGGCGCGATAAGCCGGACCGCATCGCCCAGGCGATAGCGTTTCCGGGAAGTCGTCCCGATGTACTCAAGCCCGGGCCCCCGGATCCCGGCACATATCACGTTCGAGCCAGGGCCCCGGAGTCCAGGGACCATGTCCTGGATCCGCGCCCCTGGCTCGACACCAGGAAGCCCGAACCCGGACAGTCTCGCCAAGGCGAGTGCGAATCTTGGACGCGACACCCGGAACAACACCAACAGGGCGCGATAAGCCTGACCGCATCACCCAGGCGATAGCGTTTCCGGGGAGTCATCCCGATGTATTCAAGCCCGGGCCCCCGGATCCTGGCACATATCACGTTCGAGCCGGGGCCCCGGAGTCCAGGGACCATGTCCCGGATCCGCGCCCCTGGCTCGACACCGGGAAGCCCGAACCCGGACAGCCTCGCCAAGGCGAGCGCGAGTCTTGGACGCGGCACCCGGAACAACGCCAACAGGGCGCGATAAGCCGGACAGCATCGCCCAGGCGATAGCGTTTCCGGGGAGTCGTCCCGATGCATTCAAGCCCGGGCCCCCGGATCCCGGCGTATATCAACCGTATTCAAGCCCGGGCCCCCGGATCCCGGCACATAAAATCTTCGCAAGTTTCATCTGTAAACACATCCTGTAAGTGCGGTGTGCCCGGGCCAGCGCCAGATTTCTCCAAATCTCAGCGCTAGCCGGGGCCCCCATGTATATTCACTTTACTAAGCAGCATTTTTTAATATCCTTCCCGGTTTCATGCCTTTCGTCTTTTTCCGTGTGTTGTGTTCGTGGCTGTCTCACCCCCTGGGGGCATACTCGGGCCGCGCCCGTACGGCGGCTGGATTATGCGCAAAACCCAGCCGCCATACGGGCGCGACCGCGAGGACGCCTTCGGGAGATGGTTGGCGCCTTCGTAGCATGGAATGGACAAAGGAACGAGCCATATACTCTCACAGTTCGTCGTGTGCAGATTAGACCTTTCCCCGGCAGGCTTAAGTAGGGCGCTCGGGTCAGCGCCCCGGTAACGTGCCCCGGGACCGGGAATGTCCCCGGGTCCTGGGGCCCAAGGTCAATGCGCCCGGGGAAGGCGTTCCCGGGCCCGGAAGACGGCCGCGGGCGGTGCCAGAAGGGATTGCCGTCTTTCTCGGACTCCTCGACAGACATCGGCGCCACAAGGTGCTCGCCGCGGTCGAGGAACCCTGCCTCCGTTGCAGCGGTCTCGGCCATGGCCTCCGGCGCCTCCTCGCGAACCAGCACAGCTTCCTCAACACTTCACTCCAAATTTCCAACCCGGGCCTCTAGGTCCCGGGCACATATCCGTCGCATTACAGCCGGGGCCTCCGGGTCCCGGCCCATATCTGTTCCCGGCAAACTAAGCTCTGTTCCCGGCGAACCAAGCTCCACCAGCTCGAGACGAACCAGGCAGACCCAGCGTCCCCTTGTTTCTTCGAAGACGTGTGTCGGCGAAACGGGACTGGGGTCCCTACAGTCGCCGGGGACGCGTGGGTCTTCGGCCACGACAGTTCCCCCGGAGCCACATCCCACGCAAGAGAGGGCCGGCTATGGCCGCTTCCTTGCTAAGTACCTGGGCGCGAGCTTTACCACGGCCCGGGAGCGTTCTCCCCAAGCAAGTCGCAAACAACGGCTCTCGGACGCACCCGGACCCGGGAACCGCCTCCTCGAGCCCCGGGTCCCGGGGACCATCCCGTGCCCGGGCCTCGGCGCCCGGTCCCGGGAACCACCTCCTCAGACCCCGGGTCCCGAGGACCATCCTGCGCCCGGGCCTCCCGGTCCCGGGTCCCACAGCTTCAGCCCCGGGTGGCGTCCCCGGGGCACATTGCAAAGACGCTCCTGGTCCCGGCGCCGCTCCCCGGGCCCGGGACTCACAACTTCCGCACCGAGGAGCTCGGGAAGTAAGCCTCGAGACAATCGGCTTCTTCCGGTTGGATCGGCTTTGGCTCCTCCGAGTTGGTCGGCTCCTTCTGGTGTTCGATGTCTCCCGGTGATCGGCCTCCCCGGTCGGCATCGGCTCCTCCCAGGCGGACTCACGTCGCTCTCGACGAGCTACCGCCTGCACTTGCCGGCGGCGATCGTCATCTGCTCCAGTGCAGAGTGTAGCATCGCGTGTCCGCACGCAAAGTACCAGGGCCCGCTCCCCCGTCGCGGGCAACGGCTGGGCCCTAGCATTCCCCCTCTCTCTCCTTCGGCTGCAGGGACGGGAATTCGGACGGTCCAATCCCTTGGCGGACGGTCCGATCATAGGGGTTCGGACTGTCCGGTCCTTAGGCGGACGGTCCGAATCCGGCTCCCGATCCGGGGCAACCTCTCGAGTCCCAAGAACCCGAGAGCGTCCTCGCTACCCTCGGTGGCAGGGCGCACGCCCGCTCCTCGCACCGCGGCTCCAAGCCGTCATGCGCGGGTTGCTGACCGCGGCACCGAGCCCAGCGGCAACCCCGCACGCGGCGAGCACGGCGCTCGTCGTCGAGTGCCCCTTGCCCGACAAACACACGGCTTGGGACTCACCTCCTGGGCCCGACTCTAGGGAGCCCGAACCCGGGCAGCCTCGCCAAGGCGAGCGCGAGTCTGCGGACGAGGCACTCGGAACAACTTCAACAGGGCGCGATATCCCGGACAGCACCACCCAGGCAAGTGCGGGTCCGGGGAGGTCGTCCCGATTCATTCCATATTTCCAGCCTGGGCCTCCAGGTCCCGGGCACATATATCCACCGCGTTACAGCCGGGGCCCCGCGTCCCCTCGTTTCTTCAAGATGTGGCCCTGTTCCTGCCCGGAGTTGTTCCCGGCCGAGCAACAGGGCCAGGGGCCACTGTCGGCGAAACGGGACTGGGGGTCCCCACAGTCGCCGGGGACGCGTGGGTCTTCGGCCACGTCAGCTCCTCCGGGGGACACATCCTGTACGACTGGCGGCCGGCTACGACCGTGTCTGCCGCTAACTGTCCGGGCCCAGGGTGCGCCTCCCCGTACCCGGATGCGTCGCCCCCGGCCCCGGGTGCGCGTCCCTGTGCCCGGGCGCGGCGCCCCCGGCCCCAGGTGTGCCTCCCCGTGCCCGGATGCGCTGCCCCCGGCCCCGGGCGCGTGTTGCCCGGGTGCGTCTTCCCCAGACCCGGGACCACACGCACGGTCCCAGGGCGGGCTCGGCGCCAGCTCGCCAGCTGCCCGCGTTAACGACGAGGCGACGGGGCGTATCGCGCCTGTCGCCCGGTCGCAGAGCAGCGGAGACATGCGCGCTCTCACATCTCCAGGATTCAGCCGCCCGCAGTCGAGCGGCAAAGACGACCAGACAGCAGGCCATGGCAGCCGAGCGGCAAGGCGACCATCTCCACGACTTAGCCGCCTGCAGCAAGACGTGCAGCACCGTCTCCAGCGTGGGCTCAGCAGGCGGACGTGCATGACGAGACGTACCATACCTAGAGTCGCTCTCTCTCGGCATTTGTACTCGGCACTGTGGACTCCCCTTGTTGATAAAAGGAGGATCCATGCCAATAGAAAGGAAAAGCTGAGTTGGGCTCCGAAGCAGCTGAGATCGACTCCTTGAGCCTGGGTCATCTTCTTCCTTGAGCCCGGGCCTTCAGACCAATGAAATCTCAACAGATATATTGTATGGGATTTTTTGAAAATAAAAATGGGTTATACATAATATCTAGAAAAGTAGAACTAAGTGTTTTAACAAAGCCAGTCGAATTAAAAATTGTAGCTAAGAAATTCAAAAATGGATTAAAATATGCAGGTCATAAGTATATTCACCAAGGTATTTACATAATAGGAATCAAAGGCATGATAAGAAAGAAATTAGGTGCGAAAGTGTTAATAACCTTGCTGGATAAAAAATAAGACACAATAGAAAAGGCAGCATTAGGTTTTTTAGAAGGAGATATGAATGAGAATAGATTAATAACCTATATAGCCCCAGACTTAATAATGCCCTAAAAGAATTTATAGATAAAATAAGTTTTGGTTTTCAAATAAAAGGGTATGAAGAATTTAAAGGGACGAATTTGCTAATAAGTATAGAATTCATAAGAAGATTAACTAATAGAAGTGTCTCTAGATACAAGCTAAATGTAAGTGATATTATAGAGAGTATGCAATCTAAAGGTATAATATTTATGAGCCCATTAAAAATAAGTTCTGAAGAAAGAGCAGGAGAAGAATGGAATATCAGTGATTTAATAGAAAGTAAAACTTTAAGCCAGCCTGAAAATTACATAAGTTACCAAAATAATAAAGAAAATACTAGTGTTGGGTTTATAAATTATAAGTCCAGAGCTACAGACGACCTAGATGCAGAAACTTCTGATAAAGATATCATAGACAATAGAAGGCATAGTATTTCTGAATTTATGGAAATATTAGATCAAGAAAGTGAAATAAAATACTATGAGGATAAATTAAAAGAAATATCTATAGAATATAATAATTCCATGAAGAGTGAATGGCCTAAAATAAGGGATAAAGCACTTTATTTTTATAGAGAACTAGCTAGGCTAAAGAATTTGAAAAAGAATAAAGACATGGTTATGGAAGTCCCCATAATCCGAGAAAGTAAAATTGAACAAAAAGAATTGGAAGAAAGGGATAATAATAAAGAAAAACAAAATATTAAAAAAGAATTAAGTGAAGAAGAGCAATGAGAAGAGAATGAGAGGTTGTTTTTAGAAAACTATGAAGAAGAAATGAGACTAGTACAGGAAATGGGGAATATAGAATAAATATAAGGTGGCTTAGAACAATATAATGATTTTATAAACTCTTTAGATGATATAGGTCTACAAAATTTAGACAATGCAATGAAAGCTATGGAAGTAGACTTAGGAACAGGAAAGAGATGTAAAAAATAAAGGAGAGATACCAACAAGAGTAGCAGGAAAATGGCTCCTAGAAAGAGAAGAATATTCATATAATTATATCCCTGGATAATATAGACATATGGGTATTAAGAGAAGAGAATTTAAGAGATCAGTGAAATTTTAAAATCAAAAAAGTGATGGTGCTATATTAAATTTAGCCACACATGATCCCATTGATTGGCCAAACATTATTAGCATTTAGAAAGGGTTAATAGTTCAAAATATATACAAAACCAGCATAATATAGAAAACAAGGTAGAAGATATGATAACTTACTTAGAAACATTCTTAGGTGAATCTGCCAAGATTTTATAGGAACAATGGGTTGAAAAGAATTTTAATAATTATGAAGAACTAAAAAGAGCTGGTACCAATCTGCATAACTTTGCAAATATGATATCTAACATCATTATAGCTAAAGATCCAGAATTAAGGTATATAACTTTACAGAATGAAAGATTAAAGAAAATAGAGAAATTAACATTAACAAGCTAGAAGGGCATAAAAAAGTTCTCCTAGCATTACTTATATAACGTAACGACTGCTAAGCAAGGATATAACAAAGGTATAGTTGAACAATATTTCAATAAATTACCTAACCCATTAGGAAGCATGATTTTTGAAGAATATAAGAAGAAAATTGAAGGAGCCAAAATTAATATCTCACAAGCAATAACCTTTATGTTTAAACAGCTAAGAAAAATATGTACAGAAATACAAGCTCAAATATCTATGAAATACTCTGACTATAACTTTTACAACAAAATAGTGTAAATACCATTGTCATACGAGGAGGATAAGCCTAGAATTAAAAGAAATAATAAACTTCAAAATAGGAATGGTACTAATATTAGAACAAAAAGAAGGTACTTTCTAAGAAGATCAGATAATAAAGCCCTGTTTCTACATAAAAGAAATGTGAGAAGATATAATCCTAAAAAAGCATATGATAGAACATGCAGATGTTTCATATGTAATTCTCCTGATCACTTAAGTAAAACATATCCCAACAAAGACTAAAAAAGGTACTCTAGTAAGTATGAAGAACAAGAACGAGTTCTAATTATAGACAGTGTAAGCGAAAATATATTAGTTTGTGACGATGAAATAAAAGATGATGAATCGATATATTCTATCATAGAAACAGATGAAATCGAAAATATTAATAAAAAATATGAGTCAAATGAGGAAGAGCTAGATTTAATTGACGAACTAGCAGGAATAAAAATTGAAATGATGGATCAATTAAGTTGTGAACATAATTGGGTCAGAGGAAAAGATGATTACAATATTAGATACGTCTTTTGTATCTATTACCCTAACCAAGATAATGGAGTCACCTATACTATATGTCTAAAACAAGCTTATGCTGAATGTATAAGAATAAACAAACAAAGATGGAGAAAGGAGGTAGATTTAGAATCAAATGACATGATACACTCTAGCAGAGTACGAGTTTTAAAAAATAGAATAAACAAATTACAAGTAGAATTAGAAAATTTAAAAAATAATTATGAAAGTAAGGCTCTACCTAAAAAAGAGGTTACATAAAACACTGAATTCAATGAACAATTAATAACATTAAAAGACAATAATACTTCCAAATAATTCAACTAAAGGATGTTGTTACCAATTTTGGAAATAAGTATATAGTAAAATTATCTTTCAAAGAAATTTTAGGAACAAGGATACCTGTAAAAATAAAGCTATCATCAAAGGTATCATATAAAATACTAGCATTAGTAGATACAGGTTGTACAAAGAATATTATTCACGACAAGTACTTTATAAAATGTTTTGAAATAGTTCATACAATTAATGATAATAAAGTAGAAGTTTCTACAGATATGTCAGGAATAAGAAAATTTCATAATCTATTAGTTTATAATATCGAAGCATACATCAATGGGACAAGATATATAATACATGAGATTACAATAAGAGACTTATCAATGATAAATAATGATATGATAATAGGCTTAAGATTCTTACAGCAGTCGGTATAAATCACAGTAATACATGAGTAAAGAATTACATTTATCCCTTATCAAGACAATGTTCTATATATTTCAGAAGTGCGAAAGCGTGGTGAAATCTCCTTCAACCTTAATAGCCTTAACCCTAGAAGCATAGAACATGAGCTTAGTGAAAATATAGAAGACTACTATATGTCAAATTCTAATATAGAATACATAGGACTACAATCATTCGCACCAAATTGGTATAGAGATATAAAGTCAAAGAGATATTGAATAGGTTGTTCAAAGACTAGAAGACATTCAAATAATAGGAGAAATCCCTATGAAATACTGGGAGAAAAATTCAATTATTTACAAGATTGATATAATAAATCCAGACTATATAATTAAAACATGCCCAATAGAAGCAACTCCAAAGGATATAAAAAAATTTAAAATACATATAGAAGAATTATTAAAATTAGGAGCAATAAGGGAAAGTAGGAGTCCACATAGATCTGCAGTATTTATAGTTAGAAACCATGCCGAAGAGGTTAGAGGTAAATCTAGGATGGTCATCAATTATAAAAGGTTAAATGATAATACTATAGAAGATGCCTATAATATCCCAAATAAGCAAGAATAGATCAATAGAATACAAGGTAGCAAATATTTCTCTAAATTTGACTTGAAAGCTGGATTTTGGTGAGTAAAGATGGCAGAAAAATCTATAAAATGCACTGCATTCACATGTTCTCAGGGACACTATGAATGATTTATAATGCCATTAGACTTAAAAAAATGCACCTGCCTTATTCCAAAGAAAAATGTAAAATATATTTAACGAAAACCAAAAATTTATATTAGTCTATATAGATGACTTGCTAGTTTTTTCAAAAAAGTATAAGGAGCATATTGTTCATCTTGAAATCTTTTTAGAAAGGTAGAACAAAATGGATTAATTCTATCTAAGAAGAAAATAGAAATATGCAAGGAGAAAATCAACTTCCTTGGTCATGAAATAGGAGAAGGCAAAATACATCTACAAGATCATATTACCAAGAAAATTTTACAGTTCCATGATATCATGAATGATAAAAAGGAGTTACAACAATTTTTGGGATTATAAATTATACTAGAAATCATATAGATAATTTAGCAAAACTAGCAGGGCCATTACATGCGAAATTAACAAAAAAATGGCCAAAGATATTTTAATTTTGAAGACATTATACTAGTAAGGATAATAAAAGAAAGGGTTAGAGGCTTAAAACCCTTAGAATTACCATTAGACGATAATTACTTTGCATCTCAGCAAGGGTGGGGTGTAGTGTTAAAGCAAAGACCCACTAAATATTCATCCAAGATAGAAGAAAAATATTTAGATATGCTTCTGGAAGCTATAAATTAAAAACTGTAAACAATACAAATCGAGTAATCCTAGCAATAATTAATGCAATAAATCCTTTCAGATTACACCTGGGTTTTAAAGAATTTACAGTTAGAACAGATTGCGAAGCGATTTGTAGATACTAGAATCAACTTAATAGTAAAAAGACTTCTACTAGAAGATGGATCCTATTTAAAGATATTATCACTGGAAATGGCTAAAAAGTTATATTTGAACATATTAAAGGGAAGGATAATAGTTTATCTGATTTACTTTCTCGTTTACCTATCTTGCAGGTATGAAGAGGTCAATGAATTATAACGGGGTTGAATTATTCACCTTCGGAGAGGATAACAAGCTAAAAATATTTTCACCTAATACCTATAAATTTAAACCGAAAGACCACATAGTTATAGACGAAGTACAAGAGTGCATCTTAGATAATTTCTGGTATTAATATAATAATAAGAGAGAAGAGAAAAGATATATGTTATCAATATTAAATAGCCTTTCTGAATACTTTCATCTAATAAATGAATTAATGCCTATTGCGCAAAATATTGAAACCATAGAACAAAAGTTTATATATGTGGTTTTCGAAGGAAAGGTTCCAGGAATTTATATATCCTTTGAACAAATAATAGCCTAGAAGATAGATGCAAAATTAACGAATGGAATATCATGGAAAAAATATAAAGATATTGATGAAATGTTAAGTCAAGCAAGAAAAATATTGGGAGTAAATTATTATTTGGAGCCAGCTACAAAAGAATATATTCAAAAATACAGGAGGTCGAAGAGTAAGAAGCTCCAGAACCTCCGCATTATATAAATTTAAAAGAAGAAGTGACATCTAAAAAACCCACATATAAAGATGGTGAATATATTGATTGGAAGGTAATAGAAAAATTTGAAGAAGTTTCTCCTCAATGGAAGAAAGAACTAAAGGAGGAAATACTTAAGGAATCAAAACAAGAAATAAACGAAAAATTTGAAGAGATGAAAAAAGCATATGATGAAAAATTTGAAGTATCCTTCTCAGATGTAGATACCATGGATATTGGTGGTCATAGGCAGCCAGACCAATAAGATTATTAGCTAAAGATAAAAATATATAAAAAATGTTAAATTGATAAAGTATTATCAATCATTCGGGCATGACCAGTAACCTAATATGTAGCTTAAGCCTAATAATGAGTAACCTAATATGTAGCCTAACAATGTGTGGCACCCCTACCAGGGCGGGAGTCCACCATGTGCATACAGTACCTGATCCCTGTATCAGTAGTCGGATACACACATAGTCATCGGTGATACAAACTCAGAGTACAATAAATATATAACGGAGTACATATAATACATACTGGGAGGATATAAAAAGGTTGCCATCCAGGACATGCCCTAGATGGACAACGGCAAGAACAGGGTAAACTAGCGAGATACAGCGCAGACAGGGCGGAAGCAGGGAAGGAAAACTACTCAGCGATGGAACACATCGATACCATAGGCTTGGTTGGGAGTTAGACCCGAAACCTCAGAAGTCCTCGTAGTCGGCTTGGTCCTAGAAGAACTCGGCAGCAGTCGGGTCTTTGTCTTCTTCTCCAAAACCTAATATAACATATATAGGAGCAAGGGTGAGTACTTTCGTATTCAGCAAGCCGGGGAAGAATGTAATGTTGGCTAGACAAAAGGGGGGGCTATGACTCTCATTTGCGAAAACAGCCTTTAGAAACATTTTGCTTAACAAATGCTAGTGTGTACAATTAGCTGTCGGAAAGAGGCTTACGCCTCGATCCATTCCGCAAGTTGCTTTGCAACAACTCGCCACATATAGTTACTGAATCATGTATTTCCGATTTCATCTTCCAGTAAATAACCGAGTGACCTCATAACTCGGCTTTCACCCGAGTGGCTTCAACCACTTCTTAGGTCTGCTATTTTTCCTAGTGGCTCCGACCACACATTGACCCTGAGACTCGGCTACAACCGGTTCTCAGCTATCTCTTTAGTAATTTCCGGCTACAACCGGTTACTAGCTCATTCGCTTCACTGGCTACAACCAGTTAGCACAAACTCGCTGCCCTGGCTACAACCTGGTAGTCTGCTCTTTATCGCCTTCTGGCTACAACCCGAAGACTTTTCTCCTGTTAACTTTTTCACACACTTGCTTATGGTGCTTCAACACCCTGGGTCACACAGTCCCGTTTCTAGCCACACAGGCTTTCCGTTCGCCACTCGGCAAACTCTGGTCACGATTCCCTTCCCATCAAACCATTTCACAAATTACTGGCAACCAAAACTACGCTATGGGAATCACCTTACACCGCCCTTAACCGTGGGCACAGCTGTTCGAACAGTTCAGCTAGACTCTGCAGAGGGTGCACGCTTTACCCATATGACACGAAACTTACATCGAGTACTGGCCGGTACCGGAAGTTTGTGACAAGGCCATTTCCAAAGCTAGTCTGGGGTTATCCATTGCCAGCAGAAGGATCCACACAGGATCAATGCTTCAGGTCAGCTCCAACCATCGTCAGCACCCGGGCTCACGAGCCACAACTCAGATGAGTCCACTCTAGTCGGCACCAGACTTCCCTAAACCTACAATTTACTCGGCCAGGGGCATCCCATACTACCCGTATGGTCGCACTGTAAAATGCTCGGATGCAAATTCTCAAAGGAAACGGTTCTTATCGTTAATACATAGCCAGGCCACACAGGCACTGTCTCTGTACAACAAGGTTTTCACAAACTTTCATTTATTTCACAAACACGCCGATACGTAGGGTACCGGGTTTTCAAACAGTTGAGCAAAAACCATTGTTTCCCAAACGACAATACAATCGCTGCAGCGCTAAGCCATTCTACTCGGTAATTGTACCCAAAGGATATGATACCAACGCGCCATTTGTGGGGCTGTCAAGGGGGAAATACATCAATATCCTACCACAAGAAGTGCAACTACTGGATAGGTCCGTCGGTTGCGCTCGCAAACCGAGGCCGATCAATTTAAAGTGTAAACTAAGTATGCATATTTTGCAAACAACATAATTTTGCACATATAGGAGACAATATGGTCAAAGGGGCTTGCCTTGCTCCAGCGGAAGGTCTTCCTCAACGAAGACGGCTTCTGGATCGTCCGCCGGATTAGGATCTGAACACGTAGAAGAGATACTTACTGATACGCTGAAAAGAGGTAAAACACTAGGAAAAGAACATCGCGGTAGTCGGATGAAGGTTTATCGTAGATGGCTGAGGTAAGCTTGCGGACTGGGCAACAAGGCTCACCGGTTAGGAACTCCGAATGGTAGACTAGCTCGGTCTTCCCTTCCTCTTTCACTTTCCTCACTCGGCTCTTCTCTTCCTTGCGTTCCAACCGGAAGAACACAGGGGCGATGCGACGAGCGGCGGCGATGGAGCTCGGAGGGGGCAAAAATGGCTCCGGGGGCTGGGGAGGAGGAAGATGATGTTTTGGTGGTGAAGCTGGTAATGGCGGTTCGGCAGAGACGGCTAGGTTGCAAAACAGGGGAAAGAAGAGGCATGGATGGCCTTTTATAGCCGGTGTGCGAGGCAGGGTCACGGCGGCGCAGGGTGATAGATAGAGAAAAGGAGTCACGATAAGCTAGCAAGGCTACAGCTAGCTGGCTGAGGCGACGTGACGTCAAGGCAGAGATTGACTTAGGGATTGGGCGTGGCCGGTGGAGTTGGTAGACACTGTAGCGGCGATGAGACACTCAAGTCGTGGCAAGGACAGGTTGGTGGGACTTGCAGACAGAGCCTCTGACTAACCATTGGTCCAAACAGGTTCTTGAGGTGCGGCGGGTTATTGTCCGCTGGTCCAAGCGGGGCTACGGGCAGATCGGGGAAAAGATGACGGTAAGGCCGTCGCCAGAGGTTAGACACCGGGAGGTTTTCCCGCCAGTCTAGCGCTGCTACGAAACAGACCGGGTGGACAGGGCAGTCGGGGTGGCAAGACAGAACGGGTTAACAAGGTAGTCGGCGATTGCAAGGGCTTACTCGACGGTAAAGATAGCCGAGTGGACAAAGGGTAAAAGGGGCAAGACTCAGGAACTGAGTAGGAATCTACTCGGCACAAGAGGAAAAAGGCAGTCGGCTGGCCAGGGAGAGAACTGGGGCGCAGCTGAACGGAATAGGAGAGGAGTTAGAATTCAGAAAAACAAATTCCAACAGGAAAATGAAAAACGGATCGTTACATAATGCCCCTAATGAAGAATTGAATAATGTCCCAGGAGGAAGGCTTGTTTGAGTAAATCCAAAAAACTTTCGGTGAGTGATATGTTACTATTAAGAATAGTAGAGAATCTTGCTTTCGGTGGAAAGGAGAGGCATAGCCAAATAAAGAGCGCCCGTGAATAAGAAAAAAAAAAGTAACAGCATGAAGGTGGCGTACTTGTAAAGCCACAGTATTGCGAACATAAGAACGAAACCTCTGACGAGCCTCCCTCGAAGCCTCTATAAAAAGAGAGGTATGCCCAGCGGGAAGAACACACGCTCATAAAAGAAGAACCTTCAGCCAGAGTCCTAGCTTTCAGTCTCTAGTTCTAGTAGTAGTAGTCCACCTTGGTAGTATATTGAAGCAAGGAGTGTAACATAATCTGTGTAAGGTAAGCAAGTTAAGCTTGTTTGTATAATCTCTCGCGGTTCCCGAAAAGGAAAACCATATGTAAGCTTATTTGTTTAAATATGAAGTAATTTTCTTTAAGTTTTTCATGTCTGTTTATTTCTGGAAGAGTCTTTATACTAGGGACCCTATAGGAGAAACCTCTTCGATAGTTCTCGTTTACAGCCTGCATCTCGTTTAAGCATCAGGAGAACCAGTATCGGCAGAGAAGTGTTCCCTTCGGGTGGAATTGCCTGAGGAGAAAATAAACTCTCAGTCAATAAAAAATGACTAGGGATACCTAAGGAAGCTGCTTTTAAAAACAAATAAGTGATAAATATGCTAAGTACCGAGTAGGATAAAACAACTAATCATTTTTCACCTGGCTATACCAGTGATTTCGCCAACCATAAAAGATAATGAGAATTTGAAAGCATAGTGAACAGTATATATAGGAAAATGGTTCTATACTCCTAGGAGTATATACTCCTGCTTGTATCTACCATCCATCTGTATTTATATACCTCTACCAAATAAAAAAAAGGTATATACCGCTACCAACTAAAAAAAGGTATATACCCCTACCAAATAAAAAAGGTATATACCGTTACCAAATAAAAAAATAGGTATATACGGCTACTAAATATATATATATAAAGATCTTGCATAGTGAAAACATTTGAAATATAACCTTGAAAACATAGGAGGGAGGATAGGTAGTAGAGTCAACAAGTAGAAGCGATGGCGCTCGAAGGAGGGGAGTGGCATCATCATCTGGTTGTGGATATGGGTCAAGACCGCTAGTGAGGGAGGTGAACCTATGTCGACTAACTATGGTAGCAAATCCCATTAGCACATCATCTGATGTCATGAGGTCACACATATATGACCATATGGTGGGGCTGAGGGAGATTGAGGGCAAAGATGGTGTTGGTGTTGGCGATGGTGATGGTGTTAGCAGTTGAGTCAAGCCTGGCTCAAGCTTGAGAGACCTTGAGTTAGCGCTTATGGCATTTCATTTTCTTTCACTAATGTGGAGTACAAAATTGTCATGTGGGATTAGAAAAAACACCATATTGAGCCTAGTTGCCAGGGACCGGTTTTAACAGCCGAGGTTTTTTTTTTCCTAAGACTATCTTAGAGCTGCATGTTGAAACATAGAAGCTAGTCTCTGGGAGTCCTTTTTTCTCATCATTTTTTGGTTATAAAGTTATTTTCCATCTTTTTATCAGGCCTAGTTATATGTGGCACAAAAGCATCACTCTTATGACATCAGTATTGATTACATGCTAGTACAAGGGAAAAATCTTCCATTACAAAGTTTAGGCTTGAAGATATGCAACTGTGAAGCAAAATCAACCCATTTGCCCTTTTCTTCCCTCCCCTTCCCTGCCTCTTCACCCCCTCCCATGGCTGCCACTGAGTATGAGCAGCAGACAAGGACGTTCCGGAGGTGCGACCATTGTTGTTATGACCAATGCATGTGTTGTCTGTGAGGATGTGACAGAGGCACAGATTGCAGCTAACAGTGTTTCAAGCATGCTGCGTAGTGATGAGGAATCAAGCCATCATCGTGCGAGTCCATCCCAAACACGCCATGATCCTCACCTTTGGAAGGGGAATGGGAGGCGTGGAAGTATGGAACTGACAGTGGAAAGGAGGGGTGGCCAATAAGAATATGAATGGTGGGGGGAGGAATTTAGCATAGCATATTTGTAAATTGCAAACTTTACAGTGACATATATCTAATTTTCCTTTATTTATAGATGAAAACATACTACAAGGATTGTCCTCAATCTCAAACATATGCCTTAATCCTCTAACTAAACATACTACAAGGACAAAGAAAACACCATGCATGCCCCAAATTAGATGGCTATGGTGCATAGGGTTGTTATAGTGGATGAGTTTGGTGATCTTTTCTACTCTTTTGGGTGGCCCCATCTTGTCCCCAATTTTCACATCCTTATACTGTAGACGAATTGAATTCTATCCATCTATCAATAAAGATCATAAAAGTTGTTATAGCATTCGACACGCAAAGCAGTCAAAACACCGATGGTGGTAAACATGAAAAAAAAGAACCCGATCGTCGCGATCGACAGCCAACCAACCAACTAGACCATCTTGCAAAAGAAAAAAGTTACTGAGGCAGGCAGGCAGCCAGCCAGCCCTAGTGGTGAAAAGTAAAACCAAGCAATGGCATTCTAGTGGAGAGGTAGTGGTGGATGTAGCATGCTCATGGCTTCCCTTCTCATTGGTAGGAACTAGCAGGAGACAAAGCATGAGGGGAATGCACTAGCACTATATCCACAAAGCCACATAGACAGGTTACATTTGTAGCTAGGTTGCTATGGTTACTCTCGAAAAACACTTCCAGTACGTGCTATTTTTGGCCACACCATGCATGATCACAAGCTAGCTAGCTTCCTCATGAAAGCAGCTACCGTGTGTGCGTGCGTGCGTGCACTCGTGTGTACGTGGAAAAGATGGTGCTATGTATACATCATGCTGCCTTTAGACTTTATACAAAATATAGTTTTTAACCTGAAAGCGGGAGCGTTGTCGATCCAATATTGAAGAAGAGGATAATACAGGCGCGATATATATTATGGTCTTATATTGGAACGGCTCCAACTTATGGATTTTTTGTAGAAAATGGCATATCTAGACTAAAATAAAATGGTTCAATCGTCTAATTTTAGTTAAAATGTGAGCTGGATATATCTCACTCTAATAATTTTACTCTACTACTCCAGCTCTTAACTAGATTTTTTTTTTGGAGCCACAGATATCCAACTCTAAGAAAAACTTAAAGAGTTGAATCTGTACCAATAGTCCTACGATGCACCACTAGCACTTAATTTAGGCTATATACGAATGGATAATTAAATTCTTGTGACTTGCCACACGATCGCCTTTGTGTGCGTGTTCAACAAAAGGTGTCATTTGTGCGTGTTTGTTACTGGCTGTGTCTTCTAACGTGTCTGCATGTGGTCCTCTTCTTGTGTAATGGCTTTCAAGCACAAGGTAATTAAACTAGTTTTGACCCATGCATTATATCTTTCATCACAAATGCCCCCATCAATTGCTCGATTATAATTTGTTACAATATTCAAGTGGTCACATGGAACATGCACAATATGTAATATATTATCTGTTTTCACAAAAGCAAACTGCATAGATCCTAATTAAATTAGTTATCACTCCATAACGAAGTGTTTGGTTGTTTTGGATTTGCACAAGTTTTCTCTTTGGAGTAAACACAAGGCAACTAATTTTATCAAAGAAGGCCACAGTGGACACCACACCACACTCTCAGGGTTCTAAGAACTTGCTCCTGGTTATGCTTGGTAGGAAGGCAAGAGAAAGCAAACTTTATGCACATCAAGCTTTCTAGTCTCTTGCATAATCATAATTGTCTAAAGGCTTCTTGCTTTTGTAGACAAAACTAGACAGCCGTGTTCCTTGGCAAATGCACTGTGTGTATGCCTGCAAAGCTAGCTTGTGATTCATCATCGAAGTTGACTTGCATGAGATTGGAGGACAGATCATCATGCATTTGTTCTTAGCAGGCAAAGAAAGCTATGTGCAAATGGAAAAATTAATGTAGGTCAGGGCAAGTTCACAGCATGGAAATGGCTAGCTGAGTTCACTACAGGATGTTATAATGGAACCAATCATTCCTCGTTCCTCACTCGAATAGTTAGACTTAATGTATAGTTGAGAGAGTAATATATAGCAGAATGCAAGGTCATTCAACATGGACCGATCGAGAGAGAACTCCCAATTAAAATGGTTACGTATCATTCTCATGAGAGTCTGGAACAATTGCAAGATACAATGTCAAACCACTTCTAATTCCTAAACTATGGATATTGTGGACAAATATTTTGCACCGACAAGTGGCTACACATTAATGTTGTTTTCACCCACAATGGTGAATGCTGATCATGTCATCCACATGGATCCAAATGCAGGCTGCCAGTTGCTGTGGGATGTCCAAATCAAGATCCAATGTTTGGATCCTGATCAATCTGGAGATAGCATGCATCATCACATAATCGTCAAAGTAACCAGCAAAGGAGCACAACATGCAACTAGTTAAGAAAATGTGTGTTTGTGAGTCATGACAATCAATAATAAATTATTGCTTTGTTAATGTATATTATCATACCTAAGATTGGCTATGCAATATGTCAATTCAACAAAATCTAGGGGACTTCACAAATTAGTATCATTAGTTTTCTGTAGAGTACCATGTATATATCGAAATCTGTTTATATAAACACCATCACATCTGCATTTCTTCAAGAGTTTCAGGCCAGCGCTGTAGGGAGAAGTTTTACCTCTTGTGATTAAACAGGTATCAGATTATATGGTTTTGTTTTTTGAAGTTACATAAACACTGTTACATCTGCATTTCTTCTAGAATTTCAGGCCAGCACTGTTGGGAGAAGTTTTTTACCTCTTGTGCGTAAGTAGGTACCGGACTATTTGGTTTTATTTTTTGAAATTACATAAACACTATCGCATCTGCATTTCTTCAAGAATTTCAGGCCAGCGCTGTTGGGAGAAGTTTTGCCTTTGGTGATTAAATAGGTATCAGATTATTTTGTTTTATTTTTTGAAATGCTTCCAGTTTCATTCAGCCATAGATTTAATAACGCACTTTCCGAAAGAACTTAAACAACTGCACAGCTACTAAATCAACCATTGAGCTGATTTTGACCTGATCATTGATTCTAATGTTAACTACTTACATTGTATACCGCAATTTTGCTTAATTGTGAGAAATTACAAAGGCGCTAAGTAGTAAACGAGTAAGCACTGACCATAAACAGAAACCCTTCAATACTGCCTCTGGTCAACATCATGATTGATATCAAATCTTCAGATTCTCCAAACAATGAGCGTAACCAGAGATCTTGCTACTTCCGACAGCAACATTACCCAACAATTTAGTAGATTCCGAGTATCATATCCTGTTTTGTCGAGAATAATTAAGCATTCGACCGTATCTTCAGGATAAAATTAAACAACTAGGATTAACAAGTGATGCTGTGGTACCAAGCTAAGCACAGCCAACCTAAGGGGCTAAGGTATAGCCTAATCTTTGTGCCCCCCCAAGCCTTGCAACCACTTGCATCAGCAGCACATATGCCATTAGATTAACCACTATTTAAGGAGAATATATTTTGTGTGCCCAGCATCAGTGGGAAAGCTGCATGATTGGCTTTGCTAGATAGGAATAGATTTTAATTAGAGGTGTTGCCCACTTCCCATTGGAAAGTTGTGTCTATGGTCAGTGTTAGTTTCTGGCCCATGCATGCATTCCTGACAATGCACCCCCACATTGCACTCCACAACGAACTCTGACCCTTTAACAGAGACCTGCACTGGACAGCAACTGTTCACCACAGCCAATTCCATGCCTTCTTCACCACAGATAAAATCCACAAGCAAAAGTGGCAGTGTGGCACCACATCGATCCCACAACCACAACTTGTAAATTTTTGATAAGCATTGCTTCTGTAAAAAGAAAATCTTTTTTTGTTCGTCATATGTTGGATATGGAACGAATTCCACTAATAGTATTAGGTGATTTTAATCTAGACAATACCATTGTTTAGAGGAACTTGGAGATCTTGTATTTGGAGGAGGCTGGAGTCTGTATGTAGCAGGGGGCCAGCCTGAATACAACCAACAGCAACAGATACATAGTGTTTCATACTAGCTTCCAAGTTACAACTGCAAGTAGTGCATGATTTTACTTGAGCTCAATCACAATTAGAATCCAATCTACCTCACATTTTCTCCAGCTAGCTGTCCAGATCAAAGTCCTAAAAAGATAATGAAAAGAAAGAAAGGAGCAAGATGCTCTCCCATCTCATCTGATCAGAGATGACGTTTGGCATATCCCTTCAGGTTGCAGAGGCTCAAAACTCTTTAACACCCAAAACAGTAAAACACCTCCTCCGTCAGTGAAAAATGTCATTTCAGTTCAGATTCCAAATGAGGAGGTTTATTCCAATGAAAAAAAAAATCATAATCGACTAATGCGTTTCAGTCTATTTGTCGGCGATTTCTTGGGTTTGCACGTTTAAGCACTAGGCCATGATAATTGGCTCCCCACCCCGGGGCCCTTATAAATAACTGACCATGTTGCCAAGATTTACCAAGGAGCTCTTGCAAGGCGAGCACACATCACACTACCACTGATAGTGTGCTCTTGTGAGGCCTCCAAGAAGTTGCCTGACCACACAACACAAAGCTAGCACTATCGCAAAGGATCAGAGGAAAAAAAACTGATCAGAGAACATTACAGCCTCTCTTGGTAGGAGTGAGCACAGTGCAGAGCTAAGGCAGTTGTGTGTGCAGTGTGAGCTTTACATTAAGTGAGCTGGTTTGAGCTAATGGATGTTGAGTCAAGGCAAGGTCCCAAGGGTGACTCCATGGCTGCTGCCTCTGAGGTCTCTGTGGACTGGAGGGGCAGGCCATGCAGCCCTCACAAGCATGGCGGCATGAAAGCCGCGGTCTTTGTGCTAGGTCCGTCTCTGAACTTACTCCTTTTGGTTTCTTGATCCATTATATTGTTGGCTAGAGAGATCGATGTTGCTTGGATGTGATCTGAATTGTTTGATGTTTTGTTGGATGAATGTTGCATTGATGATGCAGGGATTCAGGCGTTCGAGATGATGGCGATAGCGGCCGTGGGGAACAACCTCATCACATATGTCTTCAACGAGATGCACTTCCCGCTGTCCAAGTCGGCCAACATCGTGACCAACTTCATCGGCACCGTCTTCCTCCTCTCCCTCCTTGGCGGCTTCCTCTCGGACTCCTACCTCGGCAGCTTCTGGACCATGCTCATCTTCGGCTTCGTCGAGCTCTCCGTAAGCAACCGTTACTCCCTTCCCCATCCTTCATCAATCTCTCCCCTTTATTGACATCGCACTATGGTAGCAAATCCTAAAGCGTCAATCTTTACAGCCAGAATGCTATATGCAACGTACCTTGTTTGTTTAATCATGTAACTAGGGATGTTGTCTCTTTTCTGAATTCTGCCTAAGGTAGCTGCTTTTCTTGGTAGTATAAAATTAACCAGATAAGACACGGAAAAGATTCAGCAACTGTTCATTGTGCTGAAAATGATGAGCTTTGGAGGAGGCAAGTTCAGGTAAAGGTGTTGTGGAAGCAAATCATGGCTGCCTCCATCCAATGCGGCCATGCTGCTCGCTTGCTTCCTTGCTAGTGCGCCGGCCAAAACTCCACTCCACTCCACTAAGTCAGAGAGATCATTTATATCATTTATTGGCTTTAATTTTCTAGCAGGTTCAATGCATGCATCCATGGCAATAACGATTAATGCGGCACCAACTTTAGTTAGTTAGTTTTGTAATTGTTGTAAAATTAATGAATAAAGTTTGAATTTTTTATGTGTTTTTTTTTTCAGGGGTTCATACTGCTGGCGGTGCAGGCGCACCTGCCGCAGCTGCGGCCGCCGGCGTGCGACATGATGGCGGCGGCGGCGGCGGGGGGAAGCTGCGAGGAGGCGGGCGGGGTGAAGGCGGGGATCTTCTTCGCGGCGCTGTACCTGGTGGCGCTGGGGAGCGGGTGCCTCAAACCCAACATCATCGCGCACGGCGCCGACCAGTTCCAGCGCGGCGGCGGGGACGACGGCGGCGACGGGAAGCGGCTGTCGAGCTACTTCAACGCGGCCTACTTCAGCTTCTGCGTCGGCGAGCTGGTGGCGCTCACCGTGCTGGTGTGGGTGCAGACGCGGTCCGGGATGGACGTCGGGTTCGGGGTGTCGGCCGCCGCCATGGCCGCCGGGCTCGTCAGCCTCGTCGCCGGCGTCGTCTTCTATCGCAACAAGCCGCCGCAGGGCAGCATCTTCACGCCCATAGCCAAGGTACTCCGTACAGTACAACAGTATAAATACGTGCTGCTACGTATGCCTTTACACTAGTACTCCTACCATGCAGTGCGTACGTACGGTTCATCCTGTATTTGTCGGAAATAATATCATTGGTTCAGAAATGATTCGGTCAGAAATTTCCGTATATACCAATTTAACTATTAAGTGACGATTGTAATAGTGCGTAGAAAGAAATTAGAAAAATTAAATTTTACATATAGCTAAATCAAAAACAGTAAAAAACGGTTCCATTTTTACAGAAATGATGGTCGGTTAGTTGAGAATTTCTGTCACCGTTTTTATCTCTTGCATTTCTAAAATTTAGACAACATAGATCATGGTGCCATCTATCACTACAGACATACAAAGAATTTTTTTTACAGATCATACTTATTAATTTTGTAGAAGTATATAGAAACAATGGCGGTGGGCCCTAGCTATGCGTTTGTGCACTAACCGCATACATATAATATGTGTGAGAAGACTAATTAATACTAAGAAGCACTATAGGTGTATCAAGACTTTAAAATGTATGGATGAATCGGCATGTGTATATACAACAATTTAAACAACAGAAAGTTTGACCATACATATCATCCTGATTCCTTGTTTGGAAAGTACTACTCCAGATATGATGCTTTACTAGTAAAGCAAAGCCGCCTATGTCGTTAATTATGCAAAATCTTTAATTGATCCAAAAGGCTACATGATCAACAGGAGTTCACTAAAGGGACTATCTTCGTATATAGTCACCCCGTGCACTACTACAGAAAAGCATATATAGTGTATCGCGGTCGCGATCATGCGTTTACAACCGTTGTTTCATTAAATAAAACAACAAATATAACGCTCGGATCATTGTTAATTATACCTAGTTTAATACCAAATGAAGTATTTAGTCAATAAAGCAAAAAAAAAAAGGGCATATTTATGATTAGCTGAATGAGATAATGATGTCTATGTATGTTGGGATAAAATAAAACTGGTGATTTTAAGTAACACATTGGCTGGCCTCCCCTGCCCTTTTTTTCCTCTCTTTCTGGGACAAGTTGACAAGGGCTAGTGGCTCAGCTTTATTTCTCTCTTTTGTGTGGGTCAAGAATTAACAGTGTCTGTTGGACGGTGCCTTTGATTATTGATCACAGAAATGGAGGCCCATTCTGTTATGCTTGTGATACATCAATCATGTTTGCATGTGTGGGGAGAGACATGTAACATGACTGACAATGATCTGTGGACAGCATATATATCTTTCCAGCTTAATTTTGTTTTTTTTTCTTGATTTAGACCAGTAAAACTCCTAAAATTCAAGTCGCGAAATGGCGAAATCTTACTTGGTGACGCTGACTGTGATCTTGTTGGTGCATGTAACTCAACATATATAGGTTTTTGTCGCGGCGGTAACCAAGAGGAAACAGGTGTGCCCGTCGTCGTCGACGGCTGCCTCGCAGGCCGTGATCCCCGCCGGCGGTGGCACCCACGGCGGCCCTGTCCGCCGCATCAACAAATTCAGGTTGGTACAAAAGGATTTCTTGCGTACACGTCAGCATGGCAGGATAGTAAGCTCATCGATCCCATGCATGCGTGCGTGCAGGTTCTTGGACAAGGCGTGCGTGAAGGCGCAGGACGGCCGGCGCGGCGGCGGCGGCGACGGCGGTAAGGAGAGCGCTTGGCGGCTGTGCACGCCGGCGGAGGTGGAGCAGGTGAAGGTGCTGCTGTGCGTGGTGCCAATCTTCGCGTGCACCATCGTCTTCAACACCATCCTGGCGCAGCTGCAGACGTTCTCGGTGCAGCAGGGCAGCGCCATGGACACCCGCCTCGCCGCCTCCTTCCACGTCCCGCCGGCGTCGCTGCAGGCCATCCCCTACCTCGTCCTCATCGCGCTCGTGCCGGCGTACGAGGCCGGCTTCGTGCCGGCCATGCGGCGGGCCACGGGGGTGGACACCGGGATCACCCCGCTCCAGCGGATCGGTGTGGGGCTCTTCGCCGTCACCTTCTCCATGGTCGCCGCCGCGCTCGTCGAGGCGCATCGCCGACGCGCCGCGCTCGCCGGCGACGGAGGGGGACGGCTCCTCTCCATCTTCTGGATCGCGCCGCAGTTCCTCGTGTTCGGCATGTCCGAGATGTTCACCGCCGTGGGGCTCATCGAGTTCTTCTACAAGCAGTCGCTCGCCGGCATGCAGGCCTTCCTCACCTCCATGACCTACTGCTCCTACTCCTTCGGCTTCTACCTCAGCTCGGTGCTCGTCTCGCTCGTCAACAAGGTCACCTCCAGCAATGGCGGCGGCGCCGGCGGCTGGCTCAGCGACAACGACCTCAACAAGGACAGGCTCGACCTCTTCTACTGGCTCCTCGCGGCGCTCAGCCTCCTCAACTTCTTCAACTACCTCTTCTGGTCGAGGTGGTACTCCAAGAGCGTGGAGACGGTGCAGGTCGCCGGAGTTGGAGGAGGAGGCGGCGGCGGCGAGCAGCAGGAGGAGAAGGGTGTCTCCGAGATCAATATGGGTCACTGACACGTGGGCCCGAACCACACGACACCTTAGTGTATTAGTGAATTAATCATTTAACCTAGCCTTTTAACATCTTTTCATTTTTTGTTTTCCCTTTTTATGGTTTTCCCTTGTATGGAAAAAATTAGTAAGGGTGGATGTATATGGGTCTCCACTTAATTAAGGAGAGGAAGTGTGATGTATAAATTAATTAATCACAATGTGTTAGGTGATTACTTAATAATCATCCCTGATTAGGTAAAAGTCAAAAGGCAGTAGTTTGAGTTTGACTCTTCAAGGATGCAATAGTAGTACTATTTGGGTAGGGATCGGGTGAAGTATCTAGTCCTTTTCTTTAATGATAACGAGCTAGTATAGTAGTATATATGCTTTATATATGTAGCTATCATGTAAATGACAAAAGGATTTGCCATAAAGCTGAAAATAGTTGGTGCAAAAATAATTTCACTGTTTCAATCATTTATACTGGTTTTGTGTTTGAATTTTAGACTCACACATGTCTTTAAAATGTAACTTTAACCATTCATTTCTCTTATAAAA
The DNA here is from genome assembly GCA_003991445.1 of Oryza meyeriana var. granulata. NCBI lineage: Eukaryota > Viridiplantae > Streptophyta > Magnoliopsida > Poales > Poaceae > Oryza > Oryza meyeriana. The sequence continues at coordinate 82,962 of RYFJ01000290.1, forward strand.
ATTGTTGAACATCATCATCTTTTAGACTCCTGCTCCAAAATATATGTATTTTTAATTTAAATTTTGTTTCACAATATAAATATTTCTAACACTTCACAGTATTACTTGTCCTATCAATCACTTTACATTAAAATTTCTTTCTATCTTAACACTAATCATCCTCCCACCCAACCATCCCTTATTATCAAGGAGCACCAAAGTTTTTTCTTCTTAATCTTAACCTCTAATAAACAACCTAGAAATCGTTATATTTTGGAACGTTTCTAAGATCATGATTGGATGATTGACATACAGATTTATTGATTTGGGAGTTTGACAGGGTGTTATTCTCAAAGAGAAAAGAAGAGGATGCCATACTTTTGCAAGAATACATCTCAGTACAGTGACAAGTACACGTGGCACGCCCCTGCTGGCTGCTTTCCTTCAGTATCTTATTTTTGGCGCTAGCTAAATTTGCAGCGCCACGTTTTTCATAAAAATCAGCAATTTTTTTTACACTGTAAGTTACATATAATTACAATGTGAATTACAAATTTTACATTGTAATTTTCAAAACATACACGGCTAGTTTCAAATGTTATGCTGTATTTTTTCTGTTACACACTATATAAGAGAATTAGGATAAAAACAATTAATTACCTACATGGAAGAGAAGATAGGAGAGATAGAAACACACTTACATAGAAGAGAGAGGTACACATGATCGAAATCAAGCCAAAAATATGGTGTCATATTTTTAGCAAAGTGTTTTTTTTTCGGGGACTTTCCTTCTGTATCTAATTACATATGTGCCTAATTGAATTACTTGTGACATGCCATGACAACATGAGAAGTCTTTATATAAGTAGATATTTGTGGATCTGATGGTAGCACAGTTGACATTTTCAATCAAGTTCATAATTTCAGGAGAAAAAACATGGGAAGTTTTTTTTTCTAATTTATGTGTGGGCCGACACTGTTGATTATATTAATTAATTGAGTTGGAAAAATATACCATATGTAACAAGCATCATTCCAGTGAATACTGCCATCTCGATTAACCGACGTGTCTCTCCTTCTGAGGCACCACAGTGACTACCGGTTTTCTTAAACGGATAAAAGTAAACATGCCTTTTGTTAATTCTAATATATATCATTGCCTTGTTATATGTATAGTGATAACAAAATCGTATGGAACATGTCTCAAATAATAAAGGAGCAACAAGTGAAAATAAAATCTGCCCGAAGTCTTGAACTTCAAAAACTTGCTGGAATGCTTTCATAAATTCCAGCTTCTATGAAATAATGGAATTTACAATTTGAAAGTTCAAACCCTATTAATATCCATTGGCATATATCATTCCATAATGAGCCAGAAAGTGTGCCAAAATATGTGTACATAAACTGAACGCTTGTTTACAGGTGCATCTAGTGCAATGTAAGGATGGAACCAGTGACACGCCATCCTTCTGTGGAATATTACATTTTTCTTTTGTGAAAATCAGTGGCATGGCAATCTCTCTGAGAATATATATATAGCGCCCTTTCCATGTGGAGAATATTACAGATTTTGAGTTCGATCCACATACCTTAAAAGTGATCCCTATTAGATAGATATGTGCAAGGCATGGTAGAGTAACATTGATTAAAGAAATTGCGATTATATATATTTTTTGCTCCTACAATACAAGACAGGTCAATCTTTAGCCCTTGCTTTGCCCTACTCTCCCCTCCTTTGTAGGCATGCAGGAAAGAGGCCATTGATGCTGCACTACTCTAGAGCCAAACCTGTCTTTCAATCTAACAACTCCAGCAATAAGGTGCTTTTAAGAAAGCAAGCTTAGGTGAATAAGGGTGACATGCCAGCCCAATGCAAACCACATCAGGTATATATTAGTTAGTGAATTAATCATTTAACCTTGTCTTTTACCTCTTTCTTTTTGTTGTTTCTCTATTTTTGAGGTTTTTTCTTGTAGGGAAAAAATGCGCAAGGGATGTGTATGGGTCTCCACATAATTAAGGAGAGAAAATGTGGTGTATAAATTAATTAATCATAAATTGGAAAGGTTTTAGGTGATTACTTAATAATTACACCTAGGTTAGGTCAAGTTGAAAGGTAGTTACAGTTTGACACTGCAAGGATGCATGACTAGTATTCGGATGGAACAAAGTATCTAGTTCTTTCCTTCAACGAGAGATGGAAACTCTTCTGGTCCATTAAAGGAGATGTCCTGATCTCGTTCTCTCAAAGTAAATATAGTTATGGAAAATTCTCAAAATATTTGATGACATTGGTACAGTATCAACCTACTAACCCCCCGCAAAAATATTGAAGTGTAAACTCAACTCACACATATATTAAAAAAAATAAAAAATTGACAAATTTAGTCGTGAATAGTAATACTATAGATGGAGTTTAGATTTGATATGTTGTGGAGTTGTATATGTATATATGTTACTATACTTTGTATTGTTAAAAAAATTTCACAATTGTTTGTGGCTATTTGTATGTTTTTAAGTAAATACATATAAGGGCACATACCCTTGAGGGATTATAATCCATCTTCAGTGAGAGGAGACGGTATGCAAACATAGTTATATGTAAATGCCAAAAAAATCGCCATAAAGCAAAGCACTAAATTTAGTTGGTGCCACAAGCCTACAATACTTCACCGCTCCAATGATTTCTACTTGTGTTCCCTTTTTGTTGTAGACTAGCATCATATCTACAAAGCAATTTTAACCATCATTTCTCTTGTAAAAATTGTTAAATGTCATCATCTGTCAGAAGTTTCGCTACGACATTTTGGTGGACCACTTCACGTACGAGAAACTATATATATATCTACATAAATTTTATAATCATTGATTCACAAGCATGTCTAACATAAGGACGAAATTGGTGATACACCACCTTGATTTTGGGAAATATTACAAGTTCAGGTGGAAATGAAATGGCATACCAATCCCTCAGGGAATATGTAAATATATAAGTAACACTTTTTCCAAGTAGGGAATATTACAAATCTTGAGTTTGATCCACTTACCCTAAAAGTGAATATCTCTATTAGATATGTTGATGTGAACGTGGGTGTCCCGATCTTTCGATGAGAGGATAAATCGATTGGATGGAGCGACGTTGGCGATCCAACTATAACCGTCCAGAGACGTTGCGCCTTAGCAATCGTTACATCAACTCCAGAGGCTGTTCGCAATCTCGATGGATGCACGATCAGCCCAACCACAAGGGTAATTGTTCCTGTAGGCAATCGAGAACTAGCAAGAACAAGATGAACAAGCAACTTAATTTGTGAATAAAGATGAAGGTTTGATTCAAGAGAACAAACGGTGGGGTTCTGAAGACGAGCAAACCGACGATCTAGCCGATCACGGGATTACACGGTAAAGTAGCGACACTAACTTTAATCTAACAAAACCCAATCTGTTTGTGGTGGCTCTAAGAGTATTAATACGATGGAAGGACGGCCACAGGAGTGTTGGGGTCGTTCTCCAACCCTAGGATGCGTCTCTAATGGACCCGACTTGATACATGGCCCTTCGGCCCAAAAACGGTGACGCAGTACCTTAAACAGGGACCTCTCGTCATTAAAATGCTGATTGCGGATGATTCCGAGCAGATATGAATATAAGTCTGGATCCGTTGGAAAATAGACTTGATAAGCTTTCCGTGAAGTACTAGAACTCCTAAATCGGAGTCCGTATGAAGTCGTGACGGCCGTTATAAGTTGACGCTGTCGTACAATCCGATTCCAGCCTGCGCGAATCCCTTTTTGATCTCCTCCCTTCCGTTGGTGACCTTCTCTATGCGTAAGTGGGGACGTATCGATGGTGTTGATGTCCTCATCATATGTGCAAGGCATAGTAGAGTAACATTGATTAAAGAAATCACAATTAATTTTTTGCTCCTAAAAGACAGGCCAGTCTTTAGCCCTTCCTTTGCCCTCCCCTCCTTTGTCTGGATAATGGGATAGCTGGAAAGAGGCAAGAGGATGCTGCACTCTGGATGCCAAAACTGTCATTCAGTCCAACAGGACGCTTCTAAGAAAGCAAGCTTAGGTGATAGCATCCATCACCTTGTCCCTCAGCTAGCTAGCTAGTCACCCTTTGCTGTACTACCTATCTGCTAACATCAAGATCATAGTTAGTTTTTTTTTTTAGAAAATGAATTAGATCATAGTTAGTTAGAAAGCATGTACAGACTCTACAAAACCATGGGCTTTGCATCTGGATAACTAGATGTAGATTTGTCCTGGACGTTACCACTTCAGTAATGAAGATACGATCATCGCGAAATTGTTCTCGGTGATTTTCCTCCTTTTGGAGTGATTTGCATCGAAGTAGCTAATTACATCGACAAAATAGCTACGGGGAATATCTTTGGTACAGTTAAGGGAACCAAAGAATATTGCCTTCGTGTCGCATGAAGTAGGCTAAACATGTGGAAGTAAATAGTATATACATGATTCCGGTGATTCTCTGTAGGGGGAACATGCTAAAGGATGGCATTATTGGCGAGGTGATTGGACATGAAAGCATGCTTTGTGGGCAGCAGGAAGGAGATAACCATGCGTTCCTGTCCCTAGAAAGCAAGGTTGGTTTTCCACAAAGTGACATGCTCATGGTTCATGGCATTTCTACCTGCAATCCTAGCGTTTTGATTTTTTTTCTTTTTTTTTTTGGGTTTTAAGGTGTGCTTTATCTTCTCAAGACTTCATGAAATTAGCAAAGAAAGCTATGTAAAGTATCAGAATGTGAGATTGTATCCCTTCTTTGATTTTCATCAGATATGCTCTGCTTTGGCCAAAGTGTTTCCTATAGAATGAACAGACAGTACACATGACACACTTAAAAAAGTGATATTATAAATATTAACACACCCATGCTCTGCTTTAACTAAATTGTTTCTATATAATTCCTTTTATTTCAAGAACACTTCTTATTTGTGGTTGGCAATGATGTTGTTTCCTTGCTCAACTACATTTTACTAGAACAATTTTACATATACTTTTCTATATTAAAAACGGAATTAGCCCATCTGCATCCATGAACTTGGCAAAAAGTCCATTTTGCACCCTATATTGCAAAACCAGCTTAACATCCCTAGACTTATAAAACTTATTAAATCTGCAAGATAATTGTTTTGGATTGTGATTTTTACTAACAGGAACCAAATTCAAAGCCATTTTCATGTAGGCAACTCTGTCATTGGATTTTTTTTCTCATAGTAATCTAAATAAGACAAAGGAGGATAGAGAAATATAAAAAGAAAATGTAGAGAGAGGGAGACTGAGAGGAGGAAAGAGCATAACGGAGCCCTCTTTGTAACAAAGGATTTGTGGATGTATTTTATAGAATTGAAATCCTATAGGAATTTTTCCTATTTAGCTTATTGGAACGAAGGATTGTAGCTTTTAAAATCCTATGAAATTCTTTTGAAATGGTTCATTGTATAAAGACTTTGGAGGTAAGTTAGCATCAGGTCTAACATTTTGGAAAATTTTCCGTGAGTCTATCTCTATGCTAATTCATGAGCTTTTCTGTGGGCTATCTAAATGGTTATTTCTGCATTTTTCTCGTATTTTGCCCTCATCTGTTTTGTACATGCATTCCTATCAAAATCATATTTCCATGTTTTACCATTCCTACGTTTTAAAAGGGAACTAAAAGGTAAACTGTTTAGGTGTCGACATACTTGAGGTGGGTCCCTTCAACAAAAATCAATGACATAATTACCCATTTAGCCACACAACAAAACCATCCATGTCAATGAAACTGTCCTAGCACTGTCTTAGCATGTAAATTCATCGGTCACTTTTTTGGATAAAAGAAGAATAACTTTCAGCCTCTACACTAAGGATGCACCCAACCACATTTGCGGACACCAGGATTCGAACCCTAGTGAGTGGAGTGATGCACCCACGACTTCACAACCATATTTAGTTGAATGCCACTAAATAGACATTTGGTAAACTCTAGAAACTTAAAATAGTACTATCCCTTTCAAAATTAATTTTTGAAGTGAGAACTTATGGAGTAATTTTTACTCTGTTTGAACAAATGCAACTAATTGTAAGGTTTATGATCTTGTTTTTTTCTTTCGTTTGCATGCCTTCATCTTGACTTGAAGATGGTGAAGGCATAGACTGACTGGCATTGGTTTTCTTTCAAAACTAAAATTATTAAATTTTGAATGGAATTTGGTTTCACCTGGCTCAACTCAACTCTTGTTAAGAAAAAAATAGTCTTAAATGATAGAAGAGATGATAATAATTGTTCAAAGCTCAACAACACGCTCGATGTCCATCCTTAGCGAGAGATAAAATAGAACCACGCACCATCGAGGGAATAATAACCCACGGGCACTAGAAGGCAAACCAGAGCAGGGTAGAGCAAACGAGAAGGTGAACAAACCCATCCATCCATGAGGATATCAGATGAGATGAGCCGATGGCGACCGATCGGCAGCGGAGATAAGAACAGTAGTGGCTTTGCTGAGATCGAACCTTAATCAGCTGTAAAGCAATCGAGCAGCAGCAGAAGGAGGAGCAGGAGGCTTGAATCCTTCATGGTCACTACTGCTCAGCTGCAATGGAGAAAAAGGGGAGGCGCTAATGGCGACAGGGAGGCTTCATGATCAGACTCCTCTTGCTGCATGCATGTGCTTGTGCAGGAAGACTGATGACTGTCTTTCTGACTGAGACCATCATGTTCTTCTGGGTTTCTTTTCTAACCCTTTTGCTCTGTCTTGTGTAAACGCTTGGGCAAGTGATAGACACTGTTCTTAGTTAGTATTTCGTCAGACAAAAGGAGCAAAGGATCCAGCTTTGGGGTAAGTCCTCAGTCGGTCTAGTCCGCATTGCAAGGTTTAAAATAACTAAAATAAATTTATAGCAGTGGGAGTAAGTTCCTTCCGAGAACTATTCGTTTATATTGCTTAACACATCTTCTTCCCCATAGCATTTCCCATATATTTGGATCATGCTGCACGATATAGGCAAAAGATTCCACCATCAAAAGAACTTTCACCATTTTAGCGAGAATTAGCGCTTCATGTTAGGAAATTTAGCTATGCCGAAATAAGGATTCTGTCGGCTTCGGTTGGTGGATCCATATTGCAAAAATTGAAGATCTAATATTTATTATAATTTTAGTTTATCCTATTGCAACGCATGTACAATTTTCTTGTATAACTAAAATAAATAGATCGCAGTGAGTCTAGTGGCCCCAGGCCTAAGTCCGGCACTTATGGGACACCTCATGACATCCAATTTCCTTTCGAGAACTATTCGATCATTGATGGTGCCTTTGTATGGCCAACATACAGAGTCACCTAAAAATTTGCGGTATTTGTAGCAACGCCTTGATCTTGAATCACGAATGATGGACGACGTAGCCCCTTACGTAGGCAAGAAAAGCAGTCAAAACCGGGTAGTAGAGCCGATTTAGATCAATTGGGTTAAACATCCATCTCGTGGGCGATCCAGAAGGTTTACGGGACAACCCTACAATGGGATTTCGCACTCTTGCAATGAAGGCAGATGACTTTTAGTGCAAACTGACGAAGATGGACAAACTAAGGCTAAAACTAGGGCAAAAAGTAAAGTTAAAGTTGAAAGAATAATTCGTTGATTGGATTAGTATTGGTTGTCCAATAGAACCGGCCATAGCCCTTCTTAAGGGGTTGGTCTTGGAATACCAGAGCCTCTCCACATCCTAGCAGGTCTAAAGATCAATTAGGACTCAAAAAAATCTCGTGAACGAGCAAGGAAACATGAGAAAGAACTAAATTAGATTTAGACTCGGAGTCTGTCGATCAGACCGCCCAATGAACGCCATGATGGTGGCCCCCTGGTCAGACTGGTGGCATATTGCCGGTCAAACTGCTAGTTGACGGATCAAACCGTGCCTCAAAGAGCGGTCTAACTGACCCCTGTGAAGACTCTAGCCTTTTCCAAACTTGGCTTTAGTTCGTTTTAAATTCAAACCAGTGTCAAATTTGGGCATCAATAATCATATTGCTTTACACAACTTCTCCCCCATAGCGTTTCCCATTATATTTGGGTCATGACTGCACGACATTGGCAAAAGAACAACTTCCACCATTTTACCGCAGAATAGTGCTTGATGTTAGGCAATTTGCTTATGCCAAAATAATGTTTTAAAACAATTCTACTTTTAAATAACAGTTGTATATCAAACCAATTCTACTTTTAAATAAATATTATTCTAGCTCCACGCAAAATTATTACGTAGGAAATTTTGCTAGTCATATACATTGCATTCTAACTCTTAAGTCGATTGTGCAATATATATCTGAACAACAAAATGTCAATTGGTTTGAATTTACCAAGCCCATGCTCTGGCCTCAAACTTAATATCAGTTCATATATAGCTGCATCTCAGAAATTGTCTATGGCCCTGTTTGGGGAGCTCGAGATTCAGAGAAGCAACTGGTGAGAATCTAGAAAAGCTGGGTTTCCCAGCTTTTGCCTTCTAGTTCATTTTTTGGATTCTACAACTATAGATTTTCATAATCTTGGTGAGAATATGGAATGTTTGGGGAGCTGGAGATTCTAGGAGAAGTTGTGGCTACCAGAAGCTCACCCAAAGAGGGCCTATATTATCTCCCTAAAGTATGGCTTGAGTGTGATTTTCCTCCCTGAATAGCTATACCAGATACAACACCTCCCTCAACTATTAGTACCGGTTCAATTTGCCTCCCCGAGCGGTTTTGGTGATGATTTAATCCAATTTGGCACCCTATGTGGCGCTGAAGTGGCTCCTCACGACCCCCCCCCCCCAACCTCCTCCTTTCCCCCTTCCCCTACCCCTGGCACGCACACTCATGCATGCTCCCTTCCACCGTCGTTGGCGGCAGCTCCGAGCTCCATTGCATCGTCGGCCATGGAAGTTGTAACGCCCATATTTTTGCGTTCGTGGAAAACCCTAATTTGAATAAAAATTTAATTGTGAAATTTCGCTCTTGTTCGAATTCTTGTTATGTGTGCCAAGGTGGATCTTAAATTTTCCTTCAAAATCAACCTCAAAAACCTCTCCTAAAAACCCCCAAATTCTCTTGAGTTCAAATCCCACAGTTGAATTCAAAATCCCCAAAATCTTTTTAAAAATATTCTATGGAAATTCACAAGCTTTACTGTTCATTTGGGCCACCCCCTCCTTTTCTTCTGTAACTCCCTGCTTTCAGTGAGACGTTAAACGATAATTTGCTAAAAACTACGTGTGAAAATTTTGATCTTGCGTGCTGCGTTGTATGTTGTGCCATGGATCTCAATTTGCCTCTCCGCCTTGATCTCGACAATCCGTCCTCTCCAAAATTTTCCATTCCAAAATAATTTTTGATCTCGACTCGCTGTCATCGAACTCTGCTCTAAAAACCCTGATGACGGAATCCTTGATCTTCTCCTGCAAAAGATTTTGCTTCGATATCCGAACCGACGTTCCAAAATATCCGCTTCGATTTCCGTTCCGAAGATCCGATGTCGAAACACTGAACACTCCTCTTTCGAATCCTTCCTGAATCCCCTTGCCTTCTCTCTCTCCCTTGAATCCCTAATAAAATCTCGAGTTAAATATACGGCTTGGGTGTCGAGTCTCTATTCGAACCCTCTCCGCCTACACAATTATATATATATATATATATCCTGAGTATACACCCACGTATATAAACTTGTGTATATACGTGTATCAACCCCCTCAAACTTCCTTGAGCTTTCCCCAAAAAGATTCGAATTAAATATTGCAATTCGGATTTAATCCTCCCTCCTTGAAGTTTCTCTCTTTGGATCCCCCGCAAAAATCCTCGGAAAAAGATCCAATCCCAAAAATACACGAAATATCCTTGGATTTCCACCCCCTTGTATTCCTTGAATTTATCTAAGTACAAATACAAATTTTAAATTCAAAATCCCCTTTGAAAGTCTCTCAAAATCCTTCCAAATAAATCCCTGGGAAATTATGAAGTGCTACTGTTTCTCCTAGGCCCCCTTCCTCCCTCTTCCTCGGCGGCCTAGAGAGCCAGACCGCGCATGGACGGTGGGCGCCCCGAGGATCATCGCCACGCGTCCGACTTCTCCGCTCCACGCCATTGGATCTCCTTTGCCCGCTGCCATTGCGCGCTCCCCGCCGCACCGAGCCCGATGGCTGCCACGTGCCCCGGCCCCCAATCCATGCGCTGATTCCCTCCGCCTGCACGCATGCCCGTGAGGACGACGTCCCCCGCTCAGATCCCGCCACGCGTCCTAGCGCGTGACTCGGCCGCTGTCCGATCTGCGTAATGGGCGCACGTGCCCCGCCCACAGCGATTGCGCCACAGGTCTCCCGAGCACTGTGCGGCCGTCGATCCATCCCGGCACTATGCTTCTTCCTCCCCAGTTCCCCGTTCTCACCCGCAACATGTTCGAGCAAAGTCCCCTCGGTCGCCCGCGCCACGCCGGTCCTCGGCGGTCCTGCCTTGACCAGGCCTGGCCACCTAGGTCGCCACTACGCGCCACGGCTCGGACAGCCTCTGCCGCCTCGCCTTTATCCCCCCTCCTCGTCTCTCTCTCACCTGGACCACGCTCGGTCAAAAGCCACACCGCCGCGTCATTCTAGCCCCCACCTTGACCGCTCCCCGCCACTCGGCCGCGCAAAGAATTTAAAAACTACCGCCTGATGGATCGCCTCCGCCACTCCCTGCAATCCCAGCCGTTGACCCATTTTGCCACCCGCCCGAGGAATTTCCGCCGTGGCGCCAATTTCCCCTGCTTCTCAATCATTTAGCTCCATTATTGGAAACTCTAGCTGAGCCCCACCGCTCCCTATAAATACCCCCCCCCTACGAGAGCTACTCCCTTCCCCTTGGTCTCCTCCCTCCTTGAGCGCCGCCAGTCCCACGCCGCCTCCCGAAGCCAGTCGCCGCCGTCGGTTGCGTGTCATCCCGAAGCCGGTCGCTGCCACTGCCGCGTGATCACCTTGGAACGCGACGCGATGGGTCGAGTCCCTGTGCCTAGGACACTGCTCTGCCCTGGCTCTGGTTCCCCTTCCCGTCTGGTCTCCACTTGACTCGAGAACGCAAATTCCCAAGCTCCTCCGCACCGTCACCCCCACACCAAAACGCCACCGCCGTGAATCTTCTTCACCGGTGAGCCCCTGCGAGAACTCTAGCATCATACTCCCCTTTGGATACTCCCCGCGTCTCGCTCCTCTCTTAGACCTCCTCGGGATATCCTCGGCTTGCGCTCGACGCTGCCATGGCCGTCAGCCCCTCTCCCCTTGTCTTTCTCCCCTTTTTCCACGACCGCCAGCCCTTCCTTCTTTCTCCTCGTGCCACCGGCTCTATCACCGTCACCGTATCCGCAGCGGCTGTCGTCGACGCCTACCCTTGTTCTCCTCAACGCCGCCATGGCCTCTGTCGTCGTCCCCTCGCCTTTCTCACTCTCTGTCGCCCCGGTGTCTCGTCGCCGGCCACCGTCGGACCTCGTTCTCCCCGATCTAAACCGTTCACTCGACTTCCCTTGGTCTCCTCCTCCCGCTGACACTGCCGTTCGTCGTCAACCACCATCGTTCACTGGATCACTTCCGTCGCCATGAGCCATCGATCCTAACGTGGCTCAGTCCCACCCGAGCCGCCATCCTCCTATCCCCGCTGTCCACTAGGCCTTGCCGGCCTACCCACACCCCTCTCTCTCTCACTCACTGACCCATGGGCCCCATGGTGACAGTGGGCCCTAGCCGTCAGTGAGCTGTGCCCCTCTTGTGCCACCGACCTATGGGCCATAGGTGTCAGGAGGCCCGCTTGTCAGTGATCCAATGGCTAGTTGCTCCCCTTTGTTGCACCGAACCGTGGGCCCCAGTTGTCGATGACCCCACCTTGGCAGTGACCCAAAGAGAATATTCTCAAGAATATTCTTTCCAGAAAATCAATAAATCCTTTTCCAGTTATCCAGAAATTCAAATAAACTTCAAAAAATCATATCTTTTTATCTGTGACTCCAATTGACTCCGTTCCAACTACAGTAAATTTCTAAAATTGAGATATATCTAATGGCACTATTATTAGCATTAAATAGGATCTTTTTACTGGTCTTTGTATAGATTTTTGTGTGTTTACGTATAGTAACGGTCGACGGAAATAGCGTTTCGGAGCAGATTTCGCGACGATTCTCAAAGACCAGTGAAGACTTAGAGCAAGGCAAGTCACCTTTGATCATCTCAAGCCGATAATTTTGGACCAAGTATTTTATTTGACAAATCGCATACACTAGGTTACACTGTTATGACTTCTCGGCTGTGGTCGCAAGACAACCGACGGGTCGCCAACCAATTTGCTACATGACTTCCTTGTTTGATTGTGATTCCCTTACATATCCTTGTCACCCTCCTTGACAAATCCCGGTATCCGTATCGACGGGCATGGTATCGGTGATCGCCTATCGAATTTAAAAATGTCTATGTCACAGCCCTAAATCTAATTTCAAGTAATTGGGGTTATGTCCTACTACCATTAGAGTGCACAAATTAAATTCTTGCATTGTCACTTCATGCGAAATTAAAGTTTGCAAATATTTTCAAACTCTCAATAATAAAACCCTAATCAGCAAAAACCAAACATCACCAAAAAGTACATCAAGTTGAACAGAAGTGTATATGGGAAATAATTTATTCAAATACTAGTTTATTCATCATGGATTAATATAATTTTTCCAGAATTTATTTCATTAGTTTAGATCCCTTAAAAGTGCAAACAAGTTTCAGCCTGTGTCCTTCTTCCTTGACCTATGCATTTGTATAGTCTAAGGAATTTCTAAAAATGTTTGGTTGCACATAAAATCATGGAAAAATTTCTGTAAGCACTATCTCACCTAATTGATCCACTGTAAATTTTACATGATTTTATCACTTCCATAGCCACCCCAATAAAGTCTTCCAAATCAGCAAAACTAGGAGGCTAGTTTAAATAAATTGCTTAGCTCTAAAATTCACCAAATAAAAATGAAGATTAATTAGGCAGTGCAATTTTACCAACAGGTGTGTCAACATGAACCCTACCACCAGGAATTTTGGTTTGATTTATCTCTCAAAGAAAACACATAACATGATAAGAACAAGGCCCTGGGAGATAAATCAAGCTGCAGAAAAACTGGATCAGTAACCCCACTTTGCAATTTCACCAAAGGCAAACCAGACCACTTCTAACCACGAAATTTGGTCAGCAGGTTAAACCCATCTTCCTCTACCTCCAATAATTTTTCCATAATTTATGCTCCTCATTAACCTAGTGAAACAGTAAGTTAAAGACTGCATGTTTTGGACAGCTCACAAAACAATCTCTAGAGTATTCTCCTCTCTCAAGTCACTGACCAGTGGGACCCACAGGACCCTAGCCCACCTGTAAGCCTCTCCCAGTCTTGGGACAGTGAGTTTCACCCCATTTCTACCCATGCCTCTCTCCTCTCCATAGGAATTAACTCCAAGGACCCACATGTCATAGGCTAAGCCTAACCACAAATGTGTGAAACAATATTCTCCTACATGTGGGACCCACCAAGAATACTGTAGAAATGAAGCAGCTCAGCAGTGCATGTCACACGTGTCAGAGCCTTGTTCTTCTCCTCCCTCACAGCACACACAGAGAGACCTAGATGAGCTCAAACCTTGGAGACCTCGACCATTTCGCCTCTAATCTCGCCAGCAGAACTCTCCTCCTCCTCTTCACGCTCCCACGAGAAAGCCGACGGTATCCCAAAGATCACCGGAGATAGAGCCATTTTCCCTGCTGCCGAAGGTGTTCGACCGAGCTTGAGCTAGCTTCGGTGAGCTCCATCCTTTCTAAGCCTCAGGAACATGATCTTTACCTTCTGACCGTTCCATTTTTGCACTTGGTTGCCCTAGGATCACCGGTCGAAGCCGCCATGCTTCGCTTTCTGCTCTGCAACGCCGCCGCCGGCGTCATCTCGCCGTTCCGGCCGCCTCGGAGCGAGTCTGACCGAGCCCTTGCGCCAACAACGTCGCCTCGCCTCCAGAAGCCCGCTACCCGAAGGAATCAAGATAATATGCAGTGAAGTTCGAGATCGAGGTCATCTTCTCCCTCTCCGGCAAACTACCGCCACCGCCGATTCCTCCCTCCCCGGTGAGAGTTAGACCGATTCATCACATGTGTAGCTGCCTTAGGACTCACAGGTTGTCGTGCACCTGTTTGCCTAGCAGCCTGTTGGCTGGAGGACGCCGCCGACGAAGACCCACTGGATTCCGCCGCCGCCGAGCCTTTCTCACTGTCGCCGCTGCTGTTCCAGCTTCGCCAGGACTGGCGTGACCCTCGGTGAGCTTTCTAGTACTCCTTAGACGCTTACACATGTTTTGTTTTGGCCAGAAGCCGCCCGTAGCCGAGTCGGCCTAGCCAACCCAAAACACTCCGCCGCTTGCGCCGCCGCTGTGCCCAGCTCTGGCCACCATTGGCGACAAGAGCACCACCCATCGCTTCGCCTCGATCTTCTCTATCTTTCCTCTGTTGGTCGCGGGCCGAGCTGAGCCGCCGTTCGCCGTAGCCGCCGCCGAGAAGCTCGCTGCCCCCAGTCTGCCTGCGCCTGCCCTGTTCTGTGCCGCTGTCACGTGGGCCCGAGCTGGAGGAAAAGAAGAAAGAAATAGGAAAATAATTAAAGAATCTAATTTACAACAGAAAAATATGTAAACTTTGTAAATCCATAACTTTGCCATTTTAACTCCTTTTTGAGTGAAACCAATTTTGCTCATTCTGTAAATTTGTGAAGTTTAATACTGTCAAATAAAATATTACAACTTCTGTACAGAAACTACCTCTAGAAATTAAAGAAGCAATAATAACTTATTTTATGCCTAGAAACTTGAAATAATTCTATAAAATCCATTATAACTCCTTTTGAGGTAAACCAAATTTCTCTGGATCCATAAAAAATTTCTCTTTAATTTTGTAAAATAAAACGTGAAAACTTCTGTGTAGGACTTTTCTCTAAAAATGGAGACATCTTTTATATACCTCTTTATAACCTAGAAATTTATAAATTCTAGAAAATTCATCCAAATTGCTAAAAATGTGAAACCACTTTTGGTTAACTCATAAAATTGTAAACTTTTTGTGGATAATTTGTATTGGACAAAACTACCTCCCAAAATAGGCCTAAGTATTTTCTAATCTTTCTTTTTGATAAACTTGTAAAATTCATATCTAAATCTTTTTAAATCAAATTTAAATAAACTCAATTTTGTTAGAACCAGTAGGTTATGCCCTTTTATATAAAAATACATGCCTTCTTGAAATTTTAATAGAAAATGTCAGTTAACTATAATAACTTGAGGTTACAATATAAATAATTACCAAACTGCCATTTTCAGTATTTTCATCTTGTTATTTTTGTAACTCATAAACCGTAAAAGATTTTGAGGTGATTCTTTCACTAAAATTCACTTTAAAATGTGGCCTACCTACTGTATTTATCTCATAATTTTTAGAGCACGTTGCATATACATGTTTATTTCGATCTCTTATTTGCATATTGCTTCTTATCGATATATTCTGAGGATACGGAGTACGTGGAAGTTAATCCAGAGCCTGAGTGTGACCCATCGCTGCAGCAAGGCAAGCATCTAGAGAAAGCATCTAAGTATATTGAACCTATATTTTTAATAAATTGTTTTGTTTGCGAAAGCAGTATCTATATGCATGTTTAGGTCTTGTTAAAATGGGAAAAAGGGTAGAGTTTATATTACCCAATTGTATGCATTTCCATTTCTTGGTTATTGATTCCATGTTTATACCTTGTCACCCCTGGTTAAAAACTTTGGGATACTTTTATTTTACCGAATGCTTAGCCATGCTTATTTCTAGACTTAGAGAAATCCGATAGATGGAGCTATCGGTTCAAAACTAGTCAATGCGAATGGATGGGTTAAAATCTGAAAAGAATAACTTCTGATTTATAATTAAGAATATGTTTGACTTGGACGGATGATAGGGCGATGAAGGGATGGTGTTTCCCCGATGCACGTAGCTCCGTCTGGGTCGTTAAGGACCGAACATGTTGACGTCTATTCAAGCACCCTACGAACTTCCACACGCCGGTATGGGATGGCATAACTTAGTAGCACAGGAGGCTGTGGCCATCTACGCCCGTCTGTCAGTCGTGAGGAGGGATTTCCTTTGGAGGACCTCGAGCGCGCCTGGCTTTGGCCAGAGGTGCCTCCCGCGACGGTGAGCCCGCCTTAGTCATCACACACGCACGACTAAGTCGTCAGGGCCCCAGACGTGGTTTAGGTGGTTGGGGCTAAGCGTGCAAAAGGTTTTGTTGTGACCTCTAGTCCGCACTCAATGTGTAGAGTGTGGGTACAGATATGTACGGATCAAACTAGAGTGTAGCCGTTTGGCTTCTATCACATCGTGTGGGTAAAGATGTACACCTCTGATCAGAGTAAGAACTATTCAAATAGCCGTGTCCACGGTTACAGGACGACCGCTTGATGTGTTAGTTACTCATGTTAGCATCCAACTTGGGATATGTGGTTATGGGATTATATGGGTATATCATGACTTAGGATAGTCATGGATGAATGGGTTTGTATAAAAAGCTTTGATGATGAATATGACTTGGTTTTAGGCATGAACGATGATATGCTGGTGTAGCATATATATATTTGGGGCAATGGTGGCCCATGGATGATGTTAGAGCATGGTTTGTGCTCATTTAGATTCCATTTTCAGAACTATATACTTGCTGTCTTAAAATTTCAGATTGAGCTATTTCGCACATGCTTATGTTTTAAATGTATTACTTGCTCAATAAAATCAGCTTTATGCAAAATCAGATTGACATAGCCATACTCCTTAATGCAGAGACTAGCATTACTCCTTTGTTCTATTATTATTGTATAAGTCTAGCTGAGTACTTGTGTACTCACGCTACATCTTCAAGGTGAGGACAACGACGACACTGATGTGGTCTACTATTATTCCGCAGAGGGTGGCGAGGATAATATGTAGTCGAAGTTAAGTTCTATCCCCAGTCGGTTGCCCTGTGGTTTGGTATGGCACCACTGGTTTTATCTTTTATGTTTATATTTTCCGCTGCTATCTTATGTGTCACTTTGTGATGAATTAGGGTGTGAACCCTCTATGTAATATATATATATAACCCTGCTGCTCGTTTATCCATATTTAGAGTACTTGTGATGTTTATCAATTGCTTGCGATGAAAGTGGGAGGCTAGTCGCTTTCCTGGGGACTAGCTGAACATGAGTATGAGTTGTGTAGAATTGAGATGGTTGGGGGATAGCTATTGTGGTTCGAGTCCTCTGGGGTACGTATTTGGTCGCCACCATCGAGTGGTTTGACGGGCGTATGACAGGGAGGACTGGCAAGCTATCCTTATGATTATCTCTTTTGTGCACTTCTCGGCATTTTGGATTTGTATTATGAACGGGTAAATATTATGGCAAGGCTGCGATGAGGATGGATGGTTACTGTACTTAATTGGGTTTTATTCGAGATCCCATCCATCTAGATATTTCGCGTTGTCATAATAATTACTCTCCATAATGCACTTTCGGGGTGCCCACAGTCTACGACGGGTAAAACTTGGATTTATGAAACTTTGGAAAACCCGACACCTGGGTTGGTGCCTTGAAAATAAAATGGTTTGCGAAAACCGCGGTACGGGGATCGTGCCATCCGGACGAGTCTCCCGCACTGCAGCTAAGGATCGTTTCCTCTGGAATTTCATCCGAACATATGACAGTACAACCACATGGGTGATATGGGATAACTCCTGGCTGAGTAACTAGTCTCCCAGGGACGCCTTGCGTGTCATTGGACTGTGGATCGTGCGGGAGGGTGTCAGGGTTGCCTCCTGGGTTCCTGGCACAGCATGGTCTCGGACCTGCCCTGTTGTTGGTCTGAGGGTCCCTCCAGTTGACATGGGTAACCTGGGAGGGTTTGGGAAATGCCTTGCCGCAAAAACCTCTACGTTACCAAATCGTACCCAATACGTGTGAACTGGTGACTAGAGTGAGTCGCGTCGTGTGGGTAAAGTGTACCCCCTCTACAGAGGTTTAAACTATTTGAACAACTATGCCCACGGTCATGGGTGGATATGAGGTGATTCCTTAGCGTAGTTTTATTTGGCAACTGCTTGTGAAATGATGTTTGCGGATTGGGAATCCGATTTCGGAAAATGATGTGAAGTTGTCAATGACAGCAGGGCTGTGGGCCCGATGAGGTTGGATCAGCTAATGGCGCTGGATCCCGGAGGCCAACTCTTGAAAGTTGCGCCGATTCAAAGATTGATACAACTCACTCTGATCGGGAGAGACTCACCTCGCCCTGATTGTTGAGAAGCACACACTAGTAGATTTAAAAAGATTTAAACAAAGCAGATTGCAAAATAACATGCCTCTCTTTGAAGCTCGCAACAACCACCTAAGTTCCTCTAGCTTGCTGAGTACGTAAGTACTCACCCTTGCTCTTTATACATATAATTCTCCGCTGGAAGTTGGATGCTAGAGTTGCTGAGAAGGGAAGATTAGGGTTTCGTCCTGGTTCCCAGTCGTTGCCTGTGTGTTGGGACTTAGTCCGCTGTTCCGCTGCTGTTGATGCCTCTGTGTGGTTCGTTGCTGTCTCCGGCTTGCTCCGAAGCTGCAACGTAAGTTAAGGTATATGCTTGTGTAATTATTTATTTATTTAAGGTACTGCAATGATGCATTTCTAATTGCCGTGGATACCAGCGCTGTGTCCTGGGACTGGTATCTGTATCGCAGTTCCGCGGGAAGGCAGTTCGCGCTGCAATCCTGCGGCACGCCCTATTTGGTACCGTTGTACGGCGGTGCCAGATCGGGGTGTGACATCTTCCTGGCCCACTCTGCCTCCTCTCTCTCTCTCTCTCCATTCCTCTCCCCTCACATGCAACCCAGCTCTCCCCATGGCCCATGGCCCGCTCAGCCCTCTCCCACGCACCACCGCCCGCACCCACGCGCGCTCGCCTGCTCTAGAACCGCCTTACGCCGATAGCGTGAGCCCACCTGTCGGCAGCGCTGTCGGTGGATGGACACCGAGAGCGGGGATCCGGACATAACCCCTTTGAGGTTTGGCCAGGGGGTGTAGTTCTCAAGCTTGCCTAGGATGTGGAAAAGGATGGACACAGGGAGTATAGGCAGGTTCGAGCTACACGAAAGTGTAATACCCTACTCCTGTGTGTGTTGTGTTATACTTAGTTTCTTGGTTGAGAATGCTCCCGAGTCCCTCCTCATGGTCTTGGACCTACCCTTATATATCATGGATGGTACCACAGTGAATGAACCCGAGAGATGGGCGCAAAGACTTACACCCTAAACTCAGCTATGATACAACTAGGTTACAAGGTAAGCACTCCCTACCGGGCGTGCTACACAGTGCCAGTCGTCCTCCTCCAATGGACCTTGCGCTTTTCCAAGCTGGGCCTCGTGAAGCAGATCTAGGGGGAGCCCGTGGGCGCCTGCCGCATACCCCAGGTGCCAGCCATGTGCCCCAGACGCCAACCACTCTCATGTGGGGGAGTTTTGATAGAGAAAACATTGGTCATCATTGTAATTCTGTAGCCCCACTTGTCAGTGCCCAGGCGGAGTAGGCAAAAAGTGGGAAGAACAGGTAGGCCGTCTGACAGCCCACGTCTCCTGACAGCCCGCACAACACTTCGGTTGACAGGCGACAAGGCCTGACCTATCTACCACGCCACACGCCCTGGCAGGTAGATATTTGTTACATTGCCCTTCCTTGGAAAGGCACACGGAGGTCAAGGCGTGGTGGCTAGCCTCGCCTCAGCGCATTAAATGCATCGGTGGCCGTTTGGCCCCTGAGCACGCCCCTGCAGACCCGTGTAGGTCACGAGTGCTCAGGGGCGCCTGTAACGCCCCAGTTTTCGGGCCGTTAAAAAACTATTTTAATAAAAACCCTAATTTCAAAAATTTTAGCTCTTTATGTGTAATTAAGGACCAGTGCAGTAGATCTCAGTCAAAAACCTCCTTGAGACCCTAAAACCCTGATTCCAAATTCCCTCCAAATTTCGAGACTCAAATCTTGCAGTTTAACTGTCTCTCTCTAAACCCCCTCAAATAATTTAATTTTCAAAACCTCCCCAATTGTTAATCCAAACCAAAATACCAGGACTTGAATCTTGTAATTCGAGATTCCTTCCGAAACCTGCCAATAAAAATTTTCCCTATTTTTGGATCCCTCTCAAAGTTCAAATTTGAGAACCCCCTCCTGGAAATCTCTAAATTTTCCTGAGATTGAATCCTAAATTTAAGATCAAAAACTCAAATCCTAAACACTCTCCAAAAATTCCAAATCCAAAAATCTCTCCTAAAATTCTTCTTATGAACCCCTAATTCAAAATTCCAAATTTTTGGAATTAAAGCCCTCTATTGAAACTCTCTCTTAATCTTCTTCCTAAGTCCCTTCCCAAAAGTTCCCAATCCAATTTATATATATATATATATATATATAACTTCTAGATCCTGGTAGGAGATCCTGAAGTTTTGTAGGCCCAAAAATAAAATTTGAGTTCAAACGTTCTTTCAAATGTCCCAAATATTTGAATATCGAAATCTCCTTTGAATCCCTCTCTTCCCTTAAAATTCCTCCAAAATTCAAACCTTCTTTCAAAATATTCAATGCCCAACCAAAAACCCTTTTGTGGGGACCCTCAGGCTTTATTTAGCCCAAATACCATGTTTTAAATTTGTGTCTTCATTCAAAATCCCCAAAAACTCTCTAAACAAATCTCTGAGGAATTATAAAAACCTACTATTCCTATGGGCCGCCCCATCTCTCCTTCTCCCCCTCGGCCCAACTCTGGCACCCGCTCTGTCCCTCCCATGCGTGGCCGCCGGCCCACAAGGCCCACTTCGCTCTCCCTGCCCCGGGCCTCCCACGTGCAGCCCAACCTCACGCACGACCGCCACTCTCCCTGCATGCCCAGGCCCACTCGCCAGTGCCGCACGCTCCCGCCGGCCACTGGAGCCCACCTGGCAGATGCACGACGCGCGCCGCTCGCTCCTTCGCATCGGGCCAGCTCGCCAGCGTCCGCGCCATAGCATGCCTCGACCTCCGACACATGGGACCCACCCGTCGGTCTCTGAGCCCGCGCAGACGCTTGTTTTCCCCTCCACCGGCCCCGCCTGTCGGGTTGTCGTCTTCCCCGTTGATTCTCCCCTCCACGCACGGTGACCGCTCGGTCAAATGCTCACATAGAGCATGTGACGCCATTGCTGGAAAAATCTCACCCTGCCCCAAAAATATCCACCGAGCTCCACCGCCTCTCTCTGTTGTCTTCTTGTGCGGTGCGCACCTATAAATCCACCGCCCCACCGCGTCATTGCCCCAATGCCAAGCTCGAGCTTCTCTCTCCACCGCCACCATAGCTGCTCTGTCCCTCGTTAGTCCCTCGCCTCCGATCCCTAATCAACCGAGCCGCCGTCACCGTTGAATTCCTCGGGACACCGCGACCTCCCCAAGCCCCTCCTTAGCCCAAATGCCGCTGTGGACGAAACGTCCAAATCGGGTGCCATCATCTGCCATTAATGCCGCCATCGATCTCTCGCCCTAGCTACTGGTAAAGCCCGAATAGCTCCTTCATTTCCTTCCTCTCATCTCACCGCGCCAAACACACGACATCCCAACCTCCTCCGCCACCTAAAAGGTCGTTGGCGATGACCTTATGACGCATCATTCCGCCAGCGCCCATTGGCCGCCGTCGCCGCTGCTGTCGGCCACCATACACGTCCACCTCCTTTGCCGTCTCCCCCTCACTCCATTCCCATGCTCCCCTTTCCCCGGCATGCCGCCATCCGCCTATCCCCGTCGGCGGCCGTCGGCCATCGATCTCTGCCGTCAGACCACCATGCCCTATCCCCCCAAAGCAAATCTCTCTAACCGGTGGCCCCGCCTCTTCCACTGTATGACATGCGGGCCCGACAGTTAAAACCCTCCCTCTCTCACCTACATGTGGGCCCAACATGAGTTAAAATCCTAATAATACTCAAAATATGAATCACTTACATGCGGACCCCACCCAATAAGTGCACAGTGATCACTCTCCCATCTCACTGCATGTGAGCCCCCTCCCTTTTATTCTCCTGTATGGATGACATGTGGGTCCTCCTTGTCATGCCCCTATCTCTCCACTGACATGTGGGCCCCTGCCTCTTCTCTCTCCCTCAATGGCAGGTGGCCCCCCACCCCTCAATCACTTACATGTGGACCACCCCATGTCTCTCTCTCCCAGCCACTGGCAAAAGGGCCGCACCTGTAAGCCACATATTTCCAAAATATTCTTCTTCCAAAAATCTAGATAAACCTTTTTCTTTTCCAGAAAAGTCCTTTAAACTTCGAAAATTCATATCTTCCAAATCGTAACTCCGATTGACCCCGTTCAAATCTCTAAATTTTTCTAAAAATGAGATCTACCTTATGGCACTATTAGTTATTAATAATAGTACTTTATTTTTAGGGTTTTGTGTGTTTTCCCTCATTTTGCGCGTAGTTGACGTTTCGGAAGTCATCGGACATCGGATTTTTGCGAGGTTTTGAAGATGAAGATTGAGGCAAGTCACTCCTTGACCATATTGCTCCTAAATTGAAAATAATTTGTTTGCAAAATTGCATTATTAGAGTGCACGTTAAACTGATCAGCCTCGGTTTGCATGACGAACCAACGGACCTACCTAGTAGTTGCATATAACCTGTAGGACGTTGGTACCCTAATCCTTGTCACTCCACCTCATGGTACCTCGGTAGCCGTGCTCCCTGAGCATAGATTCCAATGGTTCCACCCACATCATTGTTAATTGTCAATTTGGGAAAAATAGGGTTTTGAAAGCTTTGGAAATCCGACATGTGATGTCACCATGTTTGCGAAACAAAGATTGGTTTGTGAAAAGCTGCGATGCAAGGTGACCGCCTGTGTGGTGGCGCTTTGTATTCACATATAAGGACTGTTTCCTTTGGGAATTTCATCCAAGTATCTCACAGTTGACCACACGGGTGGAATGGGATGCCCCTAGCCGAGTAACTAGTGTTCTCAGGATCGTTCTGTTGCTAATAAATGTGGGATCGGCTGGGTGCTAAGAGGGCGATATACCCCTGTCCCTAAGTACAGGAAATGAGTTCCTGGTACATGGTTTAGGAACCCATTTATAGGACAATGTGCTATCCTAGATAGGCTTTGGAAGGGCCTTGTTGCGAACCTTCCCCGCTGACGAGTGTGGAAAGTAAGCTCGTGTCGTATGGGTAAAGCATGCACCCTTTGCAAAGGTTATAAACTGTTTGAACAGCCATGCCCACGGTTACGGGCGAATTGAGGTGATTCCTCTAGCGTAGATTTGGTTGCCAGTGCTTTGCAAAAGTGGTTTGTGGTATGGGAATCATTACCAAAATCGGCCTTAGTGGCTGATGGATGACCCGAGTAGTCTGAAACGGGGCTGTATGACTCGGGATGTCGAATGGCATCATAGATTAGGCTTCCCGAGTGGAAGTAGAGTGTGTGTTTGAGATGGAGATTATGGATGGCTCGAGGAGCCACATGAGATAAAAAAATGTCCTGGATAGGACAAAAGTGAAAGGAAATAACAGAGGAAGAATGAGATGATGTCCTAGAAGGGACAAAAGTAAAAATAAACTAATAGATGAGAACACGGTGGAAAGCTGCCTAAGGGCTGACTCCTTTGAGCCGGTGTTGCGTTCAGACTACCGGTATAGAAATAAATGTGACTAGAAAACTTAAATAAAATAAAACAGGTCTTGTCCGCTTGAGTTGTTGCAAAGCATTTCGCGGATAGGATTGAGGCGAGAACCTCCATCTGGTGACACTGAGACAACCCACACTTAGAGTTTTGAAAATGTTCTCAAATAAAAAGGTTTGCGAAATAAGCCCCAGCCTTTCTTTGGTAGCCTGCATGACTCACTTTTTCCATGACTTATTGAGTACGTATGTACTCAGTATTCCCCCCTCCTTCAGGATGAGTGAAGTTGAAGTGAATATTAGGGTTTCTTTCCTAATCCCAAGCCGTTGCTTGTGAATCGGGTTCTCGCTACGTTGTCGTTCCGCTGCTGTTTCTCTGCTTGTTGGTTACATTCTCAGAGTCGTTCTGAAGGTATGACCTCCTATAAGGTATAATATATATTTATTTAATTAGTTAGTTGCTATGGTACATCTCCATTGACCGGGGTACCAGCAAGGTTTCTTGGGATTGATACCGGCTTTGCGGTTCCGTGGGAGTTGGTTCACGCCAATCTCCTATGGTGCTTCCTCTCTGGTGTCACTGTAAGTGGTGCCAGGGCGGGAGCGTTACAGAGGTGGTATCAGAGCATAGGTTTGGTTTTAGAAACGAAACCCCTTCTCTCATAGGATGTCCCTAAGGACAATATATTATAATGTAAAGACTATTTTCGAAAATTTTCTACTCTCTTCTCTCACTCTAAATTTGCGAAAAAGGATTTTCTCCTCCTTCACCCCCTCAAAATCATAGAATCTAGATAGTTTCCCCTTTCTCACCTGAAGACATGGAGTCTTCGCATCCCTCAAGACAGGACATGAAGATGGGAGCAAGAAGAGTTTAACCTTAGGAATCGTCACGAACTCATTAGGAGTTTTTGCGAAGATAGTGCATGAGTGTGTAATGTTTGGTAATCCGTTCTTGCATGGTGTGTTCCAATCTTGGACTTGGTCACACCTAATTTGGCCTTCCCGCTTGCGAAAAGATTTTTTTCTGGGTAGAATTCTTTTTCTTCTCTCCTTTCCTCTCCTAGTATTCTCTCTCTTACCTTGACCTTTCTGGGATTAGAATGGCTCATCGTGCCTGTCGTCAGACCCGTGCCCCTAACCGCTACGGGTACAAGGATGACCCAGCTTAGGCAGCCAGCCATAACCCCCAAGAGAATCAGAATATGCATCAAGTGGCAGGTAATTGACATGAAGCCACCAACGACTTAGTTGATCAAAATGCAGCGTAAATCAAGCTGAATTTCCCCCACCTCCACCACTTCCCATGAACCTCCAACAGCTCATGGCTATGCAAACCCAGATATTACAAGGAATACCCCAAACCCTAGTAGGATTACAACAAGGGCAAGTACAACCCCAACCTAACCAGCACAATGGGAGATCAAAGCTGATAGACTTCTTAAGATCTCGACCACTGGAATTCTCCCACACGGTCGAGCCAGTCAAACCCGATGATTGGCTTAAGGATGTAGAAAGGAAGTTAAACTTGGTACAATGCACCCACTATAGAAAACCCTCTTTGCAGCTCATTAGTTAAGAGGACCAGCCACTGAATGGTGGGAAAACTATTGTGTTGCACATGAAGATGCCGCAACCATCGAATGGAAAGAATTCGCGGAAGCTTTTCGAGCCTCATATGTCCCCGAGAGTATAATCGACATGAAAAATGACGAATTTAATAACCTCAAGCAAGGGCATAACAATATTAACGAATACCTGAGTCACTTCCATAAGTTGGCTCAATATGCGCCGGAAGAAGTGAACATGGACAAGAAGAAAATATGAAAGTTCCTAAAAGGAATGAACGTGGATCTGAGACTTCAACTCGTGGCACATGAGTTCCCAACCTTCCAGCATATGATCAATGAAGCTCTATTGGTAGAAGAGGCTGACAGAGAAATAGTGGATATAAGGAAACGAAAAGCTTCATAGTTTGGTTTTCAACAAAAAGATGAAACTCATCGAAGAACCAACCCATTAGGACAATTAAATAGAGGCACAACCCAGTATGCCCCTTCTATTGATTTCACTCCTCACCCATCTACTCCTAAACCACCACAACAATCAATGGGTACTAGTAATAGTAATAGTGGAGGAAGTAACTCCATGACACCTGCCGTACCGACTAGAAACTTGGTTGAAGTTGAGTATTACCGTTGCCATCAGATGGGGCATTACTCTCGACAATGCCTTCAAGGCCAAGATGATACTAGGCCAGTGTAGTCCAATGTGGGAAGTAACCGAGTACCCACAATTGGTATCATGATGACGCTCCCGCCTCCTCCTTCCTTTGCTTCGGCTGGTATCATGATGATGCTGTCGCCCTTGCTGTCTGCTCTACAGCCACCTCGGCCAGCCAAGCACCACTGCCTCGTATGTCGTGTCACCGCCATTGACCGCCGTCGCTGAGCGCCCACCTCCGGCTATAAATCGGCCCTGGAGCCCCTCCGCTCAGCCTCACTCAAGCTCCCAACCCATGCTGCCATGGCATTGTCGCCGCCGCATTTGGACTCGCCCCGTTCCACCGTCTTCGGCCACCAACACCCCACGTCGCCCACACCACTGAGTTCCTCGCCCTCTCGTGACCCCGCTCCGCCGCTCGCCGTCGCCTTCAAGCCCGAAATGCCCAAATTCGTTCCGCCACCATCCGTCATAGTCGCCGGCGCGATTCGCCATTGCCGTCGAAGGTATCACCTCACCTCCTCTCCCTTTCTCTGATTCGCGCAACACCGCGCCTGATCGAACCCAACCTGAAGCCCTCGACCGCCAGAATAGTCGTCGCCAGCGACCTCCTGCACTACCACCTCGCCGGTGAGAAAACGCTGCCACGTTCCACCACCGCCCGTTGATCTCTAGCCAATCTGAGCCGTTCACCACCTTTACCACCTTCTCCGCTATCCGCCACCATGACCCCTCCCTCTGGCAAGCCGCCGATCACGAAATCCCTCCGGCTGCCGTCAATCTCCCTGCTGAGCTCCTCCTTCCCCAGCCCGTGCCGACAAGGCAAGTCACGTGGTTGCCACTCCAGCCGCCACGGGCCACCCGCGCCACGTCAGGTCGGCTCGGGGCAGTCCAGGCCATGACCTATCAATCGGCCACGACGGCCCACTCGGCCAAAAGGCCGAAGGCCGCCGGCCCACTTTCCTCCTCAGCCCAAAAGGCCGCAACCCACTCCTCTCCTCTCTTTCTCTCTATGACAACCAGGCCCAACCTGTCAGCCATTGTTTTGAAAATAATTCCTTTTTCCCAAATTCTTTAATGCTTTTCTATTTACAAAAAATGATTTAAACTTTGAAAATTCATATCTTTTTAATCGTAACTCCATTTGAGCCCATTCAACTCTCAAAATTATTCTAAAAATTAGATCTATACAATGGCTTTATTAGTTGTCTATAATAGGCTCTGATGTGGTGTATTTTTGTTTGTTTGTGTTTTGCGACGCCTAGAAGCTAATTCCGTGGAGCAGTCGATCGAACCCTACGCCAAAGAAGTTCAAGAACCAGATCAAGGCAAGTCACCCTTTGACCATGTTGATTCTATATTTTTGTAAAAATATTTTGTTTAAAAATTACGCATCTTAGGAGCACAATTTCAGCCGTGGTTCGCCAGTCAATCCAAGAGGCCCGACCCTATTGTTGCATTAATACCCTCCTTGATTGGTTGATAACCCTATACCCTTGTCACCTTGTTGTCGTCCTCGTACTTGTATTCTCTGAGTACAAGTATCGATGACATACCAATCTTACACCTTTTAACGATGGGAAAATTATGGGTTTTCGGGAATGGTTTGAAAAGACCGAAACTCAACATCGGACACTTTGCAAAATAAAATGTTTTCATAAAACTTGGTCATGAGTTGTCATTGCTTGTGTGGCCTGACCTCACATGGCATATAAACACCGATTCCTTAAGGAATTCCACTGATCATAAGATTGTACGACCACATGGGTGGAATGGGACACCTCTGGCCAAGTAATTCGTGGAGCTAGGGTGAGTTTGGTTGTCGATGGATGTGGAGTTGCCGAGGTGGCATTGCGTGTTGCACCTGCGGGATCCTAAGTATAGGGAGTCTGGGACTTGCCTGGTACTTGGTCTAGGACCCGTCCAGTTGACAACAGACTATCCTGGGAATACTTTGGAAAGGCCTTGTCGCAAACCTCATTTCATCAGCCGTATTTGATCAATGCTTGTTGGTTGTCCGGAGTAAGCTTGCGTCCTGTGGGTAAAGCATGCACCCTTTGCAAAGGTTATAAACTGTTCAAACGGCCATGCCCACAGTCATGGATGGATGTGAAGTGATTCCTCTAGAGTAGTTTTGTCTTTAAATGTAAGACTTGAGTGGTTTGAAATGGGACTGAGTGTTCTGGGGTGTCGTTTGGCACCATAGTCAGGGTTAAGTGTAAGAGATGGAAAAGTGGCTGAGAAAGTTTAATCCACCTAATGGAGATGTTGTCTGGGATAGTACGCTCCAAAATGGACTAGTGACAAGTCATTGTGAGATGACTCTTGGAATGGATTCAGATGTGAGTCTCTTCCTGATAATTGTGGTGAGTTGTTGCAAAGCAACTCACGGAATGGATCGAGGCATGAGCCTCTTTCCGATAACTTAAAGAGCACTTAGAATTTTACAAAGTGTTTTCTAACCCAAAATCATTTGCGAAATAAACCCAAAACCCTTCCTTGTCAAACCATGCATTTCACATATTTCCGTGACTTGCTGAGTACCTAGTGTACTCACCTTTGCTCTATCCCCTCCTTAGAATTATATGAAGATGAAGATCCAACTGTTGATGAGTTCCTTCAAGAGCAAGCCGAATATGAAGACTTAGGGTTTCGATCTAGGTCCCAAGCCATGCTGGTGGGTGTCGTTAGGCCTAGCATGTGCTTCTACTGCCGTCTTTTGTAATATATCATTGCATGCCCGGGTTTTGTCCGTGGCTGCAACCTATGTAAGGGAACTCTACCTAATACATAAAGAAGGTTTGGCTATGATCTACTAATGTCCTGTATGTACCAGCTGGATTCCTAGGATTGGTACCGGTAATGCAGGTAATGACGTTCCGCTCTTGTTGACCTATATTGGTTAATGGGAGAGGGCGTTACAGAAGTGCGGGCTGCATCGGCGGTGGCTCCGAGATCCACGTCGGCGGTGGCTCCGAGCTCTAGTCCTCTTGCTGCCCCACTCCGCCTCTCTCCGCGATGAGGGTAGGGCTGAGGGCAAGCTCAAGTGAAGATCCAAGCCCCAACCTCCCGAGCTCACTGCCTCACACCCTCACTCTTCAGGATGAGCTTGCCTCCTCTATCTCTTTATGAGCCAGTCACCTATCACGCCTAGAAATTCACCAGAATTTCTAAAGCTAATTTGTGCAATAAATCCTCATCCAAGAATCAGCCGAGGTACACAAATTGACAATTTGATAAACATAACCAAATATGAAATAACAATGAATACTTACAATAGAAACACTTAGTCCTCACACAGAAGAAATAGCAGCGGAACGGTAACTAGCGTAGCTTCAGCACCAAGCCACAGGTAGCTCAACTGGGGTATAAGCCAAACACCAAACTTCTCCTCCACGCTAAGGCTTCACTCTGAAGATTTGCAATAATGCAAGACTGAGTACCACCCACCGTACTCAACAAGCCACACTAGGAAATGCAATGTAATGCAATAGGATACCAAAGGAAAGGCATAGTATGGCTTATTTGCGTAAAACCGTATTTAAAACATTTGCATTTAAAACCATTGAAAACAGTGTAGTTTAATTATTAATCAGTATTGAATCAACTACTAAACAGCGCTCCAACGCAGTTTAGGCCCAAACCATATTCCCTCCAACCTGGAGCTATCAAATTCCATCATTTATCATCATTATTAAGTAGTGTGGGACTAATCACAGAAAATATTGTTAGGCTTGCTCATTAACCGCGAGCACGGCTATTCAAATAGTTTTACTCTGGCCAGAGATGTACCAATTTACCCACAAAACACAATCTCAACATCATGTCAGCCATGCGTCGCAATACTCGAAAGTACCCAAATAGATATTGTGACAAGACCATCCATATAACTCGCACAATAGGAGAGCCTCCCGCCAAGCCTCCGGTCTCCGGTAGGGGTGATCAAGTACCTTCCCGCAAGACGGCTCGACGCCCAAATGCATGGACTTATTGTCACTGCCATGTGTGGACTTATACCAGCCACAAACATGCCCTGGTGCCTCCTATTGAACTCGTCACACTTCAAGTCTTGCTATCCCACTCTAGCTTGTGGTTAGCACGGATAATGCTTCACAACAAGTAGTGCGCGAACCGGTCCTTAACTGTCATGAGCACCGCTAGCAACAACACAAACCTGGTGCTCACAACCCACCATTCAGTCAAGTTTTATTTGGCACAATTAATTAACTAGCCACGACTCATGTCGTGAAATTGTAGCCATTGTCCATTAATCATTGATAAGTGATTCATTAACTTTCCCCACATAAAATGTCACTATAGTTTCTATGCATGGCTAAGCAAATCCTAAATAATCCAGCTAGACCATTAAATAGTCATCCAGCTAGTCAGTATTATTCACCCAAGGTATCAAGGTATAGATATCATCATCAAAATGGCCATAATTATCAATGGATATTGGATAATAAATAAATACCCATATAATGTCATTCCAAAACATTTCATGCAGTAACTTTAATAAAATAGTTTTCACAAATGTGATCAACATGCTCAAGGAGATTGTCGTGTGACTTGCCTTGCAATCAAAAATGTCTTCAATTGCCCTTCCGAATTCTTCCGTAGACTCCGCAGTCTTCCGAACCGGCGACTATATACGTAACTACACGTAAAACGATAAAAACCCTAAGAAACTCCAATAAACAGTACATAAAAATATATAAACAAGTAAATTATGATTTTAGATGAATTTAGGAAGAAGAACGGGTCGAATTGGAGTTCAAACGAAAAAGATATGGCTTTTGGAAGATTGAATTCGAAATAAATCCGAAAAGAATTAGAAAAGAATATTCCCTAGAATATTCTCTAGAATTTCAATTAAAAGAATTATTTTTGCACTGGAAAAGAGGGTGGATGGATGTGGTGGCTGATGAGGTGGACGACGACTCAGTGGCTAGGGCTGACATGACATCCGGATGAATTACAGAGATTCTACGGTCAGAATCGAATCCAATGGATCGGACGGTTGAAATTGGTTGAGGGTTCTAAGCTTTGGGGCCCTACATGTCATTCATAGAAGAGTATCACCGGTGGGGCCCGCATGTCGACAGCCCGGGTTGGGGAATCGGCTCCCTGTTCTAACCATGGCATCGGCGCGGGTGGTGGAGGACGGGAGCGGCGGAGGGCGGCGAGGTTCGATTCGGTGCAGATGGCCGACGGCAGACCGGCGGCGGCAACGGAGAACCGGCGAGGGGCGGGGTGACTCGACGGCGTCGACGGCGGCTGGAGGTCTCCAGCGACGGCCACGGCGACCGGACGGCGACACTCTGCAGGGGTGGTGGCGGCGCTGTGCAGGAGTGGCGGCAGCAGATTGGGGACGGACGAGGACCGGCGTCGGGCGAAAAAACGACGAGGAGCAGGAGGCAGAGGCGACGAGGAGAGGCGCCGTTGGGGCAACACGGTCGGAGAGGAGGCTTAGATGCCGGGGAGGAGAGGGCGCGGCTACGAGGATGCTCACCGGCGATGGCTTGCAGGAGCGGCGGCGGCTTCCCGGGGCGGTGGCAGAGGCAGTCGGCGGGTGGCAGCTTCGGGGCTCACCGAGACAATGCAAGACGACGGCGACCAACTGGCGGCAGCAGGCGTCGGAGGGCGACAGACCGGCGGCTCGGGCGAGGTGGCGCACAGGCGGTAGACGACGACGACGGCGACTACCTGGCAACGGGGAAGGGGAGCTAGGCACTGGGACATACGACAACAGCGACGATGAGCAAGGGGAGGACAGGCGGGGCAATGAGGTGCTCACCAGCAGTGGAGATAGGCGCAGGCGAATGTGACGATGACTGCTCAGCGACAACAGCACTAGACAACGGCGGCGGGCTTGCAGGCGACGGCGCTGGAAGCAGGGCAGTGGCACTGACGGGAGCAGAGCAGGGCGGCGGTGGCCTAGTGAGCAGCAGCAGAGGCGGCGCACAGGTGGGTAGCTCTGGATGGCGGCAGTAGGGTGGTAGTGCATAGCTGCAGGGCGACGGCAGCAGGGAGCAGGGGCGACGGCATGGCATAGAGAACGGCGACAGCGCACGGGAGCAGTAGAGGGGTGGCGCGATGGGGTGGCGGCGGCTGGTATTTATATGGGAAGGAGGAGATAGGGTAGGCAGGTGTGGTGGCGCAGGAGTCTGACCTCGGCACGGGGTGGCAGCGCCGAGTTTCGCGGCGGCGGGCACGGAGAGGAGGCACAGGCGGCGGCTGGCGCAGCGTGGGACAAGGCAGGCCGAGCCCGGGGAGGCGGCGGACTAAGGCGGTGGGCGCTAGGCCAGGGCCAGCGGCGGCAGGCGTGGGCATCACGGCGCGGCTGGCTGGGCCGGGCGGTGGAGCAGCGGGCCAGACCGGGGTGGACCTAGGCGGTGGCGACGGGCCGAGCCCGGGGTGGACCGAGGCGGCGCACGGGCGCAAGGCCGAACAGAGAGAGAGAAGGATGGGGGAGGAAGGAGGAGGCCGGGGAGAAGAACAGTGCCGAAGGAGAGAAAAAGAAAAGAAGGGAGAAAAAGAAAAAGAAGGGGAAGAAAAGGAAATAAAAGGGTAAGATTGGAAAGGAAAAACAGGAGTCTTTTTTTCGAAAAATTTCAATTTCGCAAAAATTGGAATTTGGGGATATTTGTGAAATCTGAGTCGCGTTCTGGAATTTAGAAATTTCAAAAATATTCGGCACATTGGAATTATCTGGGTACGAGGATATATATATATATATATATATTGGGGATCGAAGGGTATTTGGACGAATTTAGAAAACAAAAGTATATTTAGTGGGGTCCGGGAAATGGAATATTTTGTGGGATTCAAAGAATAAAGAATATTTTCCTGAGGGAATTTTGGGGAGTAGAATATCGGAATATTCGAGGAATATTTGGGGAATAAAAATCGGATTATTCTTTGGGTTGGGAACTAGAGGAGATTTTCCGGGAACAAGGAAATGGAATGTTCCAAATAAAATATTTCGGGATTAGGGAATTGACAAGGGTGTTTTATTGGGACAGGAATTTGGAGAAATCTCAGATGATTGGAGATTTGGATTTATTTTGACAGAAAAGAGGTTTAAGGAAATATCTGGGATTTATCTCAAAAGGAAATATAGATATTTCGAATACAAAGTATCTCGGATTGGGAGTCCAAAAGAGTTCTAGGGTTTCAAAAATGAATAAATCCGGTAACTCCGAATTTAGGTTTTCGAGGTGACTTTAGGGTTCTGGGAACGACACAAAACCCTAGAAGAAAAAGGGAGTCAGAGTTCACGATGAACGGGGAGACTTCAAAGAACTGAAACAGGAACAACCCGAACAGGGGATAGAAAAAGGCATTTATTTTTATTTATTTAATTACTTTAGTGATCTTTATAGCATTAAAATTAATTCTGTAGCTCCGAAAAATCTGAGAAAATTTCAGAGAGTTTATTAAATCACAGGAAATTTACCAGAAGTAAATGCCATCATGAAACACGAAGAATTTATAATTATAAATACTCGGACGCTTAAAATACTCCGACAAAGCCCCTGGAATATAAAAGCATCCAAGTATTTATTTAAAGATTTAAACTTGGGATTTTTAATATTGGAAATTTCAAAATTTTATTCAAACTCTTTTCTCAAAC
This sequence comes from Oryza meyeriana var. granulata, assembly GCA_003991445.1. Lineage (NCBI taxonomy): Eukaryota > Viridiplantae > Streptophyta > Magnoliopsida > Poales > Poaceae > Oryza > Oryza meyeriana. Next base: position 116,559 of record RYFJ01000290.1, read on the forward strand.
AAAATTTTTCTAGTGTATTCTTGTATTTCCATTTACCCACGATAATTTTTAATTAAGACGATTTTCAGAGCGTTACATCACCCCAAGCTCCAGTCCTTCTCTCCTCGATCTTCTGCTTTGCCTCTTCATCCACGCTGGCGTGCGGCTCAGCCTCTTCCCCCACACTAGTGTACATTGCTCGGCATTGTCCACTGCCCTGTCGCCCTCAGCTCCTCCTCTGGCCTTCCAATCTGTTCTACCATAGAGGCCGCGGACTCCGTACCACCCATATCTGAGACAATCGCGTCGTCGACCCGTCTCTTCAACGATCTGCTCCACCCTCATTAGAGGAAGAGAGGAAAGAAGGGAGAGGGGCGGTGTAGGTGGCACTCCACCATCCAAGGAAGAAGGAGAGCATGGGCGAGCCATGCGACGTGAAGAAGGTGTCCATGGGGGAGAGGACGACGGAGTTGGTTTGGGAAGGAAGGGAAGAGGAGGCCAAACACCAAGGGATGGTGCGGCATCCCCATTGTCCCCAACCGTAGGAGGAGGAGGAGGGGGAGACGACAGTGCCAGTGATGAAGATGAGGGCGGGGCAAGGCGGGAGGTGATGGTCTTCTAGCATTGGAGCATGGTGTCAGTAAGGCGGTGAGGGCGCTGGGGCGGAGGAATCGGTAGTGGTCAATGACGTTGGGGCGTCAATGGGAAGAGAGAGGAGAGATGGGAGAGGTGGAGGAAGAAGGCAAGCATGTGGCACTGTCATGTGTGTTCCACTGCAAATTTTTTTTTTTGCTTACTGTAGTGACATGTAAGCGCCAAGTCAGTTCGGTGGACCGGACATTCAAATGCACAAAGTGGAATTTTCGATCACTATAGGTTAGAAACACTCCTAAATATTTTCTTTGAGCACTAAGACCAATCACAAACTATGAATACGGCATCCCTCTTAATAGTACATGGTTTCAATACCCAAAATGATTAAAATCTATCACTACTAAGGATATTCTTCTCACCGTTTTCTTCTCTTTTCAAACATATGATCGCTGACACCACTTTGTCAACTATTTGGACTAAAATATGTACAAATGCACAATAGAAACGTTTAATCCTCTTTAATGCTTTGTCATAAATCACTCAAAATCACATTAGGGGCGAGATGCACTTTTAGAGAGACGAGTAGACTAGCATAACATCAACCCTTTGTGATAAATACAAGGTTGCCATGCGGGATACGATACAATACGAGCCTATAAGAGGGATGGATAGGGATTAAAAAAATTAAAAGGTGGATTGATTTTTGGAGTTAGTACTATTTCAACTATTGTACAAGTATAAAGTCTTGGTGACATAGAGTGCCTAGGAGATTTGATCGGTGTCGGTGAAGTGGGAACCAGGGTCCCCACACCGGGACAGCCTAGCGCCACATCATCACTCAGTCGGAGACCGTGCGCATAGCTTGCGACAACTACGAAGTCACACCTAGGATCCCCCAGGCCCAAGGCGTGAGGCCATGAGCTCGCGCCCTCAAGGGTCGAGCTCGGGGCTTGTCCCGAGCATGTGGGCGCGGTGGCTACACTCGAAGGACAACCTTGCCCTGCCTCCAAACTCGTTCTCCCCGAAGCAGCTCGGGTTTGGCTTGGAGGCAGGGGCATTAATGACGATGTGATGGAGCCTATCGCCTCGCTTCGCTCTCCCCGCGCCTTTCCAATTAAGGGCAATAGGATGTATATCTACCTGACGTGCGACGTGGGGGACAAGATGGCTCTGGACCCCCGCCATATGCCATCATCACGCTTTTCTATCAGGGGGCGTGGGTTGGCAGGCAGCGCGGTTGACTACCACGCCACTTGCCCACTACGCACTCTGCCCTACCTACTTCTACGAAGGGATGACAGGCAAGGCCCACAGCCAGTGTGGCAAGCCCAAGCTTCCCCTGTAAGCTCTCATGGCCGCGCCCGGACACGTGGCGAGCGGCCATTACCCTTCTCTGATCCGGCTTTGAGAGGGGCCCCTAGGAGGACAGGCAACCAGGCCCACTGGTCAGCAGAAGACATGGCTAAGCGTACCTAATTCTGTAACAAGCTTATGCAACTCCCATAGTGAGGCCACAGTGGTATTTTCCCTAAGAAATATAAGGGGGAGCAAGGCCAAGAAAAAAAGGTTAGACCCAAAAACCAAACTCTCACAGTCTAAGTCTTCTAAGCTCTTCTTACGAGCAATCTCAAAAGAACCAAGAACGCAATAGGAGTATGGTATTATGCCACCGCATAGCCTGAACCTGTATAATCATTTTACCTCATTTACTCACGCAGCAACCTACACTAAATCAAACACATTCACTCCCTGTCCGAACTCACAAAGGAAATCCATCCGGATTCGGGTTCCCACACCAACAATCAAGGTCAACTAATGTACTGATCCTCAAAGCATGTTCAATAGTAGAGCCAACTACTAGCTATAAGGTTATTTTTAGGAAATACTAGCTACATAAGATTCGTCAATATCACCTATTTCTCTCTTTCTCTTAGGATTTCATTTAATTTATCTCTCTTCAATCAGAGCATATGCAAAGATGACTCTGGCATGAGAGGCAACACTTCTTCTATCTCCTTCAGAAGCATAAAATTATTGTATAAGCCAGATCTAAGCTTAGTGTACTTGCTCTTATGATCCTACTCTAGATCAGCTGCAACGTTCCTTTGACCAAGCTGTACGCAAGCTTAAAAAATAAAGGGAATAAAGTGTACCAACCGATACCCTCCACGCGTCCAATTGGAGTCCCACCCACAGCCAAGATCTGACAAGACGCCACTAGCGATAGGGCTGTGTGTGACATGGCTTAGCTTGTATGCCAAACGATCCAAGCTGAGTCTGTTTCGTGGCTCGTGAGTGAAACAAGCCGAGCTCGTACATACTCGTGAGCGGTTCTTTTGCCTTAGTTGCACGCATAGTGTATTAGTCTTTGTTAAATAATGGTGGTTCTTATGCGTGCTAGATATGGATTGATGGTGATGGACCATATGACAATATAGATTTATAATATAAATCTTGAGACAGCCGGTCAAATACACTTATATACAGACGTTTGACATTTGATCATCTCTACTGATGGTTATTTTGTTGAAGGCTCAGTGAGCTGGCTCAAGAGCAGGGTTTACATTTTTTACGAAAACCATAAAAGTTTGGGGTTTTGACGTGCAACGAAAGTAGATTCTGATTAAAATTTTAAATGGTTTTTGAGAATTCAAATTTAAACAATTAAATTCGATCAAATTTTATCTAAAATTCATTGAAATTTAACCAAAAATATTATACCGCCGGAGGTCAAGATCCGGCTCTCAGTCGAAAAGAGAAACCCTGACTCGAGAGAGCCAAGCATTTAGACATCCGAGCTTTCACGAATAGGCCGCGTGGCCAACAATGGAGTCCCAGGCGCGAGTCCGTTCCATTTTTCCCAAGTTGGCTCACAGTGGGGATTCTGAAGAGCTGCACGTGTGATTTCCTTTCCTTTGCGTCCAACCAGTAGAGGCCACGTCGTCCCAGGCACGTGTCTCCCACGGGAGAACGGGGCAGGTCCTTCGTGGTGCCTGGCTGGGCTCCTCCTCTCGGTTCTGGGCGTCCTCACTCCATCTGGGCCGCCAGGAGGTGGGATCCGGCCTGGGCCGGCTGGTGGAGGGAGAGGAAGGTCCAAGCTTGCACAATTTTCTTTTCTTTTCTTCTAATCTTTTCGCCAATCATGGCAGTTGCATATCCGACCTCATGAAGCTCCTTGTGAAGACCTCCTCCACAATGTTTATCCACTGTGTGGTTACTTGAGTCTAAACTTATCAATCAGCATCATTGACCATGCTATACCTTAGTTCTTTCATGAGCTTAGTTCCGATCCGATGTTGACTAAATATAGACTCAAAGTCACTTGCACACAACAAAACCATGTTCATCCTCACTAGTCAAATATGTGCATGTGGGTTAGATGCACAGCCTAGTTAATCCGACCTATCCCATCTATATATCGGATTAACTATCATTAATCAAAGACCACCAAAGCATGGGTTTCTTTAACGCAAAAAGAAAATTCAACCGACTTAACCACCAGGATTGCCAATTTTCTATTATTAATCAAAGACCACCAAAGCATGGTTTTACAACACGTTGCTGTATTCGTATCCCATTGTATTTCTTCCTTATTTGTATTCCAATTGTATTTCTTCCTTATTTGTATTCAAAATTCGTATACGAGTTATTCATGTGTTCTCATACTATCAAAGATTTATCTATCCATATCTGCTCTTTTTTTATCCCTGAAGGAGACAAATAAAGGACTTATTGGAATATATTTTTTAAGAAAGTTCTAGTAGCAAATACGGAAGAATTCGTACTACTCCCAGTCCCACGGCCCAACCCGCTAACCACATTAAACACCCCCCAAGATCTATAGGCCCATATGTACATACACCGTGCCAGGCGCGTAAAATAAATGCTACGCATCCCCGTGGGCCCCACCACCCGCGTTCACACTCGCTGCTGACGTGTTCGATCACGTTGCGAACAACAATTACCTCGTTTTAAAATATAAAGATTATTAAGATTCAAATTTTATACTATAATATAAAAATTTATATAATTACTTTCGTTTCAAAATATAAAGATTTTTAAGATTTAAATTTTATACCATAATATAAAAATACATGTACTGATTCCTCTTATTCATATCATTTCAATGATTTCAAAGCTAATAAAAACTTAAAAAGAAAATCTAAATAATTTAAAAATTAACAATTAAAATGAATAAAAAAAATTTTGACCTAATTTTAATATTTGCTAGGTAACCTACCTAAAACGGAGGTAGTGCTGCCGAGCACCGACCCGCAGGGGCAAACCCGTAATTCCACACGGCCCCGAAACCGACCTAGTTGGATTAACTTACGAGATCCAAAACACCTCTATAAATATACTGATCCGGCCCCCCTCCCCACTCCTCATCCAGATCCGAAACCCAAAACCAAAAATTTCCGCCAAAATCCCCGCCCCCCCCGATCCCCGCGCGCCAAAATCGCCCCCTCTCTCTCCTCCCATTCGAAATTTCGAACCCACTCTTCGGCCGCCGCACGGCAACGCGGTTCGATCGGGATCTAACAGCGGCGGCGGCGGCGGCGTCGTCGTCGGCGAAGAAGAAGAAGATGGCGGTGCGCAGGCGGGCGTCCGCGGTGGCCGTGCGGGGGCGGGCGCCGAAGCGGGCGCGGGTGACGGCTCCAGAGCCGAGCGTGCTCGACATGCGGGCGTTTCCCGGCAAGGAGGGGGAGGAGTTCGGCGGGTCGTCGTTCCGAGCCCGGGTGCGGGGGTTCCTGGCGCGGTGCGCGGTGGCCGCACCGCCGCCGTCGGAGATGGAGGCCTCGCCGGGCGCGTCGACGTGGCATGTGGGGTTCACCGCCGGAGAGGACGGTGAGGTGGCGGTGATGGAGGTTGTGGAGGAGGACGTGGCCAGGGCCAGGCGGGTCTACTGCGAGCACTGCACCGTTGCTGGTGAGTCTGATCCACACACAAGTCCGGCCTCGCCGGTCGTAGCTCTAGTCTCAAGATGCTTTCGAGGGGCCTTCTTGCGTCTCTATTTTCTAGATTAGGATTACTTTAAGAGTTTTTTTTTTTGTTTTTGGGCGGTGGAATTGCTAATATTTATGGTGGCAAAGCCAGAGAGTTTCCATTTCTGATGTTGTCTGTAGTTTACAAGTTTAGGAAGAGAGAGATAGAACCTTTCAAGAGAAAGATTCAAGTTTGCGTAGCTTTTTTTTCCTTGTTGTGAAGTTATAGTTTGTAGAATTTAGTCAAATGCAAATAGCAGGATTTATATTAATATCCTCTGAAATAACAGAAACGATGTCGATTATGTTTGAATGAACTTGGATTGCCTCGGCAAGAAATCACGAATGTACTTGGGAGGATGGAAAAAAGGTATAAGAATTCAAGTGAAAGAAAAAAAGAGAAGAGAAAAATCGAGGGCGGAGTGTACTGTATTTTGGGAGGAGAAAATGATAACAATTGAAGCGCAAAGGAGAAAAAAAAAAGGAAAAAATTTAGAGGGAGGTGAAAGGCCCCCCATTTATTCATGTATCCATATTTCATTCACACGTATCTAAATTCGCTGGAATGCATTAATCTCATATATGTCTGAATTGAACTATGCAAATTTCTGCCTTATATATACCAGTATAATGTGTGCATGTTATGTGTGTTGGAAACCGAACAAATCTGGATGTTATTATAACTATTCCAGCGCTATAAAACGAGCTGGATTGATTGATGTATAGCTATGATTATATCAACACAATTCTGGATGAAATCTAAATACACTTGCCTTACTGTTACATAGGCTGGAGCAAGCACCCTGTATGCTCCAAGAGGTACCACTTCATAATTCGCAATGAGAATGAAATTGGCACCTCCAAAACCTGCAGACGATGTGGGTTCATGGTGGCACTGCATGAAACAAGGTTGGTTTAATCTGCTTCTAATCCCGTTACCAATTTTCATCAATAAGGATTTGTAAGTTTATATGATTAGGGAAAGAAAATACTCCCAACTGTGTGGCCTCATCTTGTGATGTTGTCATTAGGTGTCCGTCCTGCAACCACATCAGCCTCTCTCACGACGATCTAGAAGATTGGGACTATGTGCAGCTGGAGAGTCCACAGCATTTGCTGCATGGCATAGTCCATGAAAACGGGTTTGGCCACCTTGTCCGGATCAATGGCCGTGAGGGAGGCTCCAGTGTCATGACGGGATCCCAACTGATGGACTTCTGGGATCGGCTCTGCAGATACCTCAGGGTCAGGTAAAGTGGCGTTCATGATTATGAACTCAAGGCAACATTCAGCACTTGTAATTTATCAGCAGGCTATACTAACATGCAAAAGCACTTTAAATTGCAGAAAAATCTCAGTGATGGATGTTTCAAAGAAGTATGGAGTCGACTACCGGAGCCTCCATGCTGTTGCCACAGGCTGTTCTTGGTATGGCCTGTGGGGATTCAAACTCAGCAGTGGAAGCTTTGGAATCACACCTGAAGCCTACAGCAAAGCTATAGACAGCCTATCCTCAGTGCCACTGTCTAACTTTTTCCCTCACTCCCGGTCTCCTCGAAACCAGTTACAGAATACCATTGCCTTCTACCAATCTCTCTCAAGGTGCCCTCTCACCACAATTCATGAACTGTTCCTCTACATAATGGGGCTTGCCACCAGCAACAGTGTGCAGCACCGTGTTCAGCCAACGCACAAAAAGAAAGTGGCATATGATGCCCATTATCAAGAGGAGAAATGGCCTGAAGAGGAATTACAGCGAGCAACAGACATTGCTCTCAAAATTCTCCGTGCTGCAGATAGATGGGTTGCAACACGGACATTAAAAGCAGTTACATCCCATCCAATTGGTTCGCCACAGCTGGTCGATTACTGCATCAAGACCCTTGGTGGTACAAGAACTGATGGGATGGTTGTTGCAGTTCGATGCAACAGTGAGATGAACACAGTAGAGTACAGGTTGGTGGCTCATATCTGGTTATGGCTTACATGCTAAGTACTTGTTTCAGAATCCAAATTCTAACTACTTTTTCACTGCAGGCTTACGACTGAAACACTCTTCCTACCAAACAATGTATGCACCCTAACCCAAGATCATCTATTCCGTGACATCAAGTTCTTGTATGATGCACTCCTCTACCCACATACAATGCATCCTTATAGGCCAGAAGAAAATTATGAGCATGCCAAGAGGTCTGCAATGATCCTTTTGGACTGCAAGCAATTCATCAAGCATTATGATCTGGAAGAAGGCTTTGTGCCTCAAAACCCATCCCATTTGCACATTTGGTGCCAAGTGGAGCTAGTTGACCAGGTCGATGATCCACCTTGTATTCCAGCGGAGCTCTTAAGACTTACACAAGCAGCAACTGTTGCTGATATCAAAGTGGAGGCTGCGAGAGCATTTCGGGACATCTACCTAATGTTTCAGAACTTTGTAGCTGACCAGCTTCTTGATTGTGCAACTGCAAGCGAGACAACACAAATCAAGCTCTTGTTTGGAGCTAAGGGGGCTGTCTGCATCAAAGGCAGGTGCATTGGAGGTGAACGACGGTTTGCAATTTACCGGATGGAGAGGGGTGTGGACAAATGGACGGTTAATTGCTTCTGTGGAGCCAAGGATGATGATGGCGAGAGAATGCTATCTTGTGATTCTTGCCATGTGTGGATGCACACTAGGTGTGCTGGAATTAGTGATTTTGATAGGGTCCCAAAGAGATACGTATGTACATCATGTAAATTAACCCACAAACCAAAGAGCAGTGGTCCTAGGCTAATGTATAATAGTTCACCTTACAAAAGATGTATGGCAGGCGCAGGTTCCTTTAGCAATGCAGCTGAAGGATTACTGAGGCTTCAGATCAGCTAACATGTACACAACAATAACAAGGATTCACATGAGGCATGTCAGTTTTTCATGACTGCAATACTGTACACATTTGATAACTGGTTTGTCTAGTTTATCACTAAGTTCAGGAGACATCAGGTAACTTACCATTATGACCCTTCAGCATGCGCTTCATAAATGGCTTCATCCTCCTGTAACGGATACCATCCAGATTAGCATTGCTGCAGTTTGTAACATGGTGCTGATAAAGGGGTACCTACTTTGCAACCTTAATTTATTTCTACCATATCTCAATGAACAAACAAGACAAGATACTTGGCATATGGTACTGTGGCTGCAATCGGAATGCCAATGACAGCAATACAAATCGTATAGCACTGCACTTAGCTCTTACTCCTAGATGAATCCAGTTGTTCAGAATTTATTATTAATAAAGAAAATAGAAATATCACTGATAAAAAATGTAATAAAAAAGTATAAGCTTGCTTCTTTTTTTTACTTTATTGTTTATAGACTACCCTGTTGTGTAAATATTGAAATGTGAAAGCAGACTGACAAAAATCCAGCTACAACAGTTGTTCAATTTGAACTGTACAAATACTGTAAGCATTTGACAACTGGTTTGTCTAGTTTGCTCGCTTAATTTCAAGAGTCATCAGATAACTTACCATTATGACCCTTCGGGCGCACATGACTGCCTTCATCTTCCTGTAACTGATGCCGTCCAGATTAGCATTGCTGCAGTTTGTCACATGGTGCTGATACATGAGAGGAACTGTTAAACCAACTTCTGCAACTTCGACTTAGAACTACCATGCAAATAAATAATTGCAGCAAGAGGTAGAAAACTAAACAGAAAATATCTCAATAAACAAACAATACATGATACTTGGCATATGGACATATGGTACTGTGGATGCAATCAGAATGCCAATGAACAATTCAAATCATATAGCACTGCACTTAACTCATACTCTGAGATGAACCAGTAACTGTTGCAGACTTTGTTCAGAAATTATTGTTATTAAAGAAAATAGAAGTATCACCTATCCAAAAAACGCCATGAAAAAATATAAGCACAATTTTACTTTGGTGTTTATAGACTACACCTGTTCTGTAATATAGAAACATGAAAGCAGACTGACAAAAAATTCCAGCTACAACAATTGCTCAAATTGAACTGTACAATCAATGAAGTAATAGGATAGTGTATGCTCTGTTCTCTAACAACTACAAAATTCACAAGTTCCAGACTTGATTAGATTTAAAAAGAAAAGAACAGACATATACTGAGAACGAAGTAAGAAGTTAATCTGGACAATCCAGGTAAGCTATATTTTTCTAAAAATAACCTGAATAAAATGAGATGGTTGTGCATAGCGCATACCTTCATTCTTGAAGAAAGCGTAATCTACTGTAGTGATTGGAAATACTAACCAGCACAGAAATGTAGAACATGAATCTGATATATAAATAAGCAACAATCAGGAGCTATAAACACAAGGAATACTCATTTAACAAAGCTCAAATGACATGCATTTTGATCTGTTAGATTCTGTCAGAAAATTGATGGTGATACATTGCACACTAAAAGATACTAGAATAAAATAGATTTAACATAGGACGAAGCACAACTGCACATGCACTCGCACTAGCATGCTTAGAGCGAAATGGATCAATACAGGATAGTGGGCATGCCTTTGCATTGCGAGCACTAACCAAATATAAACAATATCAAAATAAACGTGAGCAAAACTCAATCATTAAAGATCAAGCCATCAAGTGATTCTTCAGACACTGTGAATTAAATAAATAGGCCCTAACCCTATCTCCTATATATTCACTACTTAGACTATAAATTTCTGAGATTGAGTACCTCAAAGAGTAAAATAATGAATATTGTGTAAAGCGGATTTATTTAACATCAAAGTAGAAAGTTGAGGAAGCAGATTAAATATCATGTCAGTAGCAGATCATAAAGAATAATAGTCGACAAAGCAAAATACAAAAGTAATGCACATCTCCATCAGAGCTGATGTAGACAAATTGGGCATGGAACTCTAGTTCATATAAAGAAACTGAGAGCATAACTTAGAGGAAAAAAGGCATAAATTTAAAGCATTTGTAGGCTGAATAGACTAACATAACTTGTATGGTAGCATACTTCACAATTCAGAACGTTTCTTTGTTTGGAACGCTAGATTTTCATAGAACTGGTCGTTTTCCTTTGAAAATACAGTGGATCCAAATAGAACCACCAAAATTGTTGAAACTGTAACTCTAGCATGTCCAATTTACTGCACAAATGCCCTAAACACACGTTACCTACGTTATGAAGAAAAAGATAACCCTATTAACATACACAAGAATATGACTAGGAAGCAGCTCTTTCCTCAAGTATCGTGAAATCATCCGCTGCTTGGTAAACTATCACAGTGTCTATCCATATCCATGACATGCAATTTACACAAAAACATCATCAGCTAACCTAAACCCGAAAATCCACACGTTCCTGGGTGCCAAACTCACACAGCCAGAAAATCAAGGAATCACATCATGCTTCTAATCAATCAGAAACCAACCATAAGGAGCACGAGTGCATGACCAAATTTCACAAAATCCAAAGGGATGGGAGCTCGATGGTGATCGAGGAGAAGGGCTGATGTAATGCACATCTCCATGACTTCATCAGAGCTGATATAAACAAATTGGGCACAAATCTCTACTCAAGGTAAAGAAACAGAGCGCACAACTTAAAAACCATAGATTTAAGACACTTCTAGGCGGAATTACTAACATAATTTCCACGGTATCACGCATCATAATTCACACTCACACTCGTTGCCTTGTTTGGAACGCAGGAATCATGCCATATTTCCCCAGGAATCATGCAATATTCATGGGTTCCAACTTGCAAACAGGAACCGGCAGAGAATCTCGAAATTGCGACTCCAGTATCTCGTGATCCCAATTCACCGCATAAATACCCTAATTCGTTGCACAAATACCCTAAACACATGTTACCTACATTAAGGAGAAGAGGATAAACCCTATCAACACCCGTAACTCGTAATTTTCACACAGGTCTTAAAAGAAACCCTGAAAATCCACGCGTTCCTGACGCAGCGCCAAACTCGCGCAGTGAAATAAACCAAAACCATATCGTGTTCTAATCAACCGAAAACCTAAACCACGACGCAAATTTCGATGGAACCTACGAGCTGGGAGCTCAGGGGAGAGCTCGAGACCGAGGTGAGGAGGAAACCCAACCTTTGCTCGGCGATCGGCGCGTCCATCGCCGAGGCAGGGTGGCGCCGCCGTGGGGTAGAAGAGGGCCATCGATTCGTGCTCCATTAGGGTGGAAAGGAGCAAGGGAAAGGAAGAGGAGGAATCCGCTGGGTAGAATCTGGTTGGCCTCTCCCCGAGTTTGCCTTTGGCTCCTTTTGAATGAGCCCATAATTAATTAAGTATTAAGTATTATAAACTTAAAAAAATAGTTTTATTTAATTTTTTTAAAGAAATTTATATTTATAAAATTTTAGAAAGTACGCTCATATAAAAATAAGCTTAAGTCATATGCTGTTTTAGATGGTATTTGCTTTAGTCATCTTTGTGTGTAGCTTATAAACACATGTAAAAGGAAAAATATCATTAGCACGTGATTAATTAAGTATTAATTATTAAAAATTTAAAAATAAATCTATTTGATATTTTAAAATATTTTTATATAAATTTTTTAAAAAAAACATATGATAAAACAGTTCAAAAAATATACTTACGAAAATCAGGAGAATAAGCAAAACGCTATAACCAGAACCGAACGCAAAACGTGCCTTCGTGGTCTGGTTTTGATGACGTCATCGGCGTGGGCCTAACGGATCGGTGGGGTCACTGCCGGGTGGGCCAGGTTTAACCGCTCTATGCTATCTGGGCCTTTATCGAAAGCAATCCGGCCCAGCCCACCAACGCTGCGGTTGCTTCCACCCATCAACGCGGCTCACTACTCGCGCCGCCGCCGCCGCTCCGCTCCCAGTTGCGTCGCGCTCCGCTTCTGGCCTCCGCCTCCTCGCCGGCGAACCTTTCTTGACCGCCTCTGTTGGCTCTGCGGCCAGCATGCGCGCTGCTGCTGCTAGCTGCCTCCCGCGCCGGCCCTGCTGAGCCTGGTGAGACCGTGAGGGGGTGCTGTTCCAGTCCGGCAGAAACCCACCTCCTCCCCATCTGGCCGCCGCTTCATCGCCGGCAAGCTTCTGCGTCTCCTACGAGGTCGTTCTGCTTCATAGGCTGCACGGAAAGGTGAGGCTCTGAAACACAAAAGAGAAGAAGAGCTTCGGCTATGAGCATGTAGAGGTTCTTGGAGTGGATGAATCTTGTGTTCCTCTGTAGGTCAGCTTGGGCTCCGGATAAACAAGGACCATGGCGTCTGCTGCTTACGGTGTCGGGGCTCCTCTCAAGCTCGCTGCAAGGCATGGGGCATTTGCGATGGCCAGTTGCCATCAGTGCAGTGGATGTAAGTCTTCAGTATCTTGTTGCTCTTCTGTTGCAATGCGCCATGCCGCGTTCGGTTCTCGATCGATTGTTCAGTCTTCAAAGAGTAGGGGCTCAAGTTTGAAGGCATCGTTGGCTGATGCTAGCCTGCTTGCTGGTAAATTACTCTGCATTTGTTCAGTTTGTTTCATTCTATCTTCAAGTGGTTTATGTTTGTGGAAAATTTCCAAGTCCCAATGCGCTCTGAGATGAAACTTTGTCGTCAAGTTAGTCGAGAGAACAATTAGATGCTAAGTCAAGGGCAATGGTTTAATTTTCTGTTTCCTGTTTTTTTTCAGAAGAGAGGATAACTGTTTTGGTCATTGGAGGTGGAGGAAGGGAGCACGCTCTCTGTTATGCCTTGAACCGTTCTCCGTCTTGTGATGCAGTCTTATGCGCCCCCGGGAATGCAGGTATTGCTCAGTCTGGAGATGCAACCTGTATATCGGACTTAGACATCTCCGATAGTGGTGCAGTTATCACATTCTGCCGCAAGAGGGGAGTGGGAATGGTTGTAGTAGGTCCTGAAGCTCCTCTTGTTGCGGGTCTTGTGAATGATCTCGTGAAAGCTGAGATACCAGCATTTGGTCCTTCCTCACAAGCTGCAGCTTTAGAAGGATCAAAGGACTTTATGAAGAAGTTGTGTGATAAATATAATATTCCGACAGCTAAGGTACCTTGTTTTACATTTTCTTTAATTTGTTTAATCTTTCTGGGACAATGGGGATTTGTTCCTATGAGAGTACAAGATGCCTAAATTTGGTTGATGATATCCATGTTTAAGAAAAGAACCAAAGATGCATCATTTCAGGCACAATCATACAGATATTTCCTTTTTGTATTAATACAAGGTTGCTAGCCAAGTTCATATTCAACTTGCTTGATAGTATATCAGTTATAGACAATACAAATAATCATCTCGGAGTAAAAGGTAATATGGTATATCTTCAGCTTTCTAGGTGAACTACTTAAGCATTGCCCATATATCCTGAAATTTCCCTTGGGATAGAGAGTTTTGAAATAAAGTCATTGTGTTGTAAACTAAACATACCATAAAAGACAGACGAAATAAACAGAGCTCCTCTAGCTCCTCTAGTCTACATAAATCCATGTACAATTTGAGATGTTAATAATAAGGGTAACATGAGTACTTATGTTTCTTTTGTAGTATCGCACATTCACAGATCCTGCAGAAGCTAAACAATATGTCAAGGATCAAGGAGCCCCTATTGCTGTTAAAGCTGATGGATTGGCAGCTGGAAAAGGTGTGGTTGTTGCTATGACTTTGGATGAGGCATTTGAAGCCATAGACTCTATGTTGGTTCAAGGGTCATTTGGTTCTGCTGGTTCACGGGTTATTATTGAAGAATATCTGGAGGGCGAAGAAGCTTCTTTCTTTGCACTAGTGGATGGTGAAAATGCATTGCCACTTGAATCGGCACAAGATCACAAAAGAGTTGGTGATGGTGATGTAGGCCCAAATACTGGTGGTATGGGTGCATACTCCCCTGCACCAATAGTGACAGAAGAGCTCAAGCACACAATTATGGAGAGTATAATAATCCCAACAGTTAAAGGTATGGCAGCTGAAGGATGCAAGTTTGTTGGTGTATTGTATGCTGGACTTATGATTGAGAAGAAATCTGGTCTGCCTAAGCTTATCGAGTACAATGTACGATTCGGTGACCCAGAATGCCAGGTTAGTGGTTCTCTATCTATAAATTGTAACCTTCAAGGATACGCTATCTATCAGGAAATTTTTGTTTATCTGTGTACTTGACTCATTAAAATTTAGATGTTGGCTTCTCTAATCACACTATGGCGAAGGTGTTCTTGTTGGACATTAGAATGAAATAAATTTACTTGACTAAATTTGGATTCTGGTTCCTCTGATCACACTATGGCAAAGATGTTCTAGTTGGACAATAGAATGAAACAACCGTGCATGTCATACCAACAGAGTTCTCCTCCTGCAGTTTTGACACCCTGATCTGCATCTAGCAGTTCACACTCTACAGGGGATCTAGTAAGAAGCGGAGTAGATTTCATTCCTGCAGTGCAATGAGAATGGTGCATTTTTGTGTCATTTTAGTGATGGCCAAATTACTTATCTGCTTTGGTATGTTTGTAAGTGATGGTCATTTGGCCAACCCTTTTGCTCTATCTGCTCTGAATTCGAATTTATATCAGTGCAGATCAAACATTTCTGACTGACTACTCAAATGTTTATCTTTGAAGTAAAATTGCTTTCAGAGTACATAATTTCAACAAAATATACTGTCATATTACTGGCAAATAACAAAAGCAAAATGTTAAGTCATGAAGATTGTCAATAAAGAAGGTACACCTTAGAGCATATGTAGTCTGAATTGCTCATCCAGCATCTGACCTCATAATCCAAGATGCCATTGCATGCTGCATCAAGATAGTGTGTTTGTTCTTAGCTGTCTAAGCTATCTAGTCGAACTGTTACTAGTTTTACCATCAAGTTTTGTTTATACTTTTCTCTACTGATATATTCTTTCCTGTCCTCAGGTTCTTATGATGCGATTAGAATCTGATTTGGCACAGGTTCTGCTGTCTGCATGCAGAGGAGAGCTGGGCGGTGTTTCACTTACCTGGTCACGTGAAATGGCAATGGTGGTTGTGATGGCGAGCCAAGGATACCCTGGGTCTTATAAGAAGGGGACTGTGATACGAAATATCAAGGAGGCCGAGCAGGTGTCGCCCGCTGTTAAAATATTTCATGCTGGAACAGCATTGGATGGGGGTGGAAATCTTGTAGCTGTGGGAGGACGGGTGCTCGGGATCACAGCTAAAGGCGAAGACATTGAAGAGGCAAGGGCAAGAGCATATGATGCAGTAGATGTTGTTGACTGGCCTGAAGGA
This sequence comes from Oryza meyeriana var. granulata, assembly GCA_003991445.1. Taxonomy (NCBI): domain Eukaryota; kingdom Viridiplantae; phylum Streptophyta; class Magnoliopsida; order Poales; family Poaceae; genus Oryza; species Oryza meyeriana. Next base: position 132,375 of record RYFJ01000290.1, read on the forward strand.
TTCTTCAGGCGTGACATTGGCTGGAGAGCACTGAAACACAAGCAAACGGCCAATTACTGATGTGCATTTCCTGAGACACCACAACTACGGTGTGCATGTAACGTTGACAACAATAAAGATAATTTGTGTAACGGTCACTTGTGTGGTTGAGGAAAGACCAAACCATAGCTCAAATTTGAGTTTTTTTTTATCAACTTTAAAGTTTTGAGCTGGTCTTATACTTTTACGAACATTCAGATGAACAATAACTGAAATGATAAAGACTTGTGCGGAAGAACTAAAAAGAAATACTCAATGATTATTTTGCCCTTTAATTATACTACGTCAAAAAAGATTACTCATTTGTTAATGGTAGGGATAATATTTATTTGACTAGCAAATGTGGAAGAAAAGATTGAAAAGAGTCAATAGTTGTAGAATGATGCCAGGAGTTTGTTTTGTTTGTTAGTACCTTACTAAAATTTGTTAGTGGCAAATCGTTAAAAAAAAAATTTTACAATAAAACAAACATGCCATTAGAACCGGAGGAAAAGTTAAACAACAGGGGTGCATGTTAAGAATGCTCCAACAAAGTATCAAGGGCCAACGCTACAGTGACCAGAGAAAACAGCAGAAGGGATGAAAAACAAGGCAAACAGTTACACATGAACAGAGTACAGAAGCTCTGTTTAGAACATGCAACTTTAGACTTCCTTTCATCATTACATCTATCCATGATCAGTAAAATGAATTTAATACACGTATTCTGAAGCTAATTCAAGCTACCGACATTGCAAGCCCTGAAACTCTGAGACCATGCATCATCCATCATGATAATTCTTCAAAATTCTCTCTTGATGTTTTACCCCAGCTCCTTTATTTTGGTAAAGTTGTTCAATTTAGTCACTGTCCGGCTTGCTTTAAGCTTTGGGACTTGAGGTGTTTTTCAAAGACTGTCAAGTACTTCTCTTTTCTTTTTCTCACTTTTCACGAACCCGAAGCTCCAGCCAAGAATCTTCCAACAGATGATTACTTCACCCCTTGATGACAAAATTGGCTTGAATGATACAAAAAGCCATGAGCTAGTATATATGGAACCAATAGTACACAATGAGCATATAAAGAAGAACTAGTGTAAAAGGAGATGACAATGGATGGTGGCTAAAGATTACCAGGAGATTACAAAGGGCCAAAGCTATGATGGAAGTGACTATTACATTGGACAGCACAATCCCCTAGAAGGTAGCATATGATCAAACCCTATACACCTTTGATGGCAAAAGAATTAGAGGAAAAAAAAAGATGAGATGAAAGAAAATAAAGTTACAAAAGTTACATGTTATTTGATCTTCCTCCCCAGCTCTTGTCACCACCTCACTGTCTGCCTACCAACAAAGCTTGTAGAATGCCGGCTCCAATTAGTAGCACTTAATTACTCCAGTCCTTTCATGCCAAAGTCTTGTAACAATGGCAATTAATTGTGTTTTTGTGCCCCCATCCCCAGAAACAGTCACCTGCACTCAACTTAGGTCAGCAAGTCCGGGAACAGCTTGTAGCAGTTGGGCTCCTTCTCAGGGCTGCTCTCCTCCTCCTCCCCCATCTCCGGCGCCGACGACGACGGCGATGGCTGGTCGGATACGTGACGAGGGAACTCCGACAACATCTGCACCACCTCCCTCATCGTCGGCCGCTCCACGCTGTTCTCCTGGACGCACAGCATGGACATGAAGAAGAGGTGCGCCACCTCGTCCATCGGCACGGTGCTAATCCGGCGGTCGGCGATCCGGTGAACGCTCTCCCTCCGGCCGTCGGTGACCCTCTTCGTCCACTGCACGATATCCACACCTTCACCGAAATCCCCCACCGGCCGTCGACCGGTGATGAGCTCCAGGAGGACCACTCCGTAGCTGTAGACATCGCTCTTCTCGTCCACCCTTAGAGTGTATGCGTACTCTGTAAAAACCAAACCAAACACGCAGTTTAAATAGTCGTAAAATTAGTAAAAACCAATGTTGAAGGTAAAACCTACTCCATCCGTCCTAAAAAAATCGACTTCATTTTTCTATACGAATATAAACAGACACTTGTTATAGGAACTTTTTGATATGGAGGTAGTAGGAGGGAACTGGAACGTGATGCCACCATCTGATATAAACTAACCCTCTCGTGCAAAACGGAATCTAAGTGTATCTTAGTTGGTGATTTGATTACTACAGAAGCAACAGTAGCCTAGCAGTAACCCCACTATGTGTGAATAAAAACCAAGGACAAGACCAAGTGCCTGCAACATTCTGCAACAAATCCCAAGAGAAATGCCTACAGGAGTAGCAGTATGTAGTACTAGGACCACACAAACCCCACCCGTAATCAAATTCATTGGAATCTCAATCTCTCACCCCATAACATTGCATTAACAAACCAAACCCTTGTTTATCCTACCAACACTCTCCAAATCCAAGGAAAATTCTTCTCCTGAATCAAGAGAGATCACCCCCTCCCACGCCCAAATCTCTGTCTGTTTAGCCCATGCTCACCTAGGATCCTTGCACTAATCCAAGCTAGCTAAGCCCTAAACAACCAAAGTTCAAATTAATTGAAAAGAAGCAACACAAAAGCAAGGAGAAGCAAGCAAAGTTCGTGACCGTAACAGCGAAGGCGCCAAGCAGCTACTGTGCCGTTCAAAAGCAGCAGCAACCGGCGTGCCGTTTGCTTGCTTTGGAGACGACGTAACAGCAGCAAGCCGCTTTGGCGAAAACCCAGGCGAAGAGAGGAGGGGAGAAGAGGATGATGAGGCCTTTTACTGGGTTAAGCCCCATGCCGGTCAAAGATGCAGCAGCATAACCGAACCCTAAAGTGCTCGGTCGCTCTCTCATCGCATCCTCAAACATTGGTCCCGGTCTCAGGACCAATATTTGATACGTAGTATCCCGTTAAAATAGTGGAATGCCCATCTTTGTTAGATTTATATCTATATCAGATTAGTATCGTCCGAAAATATCATGTCATTTTAAGCCAATGTTGTAAAATTAGACTATGATATCTAACCTCATAAAAATTACATTCTATGAAAAATACTTACTTCCTCTGCCTAGAAATATAAAAACATCTAGAGTTTAAAATTTGTTTAAAAATATAAGGATATCTTTATCTACTTATTTATCACAACCAATCCTAACCATGCTCTCAATTCAACTTTAATATCTTTAAGAAAATACTAAACGTCTTTATATTTTAGACGGAGAAAATATATGTCATATATAGCAACGAAATAGACAATACTCAAATACCACGGATATATGTTAGTTTCGGTAACCGCTCTATAGGTGTTTTTAGATAGAGCTAAGGAGGGAGGGCTGGCTTTTTGGCAAGTCCTATGCTGCTACTCTGCGGCATCGTGGCTCTGCTCCTCAGCCGGATTGACGTGTCAGGCTTGCCACGCCGTCCACAATATCACAACCCTGCATGGCCGTGCCCACTGGCAGCGCGGGCCCACTGCCTCGTCAGGTCACTATCCAGCGGGTCCCATCCCACGCTGGGAAAATTATTGGGCTCTCGAGTGCGTGCATGCCTGACCAGAGGACCCCTTTTTGGCCGCTTTCGGTCACGGGCCCACCGCTCAGTGCACTACTACAGCTCCTGCCAACCCTGGCCCCACACTACTACATGCCACGTCGGCATCTGCCATGTTTGTCAATGTGTGTGCGCGCGCGCAACGCACAGCAAAGATCAGATTGCCTCTGCGTTCAAACCTACCCTACCTTTGACTCTGCCAAAATTCACTCAAAGTTTGAAAGTTACAAAATGAAATCAAACGGTTTAGGATGAAATTCGTCGTGTTTCTAATACTGGTGTAGGGCTGGAGCAATGTGCTGGTGTGCCTACGTGAATTGTTTTGGCAAAGCTTTCCTTTGTTTGACTTTGGATCGGTGGGACCCGCAGCCCAGTGACAGGGGGGCTGTCGGTGGTCAGTGCTGCTACTGCTACTGCTACCGTGGACTGCATGCGACAGCGACAAGCGGATCAGGATGATCCATCCGACGGTCGGGATTGTCTCGAATGAGTCAATCCTGGCCGTACGATTGTTTGACGTGAAGGTGCAACGCAATGCGTACGTACCTGGGGCGATGTAGCCGTACGAGCCGGCGACGGCGGACATGCACTCGGAGGAGGCAGCGGCGTTGGCGTTGGCGGCGGCGGAGGAGGAGCGGAAGAACTTAGCGAGGCCGAAGTCGGCGACGTGGGCCTCGAAGTTGTCGCCGAGGAGGATGTTGTTGGACTTGACGTCGCGGTGGACGATCATCGGGGAGCAGTCGTGGTGGAGGTAGCAGAGCCCCCGCGCCGCCTCCACGGCGATCCGGTACCGGCGCTCCCACGACAGGAAGCCGCCGCCCTTGCCGTGGAGCACCTCGCCGAGGCTGCCGTTCGCCATGTACTCGTACACCAGCACGTTGCTGCTGCTCGTCGCGTCGTCCCGGTCGCCGCGGCGGCTGCAGAAGGCCAGGAGGCGGACGATGTTCCGGTGGCGGATGCTGCCCAGGGTGCGGATCTCTGCGCGGAACCCGTGGTCGTGCCGCGCCGCCTCGCCGCCGCCGCCAGAGTTGTTCAGGCGCTTCACAGCGATCGAGCCGCCGGAGCGTGTGCGGCCGACGTAGACCACGCCGGCGCCGCCGCGGCCCACCACGTTCCCGTCCTTCATGCACTCGATCACCTCCGCGATGCCGAAGTCCACCTTGTGGAACGCCGTGAACCGCCACTCGCCGCCTCCGTCGGGCCCGGCGCGCGCAGGACCGGGCGCGCAGCACGGCCGCCGCGGCGAACACCACCGAGCACACCAGCAGCCCCAGCGCGAGCACCAGCTTGAAGTCCCCCGCCGTCGCCCGCTGCCGCGTCACCGCCGGCGACCCTCCTGCCACGGCGGCGCCGCTGTAGCCGCACGGCCGGCTCAGCAACGGCCCGCACAGCCTCGGGTTGCCGGCGAACGCCGTCGCTTTCAGGTAGCCGAGCTGGCCCGTGTCAGGCAGCTGCCCGGACAGGTTGTTGTACGAGAAGTCAGCCGCCGTGAGGCTGCTCATCGCGCCGATCGCTGCCGGGATCGCCTCCTCGAGCTGGTTCCTCGACAGGTTGAGGTAATTCAGCACGCGTATCCCGGCGATCGCCTCGGGGATCGCACCGGACAGGTTGTTCTTGCTCAGGTCGAGGTAGGTGAGCTCGCCGCACCGGCCGATGGCCTCCGGTATCGGGCCGGACAGCGCGTTGCCGCTGAGGTCGAGCTTCACGAGCCGCCGGAGCTCCCCGACCTCCGGCGGCACGGCGCCGGAGAGCCGGTTGTTGCTGACCAGCAGCGTCTGCAGCGCGGTGAGATTGGCAAGCGAGCTCGGCAGCGGCCCGGACAGCTGGTTGCTGGACAGGTTGAGCTGAGCCAGCTGCGAGCCGGCCTCCGTGCTCGGGCTCGGGTTCGCCGGGACCTGGCCGGAGAGCAGGTTGTTCTGGAGCTCGAGCAGGTTGAGCCGCGGCAGGTAGAGCAAGCCGGCGGGGATGCTGCCGTTGAGGTAGTTCTGGCCGAGCCGGACGCGGGTGAGGCTAGAGCACGAGCCGAGCGAGCCGGGGATGGGGCCGAAGAGGAAGTTGTTCATGAGGATGGCGGTGTGGAGCTCGCCGGAGGCGCACAGCATCTCGGGCACCATGCCGGTGAGCCGGTTCGATGACAGGTCGACCAGCCGGAGCGCCGCGTTGGCGCCAAGACCCGCCGGGACGCGGCCGGTGAAGTTGTTCATGAAGAGCTGCACCGTCTCCAGCCGCGGCAGCGCGGCGACGAAGTCGGGGACTGGGCCGTGGAGGCGGTTGAGGAAGAGGTTGAGCAGCCGGAGCGAGGTGAGCGCGGCGAGCGTGCCGGGGACCTCGCCGGTGAGAGCGTTGTTGGAAAGGTCGAGCGCGGTGAGCGCCGTGAGGTTGCCGAGCTCCGGCGGGATGGCGCCGGACAGCTGATTAGTGTGGAGGAACAGCGTTTCAAGCGCGGCGAGCGCGCCGAGTTCCGGCGGGATGCGGCCGCCGAGGCCGCAGTTGGAGATGTCCAGCATGGTGAGGTTGCGCAGCCGGCCGAGCTCCGGCGGGATGCCGCCGTCGAACACGTTGTAGTACCCGAGGTAGAGCTCCCTGAGGCTGGTCAGGTTGCCGAGCTCCGGCGGGATGGCTCCCTGCAGGTTATTGCCGTTGAGGGACAGGTACTCCAGCTCCGCCATCCCGCCGTACGCCGCGGGTATCTCGCCGGTGAAGAAGTTACCGCCGAGGTCGAGGTACCGAAGCCGCCGCAGCGCCACGACGCCGGCCGGGAGCGGGGAGGAGAAATTGTTGTCGTACGCGTCGAACACCTCGAGGCTGGGCAGCGACGGGAAGTCCCAGCCGTCGAGGGCGCCGCCGAGCTGGTTGCCGGAGACATTAACGAACCGGAGCGCCGGGAGGGTGGACGCGGTCACCGCGCCCACGATGCCGTTCCCGGCGAGCGAGAGGTTGGCCAGCGCGTCGAGCCCCGCTACCGCCGCCGACACGGGCACGCCGGTGGACACATTCATGTTGGCAATGTCAACCGAGACCACCCGGCCGCCGGCGCACCGCACCCCGGTCCACGCGCACACCGCGGCGACATTGCCGGCCGACCAGTCACGCAGCGCGTGGGGGTGGCACCTCAGCGACGCCTTCAGCCTCACCAACGCCAGGGCGTCGCCATGCAGCGCGTCGCCGCCGCCACCGGCATCATCGCCATTTGTGGACAAGAAGGCTGCACAATGCAACAAGACGACGAGCAAGAACGAGACAAGAGGAGGAACACGAGCAGGACGACACGACCTCATCCGCAACGACGCCATTGGTGAACCGAGGCGACAAGCTAATCAACCTATATTGCTGCTGCTGCCATTGGCAATGGCATTGGAGCTATCTATCTATCTGCTTCAGTGAGATATGGTTCCGAGTGAGATCGAGATGGATGTATAGATAGAGAGGTAGGTAGATGGAATGGTAAAAGCATGTAAGAATCTTGAGAAGCTTCACACGAAAATTATGGAGGTGAGGGTGAGGGTGAGAAGATGAAGCTTCACATTGAAGATGAGATGAGATTAGGGAGAAGGGAATATGTTCTCTCCGTGGCAAGAACTGCTTTGTCTTTTGAGCTATATATGCCTTGTGGCTGAAGGGTGTCTAGTTAGTACAATGCTACCACTACTACTCTAGTGCGTTGGGCTCAGTTCATATGTTTGTATTTGTGTTCTTTCTTTGTTTCTCTCTCTTACTCTGCTTTTCTCCCTTTGGTTTCTTCTTTATCTCTCTTCTCAAGCTTTTGCTTTTTCTTTTTGAGCAGGGAGAAGCAAACTGTTGTTGTAGTGGGCAAGCAGGGAGGCATCAGCAATTGGGAAAGAGGGAGGGAGATTGTAGCTTTTAAATATTTTGACAACATTTAAGTTGAATGATTCAATCTGCTCCCTGTTTTTATATTTCAAATTGTGTAATTGGTTATGGGAGAAATTTGGAAAGGGTTTGTTCAATTATGACATACATGGGGAACGGCCCGACAGGAAAAGAGGGGTGCACTCTGGTCTCCATCAAAGTATATTGCCTGTGAATTTAGGCAATGATTAAAAGAGCTAGCAAATCAATGTGTTTGTTTGTTGCATTTGAGTATGTGCATGTGTGGTTCAATATTGTAGTGTAGTAAATCATTTGGTTGCTTCTGGGGACAAGACAGAAGTGTTTTGGACATGTCCTTTCAACCATTTCAGGTTTAGATTACAGCTCACATGTTTGATGCTGCAACTATCCTACACGTATCAGTTATTCAGTTCTGTGCACAACACAAGAGCTAATGATACATAGATTCTTGATCTTCTTGCAAGAGTGGGATCAGTTCAGACAATAGCAGAATCTCATGTGTACAAGAAAGGAATATAATGAAAAGTATTGCTCTCAACAGGAGAAAAAAAGAATCCATTCAAAATTTAAAAAATAGGAGAAAATAAAAGGGGAAAAAAAAGGCAATGAGCTAGATTCCAAGCAAGGGATGGGGGTCAAGGCTTCAGAATGCAAAAATGCAGAGGCAGCCAGCAGAGTGAGTGAGTGAGGTGGCAAACTAAAGCGTTCAAAGCCACAGCACCCTCGCAGCTGGGACATGTCCAGTGAGAGAATCCATTGAGAGAGAGAGAGAGAGAGAGAGAGAGAGAGAGAGAGAGAGAGAGAGAGAATGGGATGTAAAGTGGCAGGGCAGAGGCGCCGGAAGCAAAAGGCGGGGCTTGACCGGCCGCCGCCGCACCACCGGCCGGCCGGCGCGGGTGCGCGACGACCGCTTTGGTCCGGCTCAAATAAGGCAAAGCGACGCGCGCGAGCCACGTACGCACTGTGGTCTAGCAGCTGCAGGGAGAGGTGGTGTCTCTCTCTGTGATCACGGATCAGCAATCAGTCCGTGGATGATTGATGAATCAGAGGTTGCAAAGAGGAGATCATATCCCTCCACCTTTGAATCGAGATTCGAGAGTTGATTGATCTGAGGATGCTGCTGTGCTCGGTTCTGTTTTTGTTCGGCAAAAGCCTGATCATGATTTGAGCATAGATTACGCTGTAATATTAGTGTATATATAGATAGGGGAGCATATCAGCTGTTGGTATAAAAGTTAGTCATATCGCATAATAACGACGACTTTTCTATCTTTCTGATCTTGTTAGCCATTAATCAAGTCAGACATACTAGATGATGATATATAAACACACGATATTTGTTAATGAGTTTCACTAAAGCTAACTATACCCCAGGACTCTAACTAACAATGAGCGTTTCTCCTCAATTAATATAACACATCGTCCGCTGTGGGTCCAAGGCCATGCCACCAACCTCCCCCTGCACCTCTACGCTATATCATCATCACCTTAGTTAAAGTGTGACATCCTTCTCTAACTCTATTCCTACCACTATATAATTTCATGTCCAATTATAGCCTATACTACTTAGGGTTCTAGTATGTTTGATACTTATTCTAATGCATATCAGTAGGGATAGATTTTCTTTGATTGTAATTTTTCTTATAATTGGATCTAGATCGGAAGATTCACACCACTCCATACTACTTCTTTTAGAATAGGATAAATATCTTTTCTTTGTTCATAAAAGGTGACATGCTATATTATTTTGCCCCTTACTCTCTCAATTACATGTAACTCTAGGACCTATATGTCAGTGAGGCATCAGATTAAGGCCAATAAGAGATCATGCAAATAAGGCAACCGTCCTAAATAGCATATTCACCAACCTCCCTAAAACATCTAACCGCTTTGTTTCTCTATAATCGTTGGCACCACCTCATGTTGATCACCACCCCCTTGTCCCTCTCCTACTTGATGAAACCTTTACCAATATTGTGTTCCATCCATCTTCCTCAACTGTAAAGAAAGATGCCCTGCAATTACCTCACCAATTTCTAGTAGTTCATGCTACCGGATCCACCACCATCGCCCCTACCTCTTAATCAATCACTCCCTTAGCTTGCTTTTGGTCCTACCTACTACCCTACTCTTCCATAACTGAGCCAACATTAACGTCTCCTCCCAACAGCCATCTCCCTCACTCTCTCCTGCAGTGTTTCAAAGAGAGGCGAATTAATGTTAATTAAGCCTTATCGTAGGTAGAGTACCATCACTACCATCGTGTTTGCAATAGATGGCATGTGGGGCAATAGTGCGTCATTGTTGCCGCAATGGACAACTTTATTTACTGATGATCCCAACCAATAGGAAGGCTCTGTAGAAAGGCAAATAAAACATCATAAGGACTAGATGGTATTGACACTATGGTTGAGGTCAAAGATGGATTAGACAAGCAAATGGTAGTGTGGACATGAGCCGGAATTGCTTGTGGCTGACATGGGTTGCGTTAGCAAGTAGGAACTGTAGGTAGAAGTCAATTTGAGTATTGGCATGAAAAAATTGACGAATTGTAACAACTGACAATATGAACAATGATGAACACAAGATGTTGTTTTTGGGAAATGAGGATGTGAGAAAAGTTGGTCATGCATTAGGGCTCCTTTGGAACGCGTGCATTTTTCTGGATTTCTATAAAGATTTTATAAAATTCCTATAAATTTCTTCCATTCAAAGTAGCCTATGTTAGAGAAAGTACAACAAGATCTTAAGCACTAACTCCAAGATACCACATTGGCTTAGATGATGAGGTGGTGGAGAAGAGAGAGGAGAGCCAGGGCATTTATAATGCGATGACGTGGTGAGTAGGCTCGTGTTTTCACGTTGGAACCAAGATGCCACCTCATCAGGAGAGTGCCTTGTGGGGGCGCGCCTACCCTAACGAAGGCACAGGAACCTTGGCTTAGAGAGTGGCCTAGCGCATGTAGCCATTGTCAGGCAAGCCATATTGTGTAAGCAGTGCCTTATCATGGTTGCTTTTTATGTGCCTATTCAAACTAATATGCATTGAGGAGGGGTATCCTCGCGGCTGGCTTTAGCCTACCTGGCACACTTTCTATCGAAAGACCACTTTGTACCGTAAATGCCCTTAGAAAAAGAACAATAATACAACTAACTGCTTGCTACATCCCAAATCCATGTCACCTATAGTCCATGAAATAGCTATCTTGAATAATAATTGTTTGTACTAGTTATCTCTAAGCCTACCACTGTTTATCTTTCAGCCAATGGAAGCACACAAAATATTGTATCTCCTCTTTTCGCGTGTTACACTCTTTTTTCTTTTCTTACTGCTGTCTTGGATTACTATATAGTTTTGAGTCATTCTTATTGTATTTGCTCTTATATAAGAAGGAAACTCTTGAGCACGAAGAGAGAGAAAGAGAAAGAGGAAGAGTAAATTGGGCAAACAGGTAAATTAAATAAATTTTAGATTATTGGGGGGCCAAAGTACTAGAGCTAGCTAGCTAGTGGAGAGTCAGCGTGTTATGTATGCTACATCATAATTAATAAATACTAGCTGATATAAACAAAACTAGAGATGTCAATTACTTCTCTCTTATACGAACCTTGAATACAAATTGACGAGGAAGGTGGAGCCACGAAGAGCTCACAAGGCGCATGCATGTCTTGTTTCGCCGAGACGCTGACCATTTATATACGTCTGTCCTAGCGAGCTAGCATGGTCGATGGTTTGGTTGCAATGACCCACAAATACTAATAGTTGTGCAGGCATATACAATGGGCTGCTTGATGTATGTCGATGGTCCAAATTGATGCGTCAAGTTTCAGATGATGTCGGAGAGGAGGGTACCAGCTGCTGATGACTGCCAAATAAATGGCATGCATTTTAAAGAAAAAACCATATATATGTAAACCTTTGAAATGATATACCATACATTAATCTATCTTTTAAAAATTCTTTTCACAGTTATTTAAATAGCATGCGAAAATAAGAATACATCCACTTAAGGGATTAGAACCCGTTTCCCCTGGAAGCTTACGTATACAGTTTTCCTCAGAGTTGAATGCAGGCGTTCGATGCAGCACATATTCCTGTTTTTCTGATGCTGCTGAGATTGTTGCACACAGTGTCATTATCATCCTTTTTCTTTTCTTCTTTCCCTTTCTCTTTTCTCGGATAGCTCCCCGGCCAGTAGTAGTAGTACAAACAAGAAGGCATGCACACAGCACACGGCGGCTGTCGCCGGTGGAAATTTTGAGGTGCTCGGTCTCCGCCGCCCTGCATGGAGCGCGTGCCGGGACAGGAAAACAAAGACAAATTCCGTCAGGCCATCAGGAGGAGACGTATGCAGATCACTGTGCTAGATCATGGTCAATCTTAACCATATATACACAGATACGCTGATGCATTAGCTAGAGGTAACAGCCATGGCAGATTGGTGGCAGGATCGCCATGCATGCCGACCTGAAGCTACCTCCAATGGCTGGTCCGGCCGGCCGGCCGGCGGCGACCACTGCTGCACTACATCGTCACTAGTGTAAGAGCTGCAAGACTAGCTGCGACACTGCGCAGTGGCTGCATGGATGCAGTGCAGTAGTAGGCCGGACGGATCGATCGATAGTCTCTGATCTGACCTGATGCGCATCCATCGATCGACCCCAGGATGCAAAGAGAGAGAGAGAGAGAGAGAGAGAGAGAGACGACGACGACGACGACAGGCCGGCCTGCCTGCTTTGCCGGCGAGTGGCAACAAACGCTACGTCCCAACGACGACAGGCAGAAGCACGGCGTTTCGGTGGTCGTGCCGGGGGAGCGGGGCGATTATGGGCGAATGATTGTGTCCGGCGCAGGGGATACACGCCGCTGCTGCACTTGCCGGCGTGCAGCAACGCCATGGATGGTCAGCCATGGCGTAGTACGTACTTATACGTACGTCGTCGTGTTCAGTGGTTCAGGTTCAGGCTTAATGCAGAGATGGTGATTGGCCATTAATTCGGATGTATTTTACTGCTGCTGGTGCCTGGTATGGTGGTGTACCTGCAACTTTGGGAAGGGAATCATTTGAGAGCTTTGTGTGATTGCTTGCCTACCTGCATGACTGCGTGCTTTATTCCTTCCTGCCTCCGAGACACTAGTGTACTCAAAGAAGCACATCTGCAATCGTATTCCTGCCATGCAGATGCAGGGAGGGAAGGAGAGAGAAGACTGGTGTAGCATAGCATGGAAGTAACAAACTGCTTACCTACGTACGTGTAGCTGTGGTTATAAGGTACTAGCAGGCAGCTCAACTGCACAAGAAAAAAAAAATGCATTTTTGCCGGCCTTAGCAACTTCTCTCTTTAATTAAAAGAATGTTGTTTTAGACTTTTCAAAGTCAATACATAAATTTAAATAAATAGTTACATAATATAATATAATAATATTAGGAAAGCTTTTGCTATTAAAAATTTTGGTATGTCATTTTCATAGGCCCAAAACCTATATACTCCCTCCGTTTTAAATGAGAGATTCATTTTTTTTGACACTCCACAAATTGGTCTCCGATTATTTGACTCCTGGCCTACGGTTATTGACTCAGACGGTCCATATGCCATTGTCACAAAGTGTCAGCATAATTAAAGTGGCAATGAAGAGTATGTCAAATCATTAAATTTTAAATGTATGACATAATTGATTTTTAATATAACGTTTAACCATTCGTCTTATTAAAAAATAGTGCAAATAAAAAAGTAGGTCATACTTAAAACACCTTTAATGCTAAAACAAGTCACAACAAAATAAATAAATAATACTTACAGGTTTTTTTAATAAGACGATATTTAGAAGCGGAGGTAGCATATCCTAAACAATAATTATGATTAAAATTAACTTATATGGATTACAAGCTAAAACAACACAATTTTGTGGCCAGAGTAGCTAACTAAAAGAGAGAAAAAGGGACAGTGAATCAAGATAATAAAAGGAAGACAAAAGGTTTGATCTTTCTTTTGCACTTGAATTTATTTTCTAATTTGGCAATCACTTAAACTTGCACAACCATACCCTAAAAAAAAAAACAACAACAAAAACTTGCACAACCATACCCTAAACTTGTATATACTATATCAAAATGCTTTAATATAAATTCTACTTTGCTTTATTTTATTTTAAGACTGTGTTATACATACGGTGACATCATTTAGCATCAAAATCAGTCGATTAATTTTTGGGAGTGGATCAAAACTACCCCTTGTCTTGATTGTTGATGTGTGCCCCACCACTTTAAACTCCTCCTGCACCCTCTAGATTTGACCACTCCCTCATATGACGTATCTATATCTTCCTCCTCGTCAACCACTGCTTCCAGCCAAAACTTCCGGTTGCCTCCTCCTAGGAGCGGAACCAAGCCTAGGGCAATTAGGGCTTGAGCCCTAGGATTGGCTTCCTAAATTTCTTTAAATCTTAACAAAGTACTATAGAATTTTGAAGATTAGCTAGGACTACATTAGCTTACACCTAGGCGTGATAAATTTTTGACTCCATCCCTACCTCCTCCCACGATGTCCCCATCTTCAACTTTTGTAGGAGGCCCCTGTGTTGTCCTACTACATCTTCAGTAGATTCTATCGCTGGATCCACCTCCATCGTCCGGCCTCTTAACCAGTACTCCTTCCTTCATATACCCTACCCATTGTTCATCTATGATCATTTGGCTTCTATGGCGCCACTGACACCATACCCACCCCGGCTCCTAATATAATCCCCTCCTACCCTCACCCTCAAACATGAAACCCTAACTAGTCATTCCAATATGTCGGATAGTTTGCATAAGTTGGTAGTCTTGGGGCATAAATGTTGGAGTCAATATGAAGGTTAAAATTTTTACTAAAGTAATACTAAAAAATGTGTGTGCACATGTATGGCAAAAAAATTCCATTTTATTTTTGCACAGTTATCAATTCAAAATTTTGTCGAAATTGATCGAGTTGAATTCAAACAACATGTACGTAACTTCTTTGCACGCCTTTGTTGTTTCTTTATAGGAATTTTCCAACAGCTTCAGCGTGAATGTAGTTCATCTCCCGCATTCATGCTTGCGAAAGTGCCCAGAGCTCAAACAAAACAAAAAGGAATCCCGGGGAGCGTTTGGTTTGCAAAAGCGCCGGTGTCGTAAGCAAGACACAAGTGTAGAGTGATGGAGTGATCAAGCAAGAACAAAACCTAGCTACAAAAGCTGTATATGCAGCCATTCTCCAACGAAAATTAAAATTTCAACCTCCTTTAAACCTTTTTTGAATTCAGAGCAGGTCAAATTAAAGCTACCAGTAATATATCTAGAGCCCATGTGGCTGTCTACTTGTCTTGCATGAGCTTATTAGTACATGCCATGAGACACCAATTTTAGTTACAGCTAACGAACTGTCCGAGCTAGCCAATCAATCCAAAGCAAGGATAGATGCTAAAGTGAAGAGATAAAGGGCCATGCATGCAAGCAGCAGAGGATAAAGATCAATGGTGGTTTGCAGGTTTGGATGCCCTAGCTCGTCGACCACCACTTGATCAAAAGGAAAGCGAATGAAAGAAAATGTAAAGAGCCGGACTGGCCATGCATGTCGTTAATTTGCATTGGCAAGCCCCACACAGCTATGTACACATTCATGCATCGGAAAGCGTGCGTTTGTATCATATGTGCTTCATATCTACGTACGTATCCGGCCATAGCTCCATGCATGTCTCCTTTCCCTTTAGTTTTCCCCTCTGTTCTGCTTTTGCAAAAGCTAGCTAGCTCTACAATTCTCTCTCATCACCTCTTGTTTCTCTCTCTACGAAGATATAGTGTGGTGCTGTGCTTCTGGATCTTTAGTTTGTAGCTGGGGTCGTGTCTCTCCTGGAGGTCCCAAAGGGAGGACGAAGGGCGCCGCTTTGCAGGAGCTCGTCACTTTCCTTGTCTGAAGATCTGAAATTTCTGAACTCGATGTATGCTTGGCTCTCTTCAAAGTTGGAGCAGGCGGGTTAACCTTTTGCATGTACTGCATCGCACAGGCAAGGTCCACTTGTTGCATGTGTTGGTCTGATTATAGTCCTTCGGTGATCTTTACCTATTCATCTATATATCCAGTAGTATATATGTGATCTTACCTCCAGTTTATTATATATGGTTCATCTTAACTTGAGCAAGGATATATATATATATATCCTTTTCTTCTCTCTCTGATAGAAATTTAACAATACAAATACATTATAGTTAATATTAGATAAAAATAATCTTTATCTATCTATAGCTCGAAAAGGAGGCACCATTTTCGCTCTGAAGGCCTAAAAATGACCACGTTAATCAGAGAAAACGAGATAGATTTACACGGTCAGATCATGGTGGGTCCAGGTTATAATGACGTAGATTGATCAATATAGTTGTATACGAAATACAATTGTATTTATGGAAATAGAAGTTAAAAAGTTCTATACCAAAATACAATTTATACCTTTAAAGTCTTATCATATACAAAATTGTTGACGGGTGAGATCCCGACTACTGTATTTATGAATGTAGGGATTGGCTGGTACAAAAGTCTACGCAAAGACATGGCAAGGAGCAAGACACATGGATTCTTTTACAGGTTCGAACCCTCGGTGTGGGTAATAGTTCTACTCTTATTTATATGTATTGCTTGTGGGTGTATCATACCGATTACAAAGAAAGAAGCAAGCCTGTATAATCTAGCCTACCGAACTAGTCTCGGTAGCATATGAGGCGTTGTGTAGTCAGTGGCTAGCAAGGGGCTTCTTTCAATGGTGGCGACTCGATGTGACGTGGATCGTATGGCTTTTGATCTGATCTCCTCCCCTCCTAGAAGGTCTTGTATATAACGCGTAGCTTGGCCCTTTGTTCAAGTAGAACTCAGGGATACCAAATAGGATATGAGAGGGCAAGACCTTATCATCTCCGAGTCAGACTACGAAGTCCTTCCTTATAGGACATGATACATTCCTTGTAGAATTATTCATATTTAGGTATGTCTCTCTGTATACGATTTAGGTATGTGGTATTCCCGGTGATGCACGGCAAGTACATAGTGTGGAGGACCTGGGTCCCAGGTACCCTTACAGGAGGCAAACACAGTCACCCAGATAGGAGGTGGACCGGCCCTTGTAATTAAAGATAGAGTAGAACTCAGCTTCATGTTACCTTGTACGACAAAGAAAGGGATATAGTCCTAGCCAAATACTCTATGTACAAATAAGGGAACCCTAGGCTATATTCGGCTGAGTTTCCTGCCTTGTAACCCTCGCCCCTCGACATATATAAGGGGGGCAGGGAGCCTCCTCAGGGGAAAGAACTCATACACAAGCGAAAGCAATCCACCATAATAGGAGTAGGATATTACCTCTCACCGAGGGCCTTGAACCTGTCTAAATCTCTATTTTTCGAATCCATCTAGTTTTAGGTCCGATGTATATCACCTACATCTTTATTGCTGATACAAAACATCGATAGTTGGTGTGCCAGGTAGGGGGAAGCGCCGAGATCATTGTCAACAAGCTCGATGGATCCAATCTCCGAAGTCGCCGGCATTACTTTCACTCCTAGACAGGCCTTCCGCTTCGGGAGCCTTGACTTTGCTGCCAATGCCTTCGGTAATCTCTCTCTTTCTGAGTCAGAGACAAACCTGTCGGGGGAAGATCCGGTCAACCACGTGCCGGTTGGCCTCAACAACACTACGGCCATCTTTAACGACATCCTTAGGTGGCAACCACGATCTACAAAATTAAAGGCAACTCACCCCCTAGTGTTCGACTCGGATACGGCCTTGCACTGGTCGGGATCAGATCTAGGAGAGATGAGATCGTCAACTCCTCACTCAGCCTCGCCAATGCCACAGCTGCCTTCCACACCATTCTCAGGCAGCATCCTTGGTCTGACATCTCGAATGCAACCCGATCTCCTAGAGTTCGACTCGGATATGACTATGTGCTAGTCGGGCTTGGATACGACCACGCCATCAACTCTTCGGATCAGTTCTCTGGCTCTGACGGCTAGTCGGAAAGTAGTATCAACAGTTTCTATCCTTCCCGAGAGGTGTTCATGGCCTCTAAGGGAAACCCGAGCCCCAGTCAAGAAGCTTGCCGACCGCATGAGCAACATGAAGAGGAGGCCCATCGACTGTGCGAGCAACAGGAGGAGGAAGACTGACGTCGACAAGTAGATCGGGACGCTCGCAACCATCAACTATGCGAAGCGTCACGTCAAGCACAAAGAGACATCGTCCAAACCAAGATGGGTGACCACAACATGTTTGTTACCCTTCAACAGAACGTCGTGACCACAGCAACCCTACTCGACACGCTATACCTAGGACCTAATCACGCGACAACCTCAACAATTGCAAAGATCAAGGCAATAGTAGCAGCAGCAGCAGTGCAGCACAACCAGGAGGACTCAAGGACCCTGGTGCTTTCATCAAGTAAGTCGAGGTCCGACGCCATCACCTCGAGGTCCGCGAGTAGGTGCTCAGGCGACCCACCTAGTCGGAGGCCATCTGAGCAACTACCACGTGGATCACATACCGACCATGATGGCATCGACTATAACGCCCCTCTCCCGTTAACCAATATAGGCCAACAGAAGAGGAACGCCTTTACCTGCAATACATGTACCAGTCCCAGGAGACCAGCTGGTACATACTGGACATCGGTGGATCACTGCCAAACCTGCTTTATTTATTCCGACATAGTCCTTACATAGGTTGTAGCATCGGACAGAACCTGAGACATATAACGACACATTACAAAAGTTGGCAACAAAAAACACGAATAGACCTAACACCCACAAGCAAAAGCTTGGGACCTAGACCGAAACCCTAAAACTCATCATACTCGGCTTGCTCTTGAAAATATCCACAGAGGGTAGGGTCTTCATCTTCATAGACTTCTAGGGGAAGAAAAGCAAGGGTGAGTACGCGAGATACTCAGCAAGTCACGGAAATAAAGTGGCATGCAAGTTTTAGGAAAGAGGGCTAAGGCTTATTTTTGCAAATGTGATTTTTAATGATTTTAAGTTTTTAAAAAATTCTAAGTGTGCTCTTTAAGTTATCGGAAAGAAGCTCACGCTTCAATCCATTCTATGAGTTGTTTTGCAACAACTCACCACAATTAAGTTAATCGGGAAGAGACTCACATCTCAACCCCTTTCCACAAGTCAGAGACTTGTCACATTGTCCTATTCGAAGCGTACTCTCCAATAGTACCTCCATTTAGGTGTATTCTCATTTTTATTCTCAAAACTTTCCTTACTTAACTCAAACAGCTTAACTATGGTGCTATTCAACACCCCAGGTCACACAGGCCTGTTTCAAGCCACACAGGCCATCCATCGGTCACACAGACCGATTCTGGTTACGATTCCCAACCCTCAAAACAATTGCACAGACATTTGCAAACAAAAACTACGCTAGAGGAATCACTTCACATCTGCCCGTAACCGTGGGCACGGTTGTTCGAACATTTTATAAACCTTTGCAAAGGGTGCACGCTTTACCCGCACGACGCGAGCTTACTCCCCCACTGGCCAAGTGGGGAGGTTTGCGACAAGACCTTTCTTAAGCCTTCTCAGGATAGCACGTTGCCCTATAAATGGATTCTCAAACCAAGTACCAGGAATTCATTTCCTGTACTCAGAGATGGAGGTATATCGCCCTCATGGCACCTAGCCGATCCCATATTTATTAGCAACCGAACGATCCTGAGAACACTAATTACTCGGCCAGGGGTGTCTAATTCCACCCGTGTGGTCGCATTGTATTTTGTTCAGTGCAATTCCCTAAGGAAATGGTTCATATATGCCATGTGAAGTCGGGGCCACAGAGGCGACGATGACCCATGACCAGGTTTTATAAAACATGTTTAGTTCGCAACTACTTGACCAAGGGTGCCAAGATTTTAAATCATTTTCACAATCCCTAAGTTTTCCCATCGTCAAGTTTTAATTAAAATAAAATAATAAGGGTCGTCGATACTCGCACTCAAGTATGAGTACCAGGACGACAGGGGTTACAAAGGATAGGGTAAAAAATTTAATCAAGGAAAGGTATTATGCAGCAATTATGTTAGGCCTGACAGATTCGACTTGCGAACTGCGGCCAAAATAATCGTGTTCCTAAATATGTGCATTTCGAAAATAAAAATAATTTTCAAAACATGGGTTCAATATGGTCAAGGGTGACTTGCCTTGCTCCTGATCGTGAGGTTCCTCAACGAAATCCTCGATCTGCGGCTCCTCGGTACCAGTTTCTACGTGTCGCAAAAAGAAAACAGGCAAAAACACCTAAAATCAGAACCTATTTTATATAACTAATAGCACCAGTGTGTAAATCTTATTTTTAGAAAAATTTTGAGAGTTCAATAGGCTCAAACGGAGTTACAATTTAAAAGGTAAGATTTTTCAAAGTTTAAATCAATTTTATGTGAATAAAAGGAATAAAAGTAATTTAGGAAATAAAAGAAAATGGGTATAGAGGCTAACTAGTGGGGCCTTGCTGTCAGTGGGAGAGAGAGAGGGCTGCGGGGAACAAGAGGCTGACAGGTGGGGTTGGTTGGTTAGTGGAGGAGAGAGGAAACATTGTGGCTGACATGTGGGACCGAGTTGTCAGTGGAGAGGGAGAGAGTATGTAGGTGCTAACGGGTGGGGCCGGCTTGTCAGTGAATGAGGGAGAGAGGAGGCCAAGGTGGCATGGGGGGTGGCCCTCGTCAGCTGACGCGGTGCCCATATGGCATGCCACGTCGGCGTTGACCAATGGGTTGACCCCAACTCCGATCGAAGGCAGACGGCGGCCGGAACCGATCTCGGTGACGGCAGCGTATCTCGGTGAGCAGGCGGCAGTGGCGGAAAGCGGAAGAGATGGGGAGTTTGGTGAACGGCTCGGATTGGCTCAGGAGGGATGGAGGAAGGCGGTCGACGGCAGCCAATCTCGGCAGCGGCGGCGGCGATGATCATTTGGTCGTCTCCAGTGACCAAACCAGTAGCAGAGGGGCTCGGGACTTGGTCGTTCGGATGCGGCGCATCTAGGGGAAGAGAATGGAGGAGGTTATTTGGATTCTACCTTTGTCAATGACTCGAATCAGATCAGTGGCATTGGCGGACGGCGATGGTGGGAATTGGGGATTTTCAAATCCGGGGCTAATTGGGGTTGGTGATGGGTGGAGGGGAGTCGTGGTGGAACGGGGAGCACGGTGGTGGCGGTGGATTGGTCTATGGTGCACCGGAACGGCAGTGGGAGCTTGGGCTAGTACGGGAATGGCGACGACGGAGAGGGGATTACGACGGCGAGCTAGCTAGGCTTGGCTTCTCAGTGGCCGGAGGAGAGGGGGTTCGGGGAAATTTGTAGAGGAGGCCCTGCACATGGCGACGACGAACTAAGGAGGTGGCAACAGGGGGATAGAGCTCGAGCTTGGCCAACATGATGCAACAATAGCGTGGCATTGTGGCCGGCGTCATCGGCGCTCCAGAGGGGAAAATGCGGAGCGGAGAGGATGCCGAAGTGATGGGGCAATGTGCTCGCGCGTGCATATTGACTTCCAAGGCTCGCCGAGGAGAAAAGCTGCGGTGGCCATGGTAGGCTTTTTTGACTCCAGCGCTCGAGATGAGGTGACGGGTGTAACGACCCGTTTTTCCTTTCCCGCTAGTTTTCGTTTTCCCGAGCTCCCTTCCTATCCTGTCAGCTGTGCCCAGTTTTTCTCCCCGGCCAGCCGACTACCTCTTCACTTGTGCCGAGTAGATTGCTACTCAGTCCTTGTATCCTGCCCTTTTCCCTTTGTCTTACTCGGACCTCCTTGCTGCCGAGTAAGCACTGTGAGGTGGCCGACTACCTTGTTGAGACCTGTTGCTTCCTTGTCCCCGAGTTGCACCCGCCGTTGGACGCTGACTACCATGGTAGTGAAGAATCAGTCTTCACCTACCTGCAGCACCGCCCGGACCAGTGGTCAGTCCGAAGCCCTGTCAGTGAGATTTCTCCAACCTGTCCTAGCCTTGACCTCAATGTCTCATCGCAGCTACAGTGCCTGCCAACTCCTCTGACCAGTTGGACTCCAAAGTCACTCCCTGTCAAATCTTTTGTTAGTTCACCTTGACTTCTTCTCCCTAGCCGTTGCCCAGCTCCACCGTGCCTCACCCTTGCACGCTGGCTATATATTGAGCCATCCATGCTCCTTCTTCCTTTGTTTTGCAAACCGGCCAGCTCCAACTCTGCTAAGTTTTCATCCTCTCAAGCTTTGGAGCTCTGTCGCCTGGTTCGCAAGCCTGGTTCAGCCGACTGCCCCCTTTTCTGCAGCCGACTACTTCTTGATCCTTTTCTTGGTGTTTTACTTCTCCTGCTTATCAGTGTTTCTTTCTGCTTGTTCAGAACCTGAACCGGTGGACAATCCCGAAGCCGCCTTCGCCGAAGAAGACCCCTCCTTGGAACAAGGCAAGCCTCTTTGATCATATTGTTTCCCATATATGCAAAACTATGTTGTTTGGAAAATATATGCATGCTTAGCTTACACCTTTTTAAACTGTTGGCCTCGGTTTTGCGAGCGCAACCGATGGACCTACCCAGTAGTAGCACTTATTTTGGTAGGATGTTGTTATATTTCTCCCTTGAAGAGCCCCAAAAATGGCACGCTAGCATCCTATCTGAGGATATGATGCCGAGTAGAATGGCTTAGCTCTGCAACGTTGTTTATCGTTGGGAAAAACGATGGGTTTTACTAAACAGTTTGGAAAACCCGATACCTTGTGTATCGGCGCGTTTTGTGAAATAAAGGAAAGATTTGTGAAAATCTTGATGTACAGAGACAGTGCCTGTGTGGCTTGGCTATGTATTATCATTAAGGACCGATTCCCATAGCGTAGATTTGTTTGCCAGTGATTTGTGAGAAGTGTTTGATGGAAAGGGAACCGTGACCAGAGTTTGCCGAGTAAGCAAACGGAAGGCCTGTGTGGCCAGAAACGGATCTGTGTGATCTGGGGTGTTAAGCACCATAAACAAGTGTATGAAAAGTAAACAGGATGAAGATCATGCTCCCGGGTTGTAGCCAGGGCAGCAAAGTTTAAGCCCCCGGGTTGTAGCCAGGGCGGCAATTCAGTCTTCGGGTTGTAGCCAGAAGACGGTGATGAGCACGCTCCCGGGTTGTAGCCAGGGCAGCAGTGTTTTAGCTAGCTGGTTGTAGCCAGCCTAGCGGGCATTTAGTGCCATGATCATGCTCCCGGGTTGTAGCCAGGGCAGCGATGATGAGCCCCCGGGTTGTAGCCAGGGCGGCCGATAGCTAGGTGGTTGTAGCTAGCCTAGCGGGCATTTAGTGCCATGATCATGCTCCCAGGTTGTAGCCAGGGCAGCGATGATGAGCCCCCGGGTTGTAGCCAGGGCGGCCGACTAGCTAGCTGGTTGTAGCCAGCGTAGCGGGCATCAAGTGCCACAGCTGAGATTTGGTTGTAGCCGAGTCTCAGGGTCAACGAGTGGTTGTAGCTACTCGGGAGATACAGGACCAACAAATGCATAGTAAAAGGAAGATACAAACTTATATAAATGCTTGATCCACTAAGAGGCGAGTTGTTGGAAAGCAACTTGCGGAATGGATAGAGGCGTGAGCCTCTGTCTGACAACTAAAATTTGGAACTCACAAGTGTTTGCAAAGAAAAGAGTTTATAAAGGCAGTTTTTCGCAAATGAAACCCTTAGCCTTTCTGTCTGACCGACATGGCATCATTCCCGGCTTGCTGAGTACGAAAGTACTCACCTTGTTCATATATATGTATAGTAGGTTTTGGAGAAGAAGACGAAGATCCGACTGCTGCCGAGTTCCTCCAAGACCAGGCCGACTACGAAGACTTCTGAAGGTTTCGAGCCTAGTTCCCAACCGAGCCTGTGGAGTAGTTTTTGTCCAGCTTCCGCCCTGTTTTGCTGTTTCGCTAGTTTACCTGTTGATTATTTTTGCCCATCCCGGGTCTGTCCTGGATGGATCTCCTTGTACATATATGTAAGTACTCTGTTATGTATTTATTGTAACTCTGAGTTGTATCATTGTTGTGCGTACCCGACTACTGATCCTGGGATCGGGTGCCATATGCACATGGTGGCCTTCCACCTAGTCGGGAGGCGCCACAACGGGGCGGACTTCTTGCCGGAGCTCTAGCGGGATGGGACAGAGGGTTTGACAATGGAGCTCCGGGCTTAAATGGGGCGAGACAGGAAGGTATGGGCGGAGAAGAGCTGAGAGAGATTAGGAGAGAAAAGAGAGAGATGAGCGAGCTGTGGGAGGAATACGATGACACTGTCGTCGGTGGCTAACAGGCAAGTCCCGTGCGGAGATGAATCGTGGCCGTCCACATGCGCCGTCGGGCGGTCGAGAGAGTGAGGGGAAAGAGTGCCGCTGACATGTGGGGCCCATGGGAATTTAATCCCCCGCACGGGCGGGCTAGGCGGCGGCTGGGCCGAGCAGGCCTCGCGGGGATGGGGAGAGAGAGAGGGCGCTGGAGCGGGCCGAGGGAGAAAAGGAAATCAGCGGCCCAAATGTATAGTGCCGCTTGATAATTTTCCAGGGATGGTTTTTGGATTTGTTTTGGAGATTTTGAATTCAGATTTGATTTTAAATTGGATTTTTGAAATCAGGGGAAAGTGGGGAATTTTGTAGGGGTGTTTCTAAGGTTGACTTTGGGGAAATTTTTGATATCACACATGGCACATATATCAAGAAACCAATCAAGAGCCAAATTTTGCAAATAGGTTTTTATTCAAAATAATTTTATCCGAGGGGTAAAACACAGGCATTACATTGACTGCTTCATCAATAATGGCATCGAATGCATCATCTACGATGGCAATGATTGCATCAACTTGGCATCACTATTGTAATCCTTCTACCTGGCGCACAAGGTCTAACCAAAATTGGTGGCCTCATTGTCAATGATGTCTTCTGACATCTACAAGACACCCCAAATGGCATTCTCTGGCATCTACTAAGTGCAAGCCGCCTACTTAGGCATGTTGATCAAGATGGTGAATCACTCGTTCACCTCTTCGACTCGGCCATGCAGTTGGAGGAGAATAGCTTCAGAAGTTGTTCCCCATAGCCAAGTAGCAAGAAGACCGACCGTGGTAGAAGGACAAGTGACATGCCCAGGGGCTCATCCCCCGTTCCCAACTTGTGGAATACCGAACAACTAAGTTGCTTTCCAATAAATATTTTCTTCTTTATATGATATTCTCATCCGAGTGGTTTATTTTGTTCCTGACTTACTATTTACTGGGTAATCCAGCTTAGCATTAAGTCGAGGAGGGGGGGGACTACATGTAGTAGGTGCACATGTTGCATATTTTGTTTTTTGTTCTTAACGGTTACGAAAGTACCCGAGTAGCATGAATTCTAATCCGTGAAGATTTACTCCATCAAAGACGAACTCAAGTCACCCAAAACGCGTATCTGGAAAAGAGCCATGAGCTGACTCTCGGCGCTCGGGGGCTATGACCAGGGTTTGCCATACCGTTTTGGGGGAGGTTACCGCCCCCCACGGTATGGCGGTGTCACGCCCAAAAATTCACTAGAATTTCCAAAGCTAATTTGTGCATTAAATCTTTGTTCAGGAATCAGCCAAGGTACACAAATCAACAATTTCATAAACATAACCAAAATGTAATAATGATAAATACTTATAGAACAGACACTTAGTCCTCACACAGAAGAAATCAGCAGAAGGAGTTGTGGACTGAAGTGATGTGTCTGCCACGTGGACAAAGAGACGACGTGGCGATTGATGTGGATGCTGGTGTGGCTGTAGGGTTGATGTGGCATAGCCGAGAGGTTAAAGAAATTCAACGGTTCGGATCCAATCTGGATGGATTGAACGGCCGAGATTTATTTGGGAACTTTATGTAGATTGGACGGCTCGGATCGGCTTCAGATTATCAGACAATTAGGGTTTATTGGAGCATTGTGACTTGGGCCCACTGGTCATTCACTGGAGAGGACAGACGCCGGGGTCCACATGTCGGCCGCCGATGGGGCCCACTGTTAGTGTGTCCGGCCGAGCTTCCATGCCCAGCCATGGAGCAACAAGGGCCAGAGGGGATGTGTAGCGGCGATGACCGGCCGACAGGCGACAGCGCCGGGACGGCGGAGCTCGACCACGTGGGAAGAGAGGCGCCGGTGCTGGATGTGGGCGATGACGACGGCGACAGAGGAGCTGAGTCCCTACACGGCTGACGGATCGGGGAGAGAAAACGAAGGGCGCTGGCTCGGATGTGAGTGCTCACCGACGGCGGCAGAAGCAAAGGTGACGGCGATGGCCGAACATCGGCGGTGGCGAACCGGAAATCGGAGGGCGGTGGCTGCGCACGGGCATGGGTGGTGGTGGCAGATTTTAGGGCATGGCGGCACTGCTAGGGCTTCCTGGGGCGGCGGCCGTGCTATATATAGTGGCACGCTAGGGCATGTGGCGGCGGGGAGTCTGGCGGCGGAGGGGCAGCGTGCGGGTGGCTTGGGCCGGGGCAATGCGTCGGCGGCGGCGGCGGCGGTGGAGTGCACCGGGGAGAAGGGAGGCACAGGGCCTCACCGAGGAGGGCGCAGGGGCAGGCCTGGCCTCCAGCTGAGAGAGAGGAGGGAAATGAAGGAAGAAGAGAGGAAACAGAAGGAGGGGGGAAAAAGAAAAAAAAGGAAAAGGGTGACAATGGGAAAAAGAAAACAGAAAAGAATGAAGGGGTTTTCTAGAAAAATTCCAATTTCGCAAAATTGGAATTTTGGGGATATTTGAGGAATCTGAGATAGGGTCAAATATCGGGATATATATATATATATATATATATATATATATATATATATATATATATATATATATATATATATATATATATATACATATAATCGGAAAATTGGGGGTATTTTCATGGAGATTGGAATACTTCGGGACTATGGAAATTCGAGAAATCCAGGGATATTTCGATTATCGGGAATATCGAAATAACGCCACATGGAATATTGTGGTAATTTGGGATTTGGAAATCCGAGAGTGTTTTGGGGGAAATCCAATAAAATTTGAACATTAGGGATATTTGAGGAATAATTAAATATCCGAAATATATGAATATTTCGGGGAATCCGAAATAGGGAATATTTTGTGGGATTTAGAAAATAAAGGATATTTTCCCGAGGAGGAATTTTTGGGGAATAGAATATCGAAATATCCTTCGGGTTGGGAATTGGAGGATATTTTCTGGGAACTGGAAAAATGGAATATTTAGAGTATTGTAAATATTCAGGGAATAAGGGAATTCACGAGAATACTTTATGGAGACTAAAATGGGGCAAATTTGGGATTATTTGGGATTTACTTCAAAAAGAAAAATAGATATTTTGGATACCAAGAATCTCGGATTGGGAGTTCAAACGGGTTTTAGGATTTTGAAAAATGAATGAACCCAAGAACTCCAGATTTAGGTTTTCGAGGAGTCTTTAGGGTTTCGGGAAACGACACCGAGCCCTAAAAGAAAAGAGGAATTAGGGTTCGAGGTGAACGGAGAGACATCAAGAGACTGAGGCAGGAACAACCCAAACAGGGGGAAAGAAATGGATTTTATTTTCTTTTTATTTAATTATTGAAATGATTTTTATTACATTAAAATTAATTCTGGAGCTTCAAAAATCCGAGAAAATTTTAGAGAATTCATTAAACCACGGGGAATTTACCAGAGGCAAAAACACCATGAAACAAAAGGTAAATTTATTATTATAAATACTTAAATGCTTAAAATATTCCGACAAAACCCTAGGGAATATGAAAGCATCCAAGCATTTAATTAAAATTTTAACTTGTGATTTTAATGTTGGAAATTTCAAAATTTTATGCACATACTTTCTCAAACAACTTTAGTGTATTCTTGTATTTCCATTTACCCAAAATGATTTTTAATTAGGGCGATTTTCAGGGTGTGACAGGCGGTTACCACGGTAACTCCCCAAAACGGCACGAATTTCATCTCCAAAAATTTGAATTCAAAATTTTCAAATCTCACGGTAAGGTTGCAGTTAGCTCACGGTTACCGTGCGATATCACGCGGTAACCGCATGGTAAGCCGCGGTAACTACAATATGTTAAAGTTGAAAAGAAAAAATTATAGAAAAAATTATAAACGTAGTAAAAATTCTAAAAAATTGTAGAAAATTCAAGAAAAAATTGTGGATATCTCTAAAAAATAATGTAATACTGCACAATTTTTTTGCATAACTCTTGCTATCGTTTTTACACTTAAATAATGTAGAAATTATATCTAAACCCATCTCTTATTTTTTTCAATTTCGATGGAGCTCCAAAATATGAAGTAACTTCATTATTTTCACAAACTTTCTTCACCATAGTGATCCATAATTCAAGTACTGCCTACTAGAATTTTTTTGGATTTTTATTTTTTAAAAAAATTGAATTCGGATGAAATTCAGGTAAATCTTACCGCCGGTTACCCTTACCGTACCCCGGCGGTATGCGCGGTATGGGATACACTGGCTATGACTAGTTGGGTAGAGTGTTTAAACATAAGGAGTCGACTATTCGGGGAAATTAAAATCAATAAAAGGAGAAACACATATTTACATACATTGCAAAATACATAGATTTTCCTCGGGTGATTGTATTATACGTTAGGTCCTTTGCTACTTATCCTACATGTTTATAGTGTAGGGCCCAGATCCAAATACGCGTAACAGGTTCTCATGGCTACGAGACTATCTCATATGCTCGAGGACTGGACCAGTCGGCCAAGTTATACTTGGATTGCTATGCTTCAAAAATCACTTGGTATGCTTCGTGAGGGCTATTAGCCGAGTACTCATGCCAATCAGGACTCAGATGTCGCCTTTACCTTAGTACGCCCTATGTGGGCCGACAGCAGACCTTTGGCACCAGCCGGGGCTCGGGTACAATTTTGCTAGGTAGGATACGCCCCACAAGGGTCGCTAGCCGAATCTTATGCTAATGCAAAGTTCGAGTACCTTATTTTGCCACAACTTTGCTAGGTAGGGTACGGCCCATGAGGGTCGCCAGCCGAATTCTATGCTAATTCAAGGTTCCGATACCTTATTTCGCCACAACTCTGCCAAGTTGGATATGCCTCACGAGGGCCGCTCGCTGAACCCTGCTCCAATGCAAGGTTCAGGTGCCTATTTGGCCAAAACATGGTGTGCCCCATGATAGGCCAAAAGTTGGCCACCGCACTAGTCGTGGTTAAGTACTGTATAATATAAGGGTTGCGCTGGGTGCAAGAGCTTGGGCTTGCGCATTCGGTTGTGGACTGTGAAATAAAAAGGTTTCTTAAACAGCATGCCTTATTGGGCCGCCCGCTGGTCATGTTAAAATCATGACGTAGGTGCTATTTTACAAGATTCTGATTAAATAATCAGATAAGCTTCATGTTAAGCCGACAGTTGGGTGCAATGCACTTGGGTATCTTAATTATTTCAAGATATTGAGAATATGTCTTTATAAGGATTGACAGCTAGTCTCCAATAAAATTAGGATGCATATATCACTTGAGTACATCTGATCACACATTGAGTCTGAGTCCATAGTGATTAAAGGCTTATAAATTTAGCCTAATTGCCATGAGCAAATTTCCAGTCATAATTGACTGAAGGGTTATTTTTTCAGGTGATTATCATTCGGAAAGGACATAATGGTTAAAGTTTCTAACTCTAAGTTTAGTTTCTTCACAACTAAGGATAGAGTCGAGGGCTACACCTAATAGGTGCATCTATTCGGTGCACACTATTCAATATTTTAATGAAGCCCTTTATAGCCTCATTGCAAGCTAATAGAAGACTCAAGAAGAAAGACACTCGGAAGACGAGTACTCGGGAAGGAAGCACTCAGGAATTTCTTTACTGTGGAGGAAGAGCACTAGGCGGCAAGCTATGACTCGACTATGAAGGTCTCAGGGGCTACTGTGGAGGATATGGGTCCTGATTACCCTTACAGGAGGCAAACACGGCCACCCGGATAAGAGGTGGGCTGGCCCATGTAATTAGAGATAGAGTAGAACTCGGTTTCATATTACCTTGTACGACAAGAAAAATGATAGAGTCCTAGCCGAATACTCTATGTGCAGATAGGGAACCCTATGCTGTATCCGGTTGGGTTTCCTATTTTGTAACTCTTGCCTATATAAGGGGGCAGGGAACCCCTTAGGGAAATAACTCATACACAAGCGAAAGCAATCCACCATAATAGGATCAGGGTATTACCTCTCGCCGAGGGACTGAACCTGTCTAAATCTCTTTATCTTTTGAATCCATCTAGTTTTAGGTCCGAAGTATAGCCCCTACATCTTTATCGCCGATACAAAACATCGACACATGGGATACCCCATATCTACTACACTGACAAAAATATAGTTGTATTTAAATAGAAGTTAAGAGTTGTATATCAATTCCAATTTATCTCCTAAAAATTAGGTACGTATGTGCAAAATTACCAGGACTGCTAGTTACTTAAATTATAAAGTCAAATAAAATAAAATATACACATGCAATTTTCAATTACTACTAGACCAAATTAAGTGTAAATGGTCGATTAGTACACCTTTTGTAGAAAGTTTGCAAAATTTTCAAATCAAAATAGTTAATATTAGGTGAGATAAAAATTGTGTTATACAATATTAGTTCATGTTGATGCTTAAGTGTTTTACTAAATGTTTCCTCCCAAAATGGAGAATCAAAATCAATTTTTGTACTAGAGGCTTCTAGCAACCTAAATGTTACTCCTCGCAAGAATTACTCACATACTGTCTATTACACATTTGCGTATGTACTACACAAGGCTCCCCTTGAACATGCACACAGGCGGTTGTGCCGCTGGTGTTAGAGCCCATTGCCATGGTCGGTCTCCCTAACCTTGCCCCCCTTTTGTAGTTCGAGCCCTCTGGTCCCTAAACCCTTAGCTTTTGGCCCTAGAGGCTAGAACTCATTCTTCTGGTCCCAAAGCCTTTCGCTGCTAGTCTATGTTGAGTTGCAAACTAGCAAGTTTAACTTAAAAGCTTAACGTGATGAGAAATGGTGGACAATGCACTCAGACTCCAACACTCCACTCACATAGATTGAACTTGAGATACTGAGTCTCAGAATCTAAGTGAGAATCTAGATGTTTAACAAGATAAAGATTCTAGGAGTAGCTACTCAATAGAATTGGATCCATTCCAAATAGCGAGAATTAGGATTTTTATTCCTCTCAATCTCTCTTTCAATTGCAGATATTCCCCCAAATAGGACCTATATTCAGTTGTATGCACTAACCTGTTCAACCGACAAGTTTAAACCGATGATATAAGATAGACAATTCACTTATACTCCAACGGTCTCCCTAGCTCCTACTTGAGCTCATTGCCATCGGTCCCTAAGGTTTCCATCGCTGGTTTCCCTAGCTCCTCAAGCTCCTCACTACCGTCAAGCACGAGCTCATGCAATGCTTGTGAATGGTAGGGCTAGTATGGAGAATTCATCTAGTGTATATATATCAGACTCAGAAAGGATAAGGATCAAGATCGTCATCAAGAATTAGGACCCAAGCTATCTTTAAGATGAAAAGCAAATCAAAATTTCTCCCCATATATAGTTTTCACCTATTTAGTACATTAAAATAAACCAAGGTGGGCACACATGCTAAGAGTACTATAGTACTCTCAGATCTTAATAATTCCGAGTTGTAAGGCTGCATACCATGATGCATTCACACACGTACCAGCGCATGTATGGCCTGTACATTGATACTACGTGCTACCATTTTAAGTATTTAATAGCTAACTGATCCGTGTAGTATAATTAACACTTTGATTAGTATGTTAATTAGCACCTTTGGTAAAGATCTTGCACGTACCGCGATCTGGGGTGCATGCACACGTAATACACGGAATAATTAAGATTAATCAGGACAGATCTATCTACTATATATCATCTTTGCTAGCTTCTCTCTGCCACATATGCACATATATATACATTAAATCACGGTCCCTACCATCTTTTGGTTTTTTTAACCTTTGGATGGCTTTCTCTGCTGTGGGTCTGTCTAGGCATGTGATGCCAACTTGCAAAGCTAGTCAAATCATGAAATTACCCCAGCTCTATGCCAATCATTTTTTTTCCAAAAGTCATTTTTGATCAAGTGACGACAGATCCAAGTGTGGCTCCACAGTTTGATAATCCTTAATGCTTGAGGTATGGATAAAGTTTTGTAGAAGTACACATATACGTTCTCAGGGATTAGGTAAAATGCAAACATGGTTAATGGTATGAGAAATTGAGTACATCGGCCAGTCAACGATCAATTTATTTTTGATTAAATCATTAATTAAGTAAAAGAAAAAAATGTCCACGTAACTTTGAATAGAAAAACCCATATATATATATATATATATATATATACACACACATTAATTAACGCGCAGCGCGCGCCTCATGCATCCCCCTCCCTTGCTTCCACTTTTTTAGTTTTTTAGTTTTCTCATTCTACTCTACTATCATCCTCCCATTTATGATAAAAGATTTACTCTCACCCCATTCTACTCCTTTTTTTTCTCCTGCCATCAGATAAAACCGTTCTCTCCTCTTTCTAACTCCTACCATCGGATAAAAAATTTACCTGTTCCTTTACTCTCTTTTATTTCTTCCTTTCTCCTTCCATCAGATAAAAAAATTACTCGTTCCCTTCTACCATTCTTTTTTCTCTCAAATCAAATGAAACATTTACTCCGTTCCTCCACCTTGTCAAGTCAGACAAAACATTTACTCCGCTCTCCAATTCTCTCAAGTCAAATAAAACATTTACTCCATTCTCCTTACCTCCTATTTCCAAGTAAGAAAATTTACTCAGTCCTATATTAGACCCACAATAAAAATAAAACAGTTACTCCGTTCCCTATATTTTCTCCATGATTA
Organism: Oryza meyeriana var. granulata; assembly: GCA_003991445.1. Lineage (NCBI taxonomy): Eukaryota > Viridiplantae > Streptophyta > Magnoliopsida > Poales > Poaceae > Oryza > Oryza meyeriana. The sequence continues at coordinate 164,703 of RYFJ01000290.1, forward strand.
TTATTAACAATCATCTACAGTACATTGAATCATACAGTGTATAAAAAATTACAACAGTTACATTCAATCATCGATCCTATGGATAAAAAATTTATCTAGTAGCATTCATTCATCGACTGGAAGAAGAGTGGATTTCGGTCACCTCGCCACCGGTAGCGCCACAGCCTACCGAAGCTGGAGGTCCAGGCAGACATGGACGACAACGACAGGTGGCCTTGGTGGAACCGCTCCGCTTCTTCAGATCTGGAGACGCCGCTATCATCCTAGGTGTCATCGAGCTCACTAGATCCGGTGCCTAGGCAGCGGCGCAAGCAGAGAGGCCATGGTAGAGGACTGATCTAGAGGAGCTCACAAAGCAGGAGGAGGCTTGCAACCGCACACTGCCCATCCCCACCCCAGATCGTTCTGCCCACCGTCCACCGCCCTTCCCCACCAAGAACCAGGAAGGAAGGAGATCAGCGCCAGATCTTGGCAATGCGGTGAACCAGATGGTGCCTCGACAGTCCTAGCGCGGTGGGGAACGCTGGGGGAGGAAGGAGATGGAGATGACAGAGGGCTAGTCTTCGCCGGATCCTTTGTCGTCCTCATTGCTGCCGTCGCCTTCGAGCCCGAGCCGCCACGCTCCCTGTCACAGCCCTCTGTCACGCTACAGCGGCACCTTCCATTCATCGTCTGGCTTGAACATTGCCGATAGTAGGTCCCTTTGGCGGCGACTTCCGAGTCTCACCGCCCTCCGATGCCACTGCCGGAACTGAGAGCACAACCTAGATCCAAAAAATTCGGGTGGTGGGTTGGAAAAGGGAGGGAATGGTGGATTCCTATTGTGGAACTAACGAATATATAGGTCTTATACGAGTAAAATTTTTATGCGTGATTTGCTCTATGCGTGTGGGCATTGGGACGATCTAAGGCGTGAGTAAAATATTTACACGCGATAAGCGCTACGCGCGTGGGGCGGTTACGACGATTGGAGGCGCGCTACTTACGATAAGTAGCGCACTAGGCGCTCTATAGTATATATATATATATATATATATATATATATATATATATATATATATATATATATATATATATATATATATATATATATATATATATATATAATACCTTATGGTGCCCAGGCCTCAAGGTTTGAAATACACGAATTTTGTTCAAATTGTTTAGATTTTTCAACTTCTAGTTATATACCCAGGTGTAACAGTTTGATTGATGTTCATATCTTGCAACAAAATATCTCAAATTCAAAGTTATTTTACCATCACATATCACATATCTAGTTAATTATATGTTTAGATGATACATACCTAAAATCAAAATTTAAACAAAAAAGGCATGCATAAGTTCAAATTTTGTTTGAACTAGCTAGTAAGCAAGCTAATATTTATACCCAAAAAGTTTTTAAAATTTTCATTCTCATTTAAATTAGGTATATTCCCGATTTGAATCTTAAGGCCCGCGCAAGATGGTGCACCAAGTAAATTATATATATATATATATATATATATATATATATATATATATATATATATATATATATATATATATATATATGAGCATGCATATATGTGTAACCCCAAACTTTGCAAAAATGTTCATATGCATAACCCGCCCTAAAATGGTTTTGCATGACGATTAGTTATCTTATTATGAATGGTATTGGAAAGTTCTAGATGAGGATGGTTTAGATGTCCATTTCAAAGTTTAGATTGCAAAATGAACTTTTATAGTTAAAAAATTATAGTTTATATGGAGATTTTCCTATCTAGGAAAAGCTTCTTTGGATCAGATGAGTTAAACACAAAGTAAGCGAAATTTGAGAAACCCCTTCTCTTTTGTGATTACAAGGAATATCTTCACCTTCAAGTTAATTGTGGATGATCCTGGAACATCTTTACAAACTCGAGCATCTATAACAGAGGTCCAAAGAGATTCTCAAAAGTTAAATTTTGGAATTTAAGTTAAAAACAGGTCTCCAACAGATACCCAAACTTATTCCCAAAAATTCTGCATGCCCAATCCTAACTCAAAAGTGAGACAGATTTAGGGAACCTATTGGCGTCCCCAATCACAGATCCCGCGGGAAAATTTCATTGCTCACGCGCCAGGAATTCTCCGCCCTTGCCTTTTCTTCCTCCCAACCCCTTCCGCCTGCGCCATTTTTTTGACGCCGCTTGCCGTAGTCGCTTGATCCGCATATCGCCGCAAGCCATCGTCGGTCTGCCTCCCCACCGACAGGGCCTTCTGTTTCTCCATAGGCTAATGGCAAAGTCTTCCGTCGAGGGTACTATGGCCGGTGACGTGTTCTCTGACGTCAAGGAGCGGCGGCGTTAACAAGAATCCTCTCAATCGGTGCCCACACAGGGGCACGATATCATCAAAAGAAAATGATCGTAAACAAATGCTGGGCTTATCTATCCTATGTGGCCAACAAACTAATTTTTAGGATTTAATTTTTGTGCCTCTCTTGAAGATGGTAAAACTTTTGAGCCCAAAATTTTTTAGGATGGTCCCAATCTAAGATTTTGGAAACTAATTTTTGAACCAATCTAAGAGAGGCCCAAAGATGTTCCCAAAAGTTAATTTTTGGGATTTAAGTTAAAAACAGACCTCCAACAGATACCTAATACCATCTCCAAAAATTTCCCATACCCAATTCTAGCCCAAAAGTGAGCCAAATTTAGAGAACCTATTAGCATCCCCAATCACTGATTCCGCAGGAAAGTTTTATCGCTTACGCGCCAGAAATTCTCCGTCCGTGCCTTTTCTTCCTCCCGACGCCTTCCGCTTGCGCTGATTTTTTTACACCGTCTGTCACAGTCGCTTGATCTGCACAACGCCGCAAGCCATCGTTGATTTGCCTCCCCACCGAACATGATTGATAACACGTTCGGCTAGGGGATCGACAGGGTCTTTCGTTTCTCCACAGGCTGATGACAAAGTCTTCCGCCAAAGAGACTATGGCCGGCGATATATTCTCTGGCGCCAAGGAGCGACGGTGTCAACGAGGATTCTCTCGGTCGATGTTTACATGGGGTATGGAATCATCAAAAGAAAACGATTACAAGCAAACGTTGTGGGCCTATCTATCCTACATGGCCAACAAACTAATTTTTGGGATTCAATTTTTGGGCCTCTCTTGGAGATGGTAAAGCTTTTTGAGCCCAAAATGTTTTAGGATGATCCTAATTTAAGATTTTTGGAAACTAATTTTTAGACCTCTCTTGGAGATGCTTTACTAGTCTAAAATTATGAGATTGTGGATATTTACTAGCTAGTATATATTGAGAGCACTATCTTGTTATACGGTTTCACACCTTGGTTCACAAGGTATATACCAACTTCCATGTGCATGTGTTCGGGCTAGAAAACATGGTTGATCTTTCACATTGGTGGGATCGTATTCGTGAAGTCTGACCGAATATGGTGAACAAATCCGGATAGTTTTCTACGATTCAAATGTGGATTTTGAGAAGGTCATACCCACAGGATCAGAACTGGGTAATATGACAACTTAATTTCCTAGGCATTCTCTGGATATTGTGTCACTATATAAAATTCTTTCAATTAGATTGGAAGCTAACAACAATGAACAATTACAGAAAAAAAAACGATGATGTTAATCGAAATGTCTTTTATGCCTGATCATACGTTACTTAATAATTTTCCAAAATTAAATAAAACTACAAGCATGGTTTTGAATTTTTTGTGTTATATTAAGGTGTGTCTACTATCATATATTTGATGATATATTCATTTCCTTTTGTACTAGAACATGGTCAAGTATGAACTTAATTAAGTTGCCTGTCGTATAATATAAACTTGTGTTATCATGTCAAAGTTATATATGACGTTACGATAAGTAAGATCATCTTAAAGCTTACATGTGCCGTGAATCTTTATCTAACTTCATGTCTCTGAGTCCGAATCCGAAGGAAAATAATGTCCTAGCTTAGGATAAGGACTTCAATATATATTAATTTCACCGGTATAACATTTGTTCCACAATGCAAACCTCTTGCCATCTCCCATATATATTCCCAAAACCCCTCCCTACCATGGTGTCTGTCTGCTATATAGTAGGCTCCTTTTCCTTATGCCAATAACTCTGCGATCAAGTACTCGACTTTCCCCAGGAGCAAATTAATTTCCTTGATTTCTCCTGCAGTTTCTGTCTGTGGAGACATGATCATTGTTTCAGCACCATCTTGTACCATGAAACAAATGTTTCGATCCTGCCCATGCACAAAGTCGATGTGAAGTTTCTTTACTACACACACAAAAGAAAGCTAGATGCCAAACAATGATGGACAGTATGCTAGCGTAGCTGTTCAGTCTGCCATGCAATTCATTCTTCTTTTCCTCTTGCATATTAGGGCACATTCACATGAATTACTTTCAGGTGAAGTAACGCACATAGTATCTCAATTATCTCAATGAAACCGAACAACCAAATTATTTATGGAAATGATTGATTGATCATCAGTAAGTGCTTGCTTTATTCGATCGAATCGATCGACCACGCTAGCTTTCTTCGGTGTTTCTGCATGATCTTTGGTCAGTGTACTTCATGAGCTCACTAGATCAAAATTATTGGGTGCAATCAGCTGAGAAAGAGTGGAGGTTTGGAAGTGAGCTAGTCATGCAAAGGAAAAGACAAAAGGGCAAAGGACAAAGGGAGATCTAAAGAGAGGAGCAACCTAAAGCAAAACGATGGCAGGCATGCATATTTTTTTTTTCCTTCCATGCACACACAAACCAGCATCTTTAAGACCAAGTGCATATATATGAAAACAACTTTACGAGAGAGATTTCTAGCAGGCTAGCTTCTAGGACAAGGGGAAGCATCTTTAATGGAAGGTGCATTCCACACTTCTCTCCCATATTCTCATCATCATCATCATCACTTGATGGGTAAAACAACTTTGTGCAAGGTAACTGATATTGTCAGTATGGAACACGGTTCCATTGTGATCTTCATGCATGTTAAGCCAGTAACTCCTCATGCTAGAAAACCGTTTGATGTGAAACCATGGAAAGGTCTCTGTCATGTTCTTGTATGTAGTAACCTATTGGCTTTTTCCTTCAATTTGCAGGAAAAGTACGAGCGATCTTTCCGATTATACATATTAAATATTCACTCCATAATAATTTTGCAATCAGATATATCATGTTACAAGTTACAACATTATAGCGAAAATTGACGAAAAATGGAATTATACATATTTTTATAGTTCTCGAAGCTCTTTGTACTTTCAATTAAAACAGGTAAGAGCAAATATGGATGAACATTTCTGACTTCACATATTAATGGCTAATCATTGATTATCTATCCTGTGGCACAAATTGTTTTCTTCCAAGGAGTGGAGTTTAGTTCCCACCGATCATCTCTAGGATGGGTTATTTGTTGATTTTTGTATATAGTGGTTAATTGGTCTCGTTCAAGAGAACTTAACTAATTAATACAACGTGATAGATAGAAAATTGCAAACTAAAATAGAGAGATTTTTTTTTTTGGCTGGGAGAAATAGAGAACATTGCTAATAGGTGAATGCAATTTTAAAGCTAGTTTTTACTAATATAAGTAACAATCTTGGTCCTAGAAGAATACGCACGGTTACCGAAGCCTAATACTACAGGGGAAATTTGGTGAACAACAATTGATTTTCATGTTTCCTCTTCTGTGCCCTGTGTTATTGTCTCATTTAGATCCCACATAAATAAATTTAAAAACAAAAAATCATTAGCAAATAAGTTGTAACACCCCAGCCCGTTTGTAGCATGTAGTAGTGGTGTGGTATAGACCCAAGTGGCCTAGAAGTAGTTTTGTGGTAGTGGTTTAGTACCATCTTAAAAGTTTAGGTTGATGAGGATCTGATTATAAATCTTTGTGCTTCAATCATAGCATCTTTGAGTTAATCTTTTTACACGAAGCAATGACGAAATTGTAAGCGGGATGCTATACGAACGTGGGCCTGCTTAACATGCAGAGTGGACTAATGCGGATTTTGAAGGTAGGGTGTTACACAAGCTCCCGAAAATCAAAATCCTTCTATATCTAACTTTTCTTATAAATTTAAATTCTAATATTGCGTGCATAAATAAAATTATGATAGAATGCACACGACACAACATGTTGGCTAGTCAGTCGCAGGCTGTTCCACCATTCTTTGCTTTATTCCATCATTTCACAATCCAATTCATACAAAAAGTTAGGCATGGACTTTAGTTTATTCATATACACATACATATTCACAAGTGTGCCCTCCTTAATACAAGATCTAGAATGCTGAAAGTTGAATGAACCTCAGAAATATCTACGGGAACATATTCATGTGTGCGTATTTAAACTTTGGTGTTGGTGACGTCTAATCAAATAATAAACATCCAAATACATCAGGACCCCTTGAGACAATGCCATATATAATATATCATATCAGAACCAAACTACTCAAACTTATACCGACATATAAATCATTGGCGTATCCACAAGCCGTGGACCCAACGCTGAAGAACAAGGAGCGTCTATGAGCAGGGGAGAACAGATGGGTGCACAAGCGCTTCATCGTGCATGTGTGTGATGTGGGGCAGCAAATATGATATGGAAGAGTTCGCCGTGGTAAGGCCAATGAATTTATGTGTGACCCAATTAATTTCATCACATGGATCAATCAATTGCTTCTTTTTGCACATCTGAATATACAAAATGCACTGTAAATATTCCATTAGTTATGTGCAAAATACACCGTAAATCTTTCAATAGTTAGATGCATCAACAGTGTCTCCAAAGAGGAAAAAAAGTATTTATTGGTTTGCTTATGTACGTTTATTTGGACTTGTCACGATGTTAGGTAATCTTATGTTATGTCTTCCACACCTTCCCCGCCTTTTCCAATCACACAAGTACTGCAATTTCAAAGATGCATGTTAGGCATTATCATATTGTTACCCATATCTAATTATTAACATGCATCATTATCAGAGTTTACATCAATTCTCGATGTTAGATTGTTGGTCTTCAATGCATAACTCGACGTACATATGGTTCAACTATTAATTTTGAGCCTAAATCACAATAATATACGACACACTTGCCTTTTGGTCTATTCACCTCGTCCTATGGTAATCCTCTCATACCCTCTTGCTCCATCTGACTAAGGTATAGCATGTTGATACCTTTCTTCCATCAAATGACCACACTCTCTCTCTCTCTTTCTAGATCACCACCTCACTCGATCGTGATCATACTCTCTATCTTTCCTCAACTTTCTCGCGTTTTATTTTTGTTGCAATGTTATTGTCTTGACATAGAACTTCTATTAAACATTTTATTCTCATGCAACTCACACACCATTGTATTCTCACTATGCTCACTACCAGCACCGTCGTGTCAGTTTACACATCGGCTCCATATAATTTAAACAAGAATAATACTTATATCTATACCTATACTAATTGAACACTTTATAGTAGCTTCCACGTTAACCAAAAATATCTAACCGTTGATTAGATATAACATATTATCTTAACCGTAGATTAATATATCTTAAACGTCGACTCTTTTAAAGCCCAACCCGTCTTAACGTTTTGGGCCACCATCTAATCGTCCTGTAAGTACGACGTGGGCAAATTACCTAGCTGCAACACATATATACTCCCCTCTGTCCCATAAAAATTTATTTTTCATTTTTTATTTGTTCTGCAAAGACTTTATTTTTGAAATAATTATTGTATTGGAGTATGTTAAATGGAGGACAAATACAATGGAGTTTGTGAAATTAGAACATAAATATATTAGAATTTGTTAAAGTGGGTGACAATTTTATTAGAGTTTGGTAAAATAAAGGGTATTATAGTATTTTTAGTTTTATATCGATATATGCGAGATAAGGAAAAATAAAATTTTTTTGGAACGGAGGTAGTAACTCTTTAGCATGATAATTACTCTTTAGTTAAGCGACTCAGATTGAATACAACATGAGACAACTCTGTCTCTATGGTTCGGAATAACACAAGTACTAGCATATAAATAATCTGATGGCATGCAAAGATCCATAAACACGTTCTTTATGTTCCTAAAATTCACTGCATTAGAGAAGTACCACGCGAGCGCGATCTTGATACATAATTTGAGGATTTATTAGGTATATTCATGTGCTCATAAGATTTAATTATTGCCCCATGCATGTTCTCTTAATACTTCCTTTATCCTAATCTTGAATTTTCGTGACGGTCTATCCTCACGAAAATCCCCTCACGAATCAGAAGCCAGGAAAATGTCATTTTCGTGAGGGTTAACCGTCACGAAATATTTCGTGAGGATGCTCACCCTCACGAAAATGGACCATCACCCTCACGAAAAAGGATTTCCGAGGAGGTCACCCATCCTCCCACCCAAGCACGCTTAACTTCGGAGGTTTTAACGAGATTCCGGTGCTTTGGTGCGGTATAATCACATGTGAATACTTACGCCACCGGTTGGTCTAGTGCTTTCTTGTCCGAGTGGGGTAGATGGCACTGTACACTATTTTCGTGAGGGGAAAATCATTTTCGTGACAGTGCACCGTTACGAAAATATGTTTTCGTGAGGGTTTCGTTGCACCCTCACGAAAATTGTGATTTTCGTGAGGGTGCATCAAAAACCCTCACGAAAATTCGTCACCCTCACGAAAATAGCGTTTTCTGATAGTGATATATATATATATGAGTGTTTTAGATAGTTAACTATTAGAGTAAAAAGTCTAAAATATTCCTCATTAATGTATTATAGGTTAAGGGATTAAGGACAGTATGGATGGAATGCGGGTCTCAAGGTGATGAGGCCCATTAGGGATAGCATGGGATAATAGGTACAAAGTCATCTTTTTACATGTCTAATTAGCATATATTTTAGAACAAAATTTAAATAATAAAGATAACTATATTATAATAGAGGAATTAGCTAACATGCTTAACAACAGCAGAGCACGGCTTTTTATAGTGGTCTTTGTTGTAAATGTAGACCATTTATCTTTTCTAATCTAATAGATTTTATTTATTTATACTATCATCTTAATTACTAGTAGAATAATTTTTTATACTGACACTAGAACTTATAAACCGACGGTCAATAATACTAGTAATACAATACTACCGGTAGAGACTACCATAAAAATTCTTCAACAACCATATTAATCAAAAGATATGCATGTTGATTATATATATATCATTTATTGTACCGCAGATCATATATAATGAGAATTTGTGTTAAATAAAATATGTCATTGGAAATTTCGTGGACTATTTATTTTTTTTACTCTTAGCTAAAAGCGAGACTCCCCCAAGTACAACTCGGTACTTATCAATTCCTAATGTCGATTTATTTAATTAAGAAAATACAAAATTAAGACTCCAACGAGAAATAATCAGTAGTGATTAATTCAAAATTTGGAGTTGTTAAATCATGAAAAAAGATATAATTGAGACTCCAAACAAGTACAACTTGGTAGTAATAATTTGTGTGATGCCGATGAGCTATAATTTGACTAAATTATTAAAGGTATAATTATTTGCAATACAAATAATAATAGTCCGTGTAACGGACGGGTTGACGACTACTACTGTATAATTTGCATATCTCGTAGCAATGTACGGACATTGTTCCTATATAATATAAAAGAGAGAATCTACTCTATGCCAACTAACTTTAGACCGGTTCAATGATTTAACATCAACATCATCTCTTTCTATAATATGTCATTGAGTTGTCAATTGTTTCTACATCATGCCATTGTACTAGATACTTTTTCAAAAAATACCTAAAATGCCCTTATACACATACAAGTTCGAAAATTGATTTATCCCACTAAAAGTTTCAAAAAATATGAAAATTTTTATGTAGCCTCCTTATACAACAAAGAGGTTTATGTATATGTTTTAAGATTTTTACATTACTAAATTTTTTATAAAATATAATTTATCCGTTATATTCTATATGTAATACTTTTCATGTTATTTTTTATGGTAATCATCTTTCATATTCTACGTCAAATATTTTTATGCTGTTATCTTTTTAAAAAACAAAAACATGAAAAAAGAATCATGGAACATATACATAAACTTTTTTGTCCTACGAGTAGGCTACACAATAAATTTCATAATTTTTGAAACTTCTAATAAGATGAATCAATTTTTAATCTTGTATGTCTATAAGGATATTTTGAATATTTTTTTAAAAAGTGCCTAGTCTAATGGCATATCCTAGAAATAATTGATAACTCAGTGGTATATTACAGAAAGATATAAAATAAATGACAAATCGTTAACCGATACCAACTCAGTGACTTACAATAAATTCTCTCAATATAAAATTGTTCTCCACCAACAATACAGCATACCGATCAGAACGGATAAAAAAAACTGGACCAAAAGGGAACATGAAGTACACTACTAAAGAAAGTTGGCGTGTACGCTCATCGATCGTCCCATGCCTGGAACTGTTCACGTACTGTGTGATCGATGGGAGAATAGATAGATAACCATGATATATATGCACACGGCCCGAGTATGAATGCTGTATGGTGGCTCACTGCACTGCAATGGCTCGAGATCAGCAGCTGCTGCTGCTGCTAGTGCGTGCTAGCTGGGGACGCCAGCTTCCCTGGCTTTGAATGCCAGAGGACTCGACGCTACTAGCTTTTGCATGGCATGGCAGCAGCTAAGCTGAGCTTGATCCCCACTGATCACTTCACCTGCTAGCTAGCAGCTGGTTTCTTTACATAAAGCATCCAGAATTCCAGATATATGTTCATATAGATGTAGTATAATATGACATTCTCTTGGAAGGAGATTGAACAGGCATAGGGCACTCTTGTTGGCTAGCTTGACCTATATATATATATATATATATATGTGTGTGTCCTTTTTAATTAGAAATGTATATTTTAATTAGTTATTACAATAATATGCGCAATGATGCTGTCTTATATATATATGACCGATCGAGAGGCTTGATTATTATGTTATAGCCTTTCATTTACCTTCTCGTGATTTGTGAGGAACTTGTTTTTACACCAAAAAACTCGGTGAGGAGCTGGGATTGCAAAGCTATTTAGTAATTTGAACTTAGAGTAAATTCGCGTTTTCTCAAGGAAGTTGAGTAAATAAGCTGAATAGAAGTGTATTCAGGTTTATGTTTCCGTTGAAAGCCGACTGGATTCCGTGAAATTTCGAGGTGGCTCGAGTGGACAAACCGCTTAGTAAACCGATTATATTAAAAAAATCAAACTGAATTTTAAATTTTAAATAAAATTTGCCTAAATCTAACCTGTTTTCAACGGTTTCTGAAAGTTTATTGCGAAAACCGCTGAGGAGTGGTTTCCCATCCGGTAACGTATTTGTGAACCCTGAGTGTATTATCAACTCATGATGATCTTTGGTGCAGTGGTAAAGACGTAAAGTTATATATAGGTGCACGCATAAATCAATCCATCAGTTCAAATTTACGGTGCTAGCACTTTCTGGTATGTATCTTTCTTTACCGGACCCGTAATGTTTTTTTCTCTATATATTTCTGAAAATGTTTTTTTCTCTATATATTTCTTTTCAGAAATACAAGGCAACGGTATATCGTTCCCTAGCCTCTCTCTTTTCTTTTTTGTTTCTTTCTCTCTCTCTTTTTTTTTGCATTGCTATACCTCTTATTTTGATCATGCCAGAATTTCGAATTTTTACTGTTACTAATTTAATTTTTTTTTAATTTACAAAACTAATTTTTGATTTGGTTCATTTGCAGAAGTAACCTCTTGCCGCCGTGGGCCAGGGCGGTGTTTAAAAACCGTCGTAGCCCAGGGCGGCGAATGGCCTGGGCCCACGGCGCCGTTGCCAGGCCGTGACGGCGTTAGTGGGGAGGCTTGCCGCCGTGGCCCAGGGCGGCGAAATAGCAGCCTCCCGCGCGGGCCCAAAGCGCAGGAGAGAGCGAGCGGGAGACAGGCGCGGGCGGGCGAGGGCGCGGCGCGGGCGTGGGGGCGCGGACCGGGACGGGCGAGGGCGCGGGCGCGGGGACGGGCACGGGCGCGCGGGGAGGAGGAAGAGGCACGGGCGCGGGCATCTCGAAAGCCGGGGCCATTTACCGCCGTGGCCGAGGGCCGGCTGATGCCATGGGCTGCCGTCGTGAGGCGGTGGCGGTTTTTGGCAACAAAGCAACCCTCCTCGATGGGTCTGGTTGTGAGCATACGTTTTCGTATAATGAAATACTCTCACGTAAGTCGTCCAGACCAGGCTTAAATAATCACTCGACATATTTTTGCAAATGAACCAAATCAAAAATTAGTTTTGTAAATTAAAAAAAATTAAATTAATAACAGTAAAAACTCCCAGAATTTCCATGTGGTCCAACTGGCTATCAGGCCCCAGGAGGCCGAGACAGTACAAATCAAACAAGACGGGAGCTAATAATGGGGAAATAAAAAGGATACTACCGAGGCCTACTTACGTAAGGGAATTAGCCCTTTTTATTGGCCCAGCCTTACATTCCAGCCCAATTTGGGACTGATTTTGTTTCCTCTTGATCTTGTGATTCTAGTAGGAAATGAACATTTTGGTATGAGATTTATGCACTCAAAACCGTCCTATTGCTCAAACACTGAATATTTTTTTATGTACAAATATGTTATAATAATCTTGGATGGTTTGGATTATAAAATAAATAGTTTATACTAAATAATTTGTGCTAGAGAATTATGTAACTCAAGTTTGTTTAGTAAAGTTAGATCTAATAATGTTAATTTGCTAAAAAAAGGATAAAAAAATGTATGCTACGTCCTATTCATTCGAGCAAGAGTCATGGAGGCTGTAATCAATTAGCCTTACTGGGGTAGTTACAGGCAGATTGTGAAGTTAACTAGTAACTTTTACCAGAGGTCAGTGAAATATTTTACCCGTTTGTTTTGCTACTACTTTACAAAGTTCTGCACAAAAAGCCGGCGATATCGCCCAATGTGATGTCATAATTAACTTGCCACATTATTAAACCTAGTTTTATCCGTCACCTTTCATGCCTTCTCATCCACCACTACCTCTCTTCCAGCGGTGAAGTGTGCCTATAAAAACGATTTATTAGCTGATAAGCGAAACATACTTGTGAATTCATTTGGTGCAGCCAGATTAATTGTTAGCTAGGCCATGCATGCATGAGTTTTTCCCCATAAATATATCTGAACACAAGAGACATGCAAATGAGATCTTCAGATTATCTCTTGTTAACTCTGGACCTTGCCTCTTGTCCAAGGAGCTTGTGATGGACATCTATTATGCATATAGCTTTTGATTTAAATAGGATGGGGACCTTCATTTGGCTTGGCCACAATAAATTAAAACTCACTAATTAAATGATGACCCATGACAGCAACCTCACCCTCCTTGTGGGCAAAGTTAATTAACACATATACGTGCACCATGGCTCCTTGAAAAGATTGCAACTGTGTGGTTGTTCATCAGGCTCAAAGATGCGATGTAACTATCCACATTTATTATTCATGCAGAATTAACGGGCCAGGTAGCAGCAATTGCAAGCTCATCTATGGATGCTTCCATGCCTGCAAGGGTAATACTCTCTCCAGCCACAAGAGAAGTAATTTTAGTCAATAATATACAGCTTAATTTGGCCATTGGACTTTCTTACATATATCATACTTACACTACCAGAAAACATAATTTTTATGAGAGTGATGAATTTTCGTGAGAGTATTAGATACACCCTCACGAAAATTGCAATTTTCATGACGGTGTTTGACACACCGCCACGAAAATTAGTTGTTTTCGTGACGGTGCATCAAAAACCGTCACGAATCAGCACCGCCACGAAAATGCTACAGTACCATCACCTCTCTACTTGGACAAGAAAGAATTAGATCCACTGGCGACGTAACTATTTCACATGTGATTATATCAACACTAAAACACCGGCTCTCGTTAAAACTCCGAAGATAATTCGTGACAGTTAACTCTCACGAAAACGATATTTTTCTGGCTTCTGATTTGTGAGAGTGAACCGTCACGAAAATATTTTCGTGAGGGTATTTTAACCCTCACGAAAATTTAATTTTCTGGTAGTGTTATACAAGTGCAATATTACAAAGTATTATTATTTCTTATGCATGGAGTATTTCTTCAGTTTTTTTTAGATTCACTGGCAAAGATGCATGATCCAGTCGGTGCCTGGAGCATATTCTAGTTGCTATCTACTCGACACTCCAACTAATTTAATTCGTGATCTATTGATTGAGTGGTTAAAAGTAGGGAAAAAATGGTTTTATACCATCAGACTCTTTTAACTGCGGCGCATTATCTGAGTTTATGCGTGTGGTGACCACCACTGAAATATTTTCAAGTATGGAGTAAATTTGCCGATCCACATCAAAGATTTTTACCATGACTTGAGATTTTGGGTGTGATGGGACTACATGAGTGTTATGGACACTATGGTAATTAATTAAAGTCCAGGCCGGCCGGACTACCAGTTATATTAAACTTCCATGTAGTTTTTTTTCTCTGATAATTACACAAAGTACTCCCTTTGGTCACCAAAACATAGTATTTTGGCTATATCAGTCGCCAGAGTTCAACATCGAACACTAATTTATATTTTAATATATGTAAATAACTGATAAAATTATAGTATTTTTAATAACTTCTCTAATCTACTTGCACCTATGATTTTCATGCATAAAATCTATCTAAAATGATTTATATCCTTGAAATTCTGAATGCCTAGTTGACATATGTTCAAAATGATATTTTACTTTGTGACAGGATCACATAAGGTTTTCTTTTTGTTACTTTTGAATGATTCTTTATTTTACATAATGGAAGTACAATCTGCCTCTAAACCAACAAGACGTACAGATGTCCAGAATGTACACAACTATATTACACTAACAAAACAAATTAAATTGGCATAGGAGAGAAACAACCAGAAAGCACTATACACAAAGCACATATCGAGTTTGAAGTATGGAACGGAAAATAAACTCCTAGAAAAGCCTCGTCTTATAGCTCAAACCACCATGCAACTGCTGATGATATTACGATTCTAGGTTGTGAAACCATGAGACACTATTATAGAAGCCGTTTTCGTTTATGGGTCAAACGCATTTTCGCAGGCAAGCGGCCGGCCCATATAGAAGAAGGGGTATGTGAAAATACCCTTTTTCTCAGACGAGCCTGCCCCCATATGCGAAGATCGATTATCGCAGGCGGGCGGCTTAATGGGCCCGCTTGCGATAACTGATTTTCGCAAGCGGATATATTAAGTCGTCCGATTGCAAATATTTTTTTAAAAAATAAAAAGAAATCCAGAAACCTTAGAAGCCACCACCGTCGCTGTTGTCATGCGCAGCCAGTAGCCGGCAAGTCGCGGTCAAGGTTGTCGTCGCCGTCGAGGTTGAGGCCGTCGATCGGCATCTCGGCCACCCTTTCCGTGACCACCGCCGGCCACTCCCGCCCGTCGCCACCACTCCCGTGCCCAGGGGCGGCGGATCCACCCCTTCCAAGGCCGAGGACGGCGGATCCGCCCCTCCACCCAGCTCGTGCGTGCGTGCGGGCACAAGCAAGCGAGCGAGCCACCACCCAGCTCGCTCCGCTCAACAGCAAGTAGCGGAAGCAACAAGGCATGGGCGCAACACTAAAAAGAAGCAGCCGCATGGGCTCAGCAGCAGCAACGGTGAAGGAGGGAGCAGGAGCAGGAGGAGAAAGAGGAGGTGCGGCGCCAGATGTTCGGTGCCATCGTCGGTGGGCTCACGGCGTTCCTTGTGGCGGCGGTGGCGGCTCTGGGACGGCAGCAACAGCAGGTGGAGTGCGGAGGGGAGCTGGGCGGGTTCTGTGAGGAGGGTTCCACCGCCGGCCGCCGCTGTAAGCTCGCTACGCGGGAGTTCGCTCAGCACCGTGTGCCCCATCCCCGCGAGAGAGAGAGAGATAGAGTGGATAAGACTGAGGAGGGGAGAGGACAGGGATGGAAGGAGTGAAAATAAAGGGAGTGTATGGGTGCGGGCGGCCTGCAGGTCAAGCTGCATGTTCGTGCGTAGTCTCCACCGCCTACGAAAATCTATTTTCGCAGACGTGCTTCTTAATATGTTCGTCTATGAAAATAGGTTATTTTTGCAGGCGGGCATGTTAACAGACCTGCCTGTGAAAATAGATTTTTACACGCGGGCCTTTACCGGACATTCACAAAGATTTTTACATACGGGCCTTGTTTTAGTCCATTTGTAAAAATAAAGGAGGATGTCTAAAAAAAATCGTTTTTTAGTAGTGAGAGTCCCTTCCGTGTCCCTGGTTTGACTGTTTGAGACAAAAAAAAATTCAATATTTGGAGTTTTGGGGGCAGTGAAATGATTGATGTAAGCTTTGAATCAACTGTTTGTGACAATGTAGCTTCAAGGTTCCTGATAAGGGAGTCATGACTCTTATGGGTCACAAGTCAACAAGGAGTCACTTTCGTTTCTTAGGTAAACAAGGGTTTTGCTATATGATGGGTACATGCAATTTGAGTGGATTGCCATAGCCGATTCTTTGTCCTCCTTCCTTCCATCCGATATTCCTTGAGAAGAGTGTGTCACCGACACTGTTGTCCATCCTCTCAACAAGTTAGGTTTGTGCAGGGATAACTGGCTACCCTGGGTTAGAGGAAGGTCGAGGAGATAGTAGTGCCACCAAAGTCAATGAGGGGTGAACTAGTGGTGGACAGGGTTGGAGCCGCATTGGCACCTATAAAGCGGGGTCAATCAAATTAGGAGCTGAGGGCATGTGATAGCTCATTGTCATTGGGAAGTAGTAGGAGCCAGGAGGTGGCATATGGCAACATCAAGGAGGTGCCTGTGAAGGAAACGGCTGCGATGGCAAGCGAAAAGGCTACAGTACACCCCTAAACTATCTCAAGTTTTACTTTTTTTATCCCTTAACTCCAAACCAGAACGGAATCATCCCTCAACTTCTGATATCATTCACTTTACACTCCTTGTACAAATTTAGGAGGGGATTGGGGGGGGGGGGGGGGTGCAAAACCGGGCCAAGTCAGCATCACTTCTGCACAAAACCACCTAAGTAGAAGTTATGGGATAATTTTTTTTATCTAGTTTTAAAGTTGAGGGTTGAAAACTAACTTTGCTGATAGTTGACAAGGGTATAAAATAGATATTTCCAATAAAATAGATATTTCCAATAAAGAATTACCTTGTGTCTCTAATTTTTCGAAGAGTTTAACAATTTCAAATTTGAGGAGACATACTCAAGACATAATCACTGAGTCAATTTTTTTCATTCAATCATTGCCATCCTAATTTTTAGCAAGCAGCTATACGCAGGTACCTCTTTTAGAAACTAAAGTGGGTTGTCATTGTAGTTATAGAGTAAAGAATATAATAATTCTCAGCCTCGTTGGAAAGAAGGTTATGATAGAAACCTTAAGGATTTGAATCCTTTGTAATCTTTTTTTTGGTTGGCCCTCTTATGAAATTCCTATGAAACGGTTCAGTCTAGATTTTGGAGAAAGTATATTATCTTCGTATTTCTCCCACCAATGTTTCTCTTCCTAAAATCCGGTACTCTTTTTCTGTGGAGGATTCAAACAACATAATTGAACAACTCCGCATTCTAGAGTTCCTATGCACCAAGACATGATGTCACACAATCTTCCTTTGTTTTTGGAATCTTATCAGATGAGGGTATAAGTGGGATTAAGTTTTTTTTGTTTTAAGACAAAAGGATCAGTCCCCCTTTGGAACAAAGGATAAAGGGAGGATTTTTGTAGGATTCGACCATTTAGGAAAAAAGATTGGACACTATTGAATCCTATGGAGTGCCCTAATCCATGTGAGATTCGGAAGAAATTTAACATCATGTGTCTCATAGAAAGTTTTGTTTGAGTCTTTATCTCTCCTTAAACTCCTAATTTTTTCCATGCAGTGTCTAAACAGTTATTTATATATTGTTTTGTTTGCAATTCTCTGTTTTTTTTTACTTGTAGTCTTGTCCAAATCCATCGTTTTTCCTTTTCTTATTACATTTCTCAATCCCGCGATCCGAAGGGGCCTCAACAATTAAATCAGTAGTAGTATATCAGGAAAATTCTATTAGGCCAGTGTTATTGCAATCGTCCCATTGCCAAGCCTTCAGCTTAATTATAAGACACATCCAAATTAAAAATTTTATAATTTAATTTTAGAATTAGTTTAGAGTTTTTTCCATCTCTTTCTATTTTATATCCTTAATTTTGCATCACTAAAAGTATAATTAAGTATAAAATCTTTCTTAAAATAATTTTTGGTTGCTTCGTTTATTTTTCACGACTTATAAGCTGTAGCTCAACCACAGTGACACACTAAATTAGCAGTGATAATGCAACTGAATCCTAGGAAGCATTGTTTATAAATTTCAACATACTACATTATACCATGGAAAGGGAGTTTAATTAGCTAGCGTGGTTGTCAGCGCTATATATGCGCTATTATTACAAACCACCGTCCTAAGGATTATTGGTCATCCCGGGTGGTTATTATGTGTTCCAAAACCGTCCACTTTTAATTCATCGGTAAACCTCTGAAACACTCGTCATCACCTAAATAATGCCCAAACAAATGGCGCCACGAGCAGCAAGATAGCTAGCTAAGCAACTCATTCGATCGTATATCCTTCCAGATTGATCCATCACCATTGCATCGTGATTCTCCCTAATCATATCTTGGCCCTTTCACTGAGAACAACCCACATAAACTAACAAAAAAATTGGAATCAATTTAAATTAGCCAATTGGATCATACTGTCTACTATATATCCACATCATATCCATGGGTAGCTGATCATGGATCAGACGATGATGCTGTGGCCGATCATTTTTTGGGCCTCGATCCATTTGTTTGCTAGCTTTGCTTGCTTGCCGACCTTACCCAATCCGTCACCATCTTCTTAGTTTTAAAAGGAGACGTTTGCATCTGCACTTTGCACACATACATGGTGTACAATTTAATTATGCAGAGCTTAGCGTGGAGCAAAAAGATGCCCATGAAGGGTCTAACCCCAGTTTGTGCTTTTCCTTTATCGTCTCATGTGTTGAGTGTATCATCTTCTGACAGCAATGACCACGGATCGGATGTTGTACATGACCATTTGGCGTCACAGGACTACAGAATCTACAACATTGGAAGAAGCTAGTTTGGTCAACACCAGCTCCATGTATATACGCCTATTGATGATTTTCCTCCTGATTTAATGTTATTTAAACATTCAATAAAATTAAAATAGCTTGTTGTTTTGAGCAAATCTGACTATATGGACAAGGGAGGATCCAATGCGAGGTGGCAGAGCAATGAGCTAATGAGGGTAACACTTGGAGCCTATGTGGCCACTTGCCCAAGATGGCTGCAATCGGCACCGGTGGTGGACTATCTAGTGGTAGTTCAAGCATCGGTAAACCACACTGTATACTCAATCAAAAGATGCACTACTCAATTTGTAATATTATAACGTTGTAGTTTTACTCCGGACATTATTTTTTGGGGAACTTTAGACATTAATTTTTGGCTCTTTTACAATACTTTTTACTACTACTAATAGTAGTGTAGTAGAATTAAATCGGATCGTTGATTTTTATGGCTATTTTAGACCTTTTGTTAAAGTAGTAATTGAGTTATTTTCTAAATCTAATCCTGTGAAGATTTCTCTTTCCATCTCGCCTGGCTCGCCATCTCTCATGAGTCGCGCCTTAACGAGAGCTGCCGACTGGCTCGCTAGTCACCGCTCTCTCTCTCTCTCAATTTACCGATGGTAACTGCCTAGCTTGCTGCATCAAAAATCCTTATTAGATCCTCGATCGATTTTGCACGCAAGCTTGAAAGAATGAACAGACATGCAACCTTCTTGTTTAATTTGATCAGATTACCGATGATAAACTATACATGCATGTGCAAATCCTGTTCAATCAAATAAGGAAGAAGAAAGAAAGAAAGAAACAATTGTTCATGGCGACCTGCCGTGGAGTAATTTGGATAGTGCTATCTCCTCTCCAAATAAGCAACAAATAATCAAGAGATAATTAAGCCAATAAATCAGCAAAAGTGGCATCTTGGGACGAGTGTGGATTAAGCGTGCAACTGGTAGGAGCAGCGATCTGCAGTCCGAGTAAAATGGGAGGTAGCGCTAAAATTCAGTCGATTATACTCAAAACGGATCATACTCAAAAGGACAGAAGAAATTACTTATTTACCATATTGTTTTTTTCAAATGTACCCCTTCATCAATTCTACTACACGTACTACCGGGCGTAGTACAACTAATTATGGCACGTTGGATCAAATTAAATAGATGGTCTATATCTATCAGGTCCTGATACCTTACAAACATCCCTAATTTTTACCGGGTTAAATAAATATTCCATTTTGATATCATTTTCTAAGTTGTGAAGAATTCACCGGGGTTAGCTTGAGGAAAAGATGATCTTGCTGATCAAGCACAACTGACACTGCGACTGTGTACGCAGCCAATGTACAAATGTGCATTTGCTGTCCAGGCCAATCATGAAGAAAGGGCCATTTTGGATTGAAGTCAAAATGTGCCCGCCCAAATTGTTGGTATTTTGAATAATACTTTGCTAGTGCTTGATTTGCTACTAAAATATGCCAAATAACACACATAAATTGCTAAAAAATTGGTACTACGTATCAAAACTTGACTAGGTTTTGGCATGGTAGCAAACCAAAACAACCAAAAATATTATAGGAATTGCCTATCGTCGACGTGGCAAAGATATATATGATCCACGTAAGACAGGTCAGCCAATGGGAGAGCGCCCTGTGCGTACGGGCAGATGGTGCGCCACTAGTAATACGTGGCAATTATCCTGGCATCTCATACAGCTAAGCTAATCGCGACCAGAAGAAAAAAGAAGAAACGTTCGATCTCTAATACAATCATCCTGGCATACAGCTGATTAATTCAATATGGACAATTAACCCAGCTAATTAATCAATTATTAGCAAGCTAGCATGCAATGCAAGCAGGAGAGGTTGCGTGTTGATGAAGTCTGCGTTGCTGTAGCAATCATCACGGGAGTTCCTGCACTCGATGGACGGATGGACGCATGGTTTTCTCTCGTGCCAAATCATGCCATGCAATGATGCCTCGCTTGACAGATTAATTAATTTAATTCTTTATGTGAATGGGAAAAATAGTTAACGAAAAATGTGTTCCAGTTATCTAGGTGCTTTATACTGATCTCCTTTAATTTCTATAAACGATCTATCAAGAGATGAGAGAATTTGCAACTAGTAGGTTTTGCAACTCTGGAAGGAAGGTTGAATTTGGTCGAATATATATAAGGTCATTTCTGGTTGTCCAAATGCACCAGCATATGTAAAAGATAATAATCTCCATGCAAAACTTGACATGTAGACTTTCTTTTGGTGTTAATGGATCGACATCTTTGAAACAATCTAGCTTGATCTTCTAGCACCTAGCTAGAGCAAGTAGTACATTTAAAAGAACGAACTGCATGCCCATGCATGCATGCAGATCAACGAAACAAAAAGCCAGAAAATAAACATATATAACACAGAGATCCAAAAAAACCAAAGCGAAAATGACACACAAATACTAGTAGTAGGAAATTAAATTAAGCACGACGACGACCTGGTACTGTAGCCAGCCAAGTGTCATGTGAGTTGTGAGCCCTAGCTGCTAGAGGTTTAGAGAGAGAGAGAGAGAGTGAGATGCACGAGCTGCATGCCTCACTGCTGACCTCATTTTCAGCTCTCTTTTTACCGGCTTGACGCCGACCGGCGACTCGCAGCGTCGTTTCCCGGAGCTGTACGGCTAACTGCAAAGCTCCCGTAGAAATAAATTCGAGTCAACTTTAACTAGCACAAAACCATGAGGATCGAAGATTTTTCTTTTTTTTTATTTTGGTGTGCAGAAATTTTGTCAAAATAACATGTAGATTTCATATTATACAGCAGGAGTGAACAAAACCGGTTTACCACGTTTTTGCTAAAACCGGTGGCATGGACGCAAGAGTGCCTCCATTTTGAAAGTCAACTTGCCCAAAATTGAAAAACCACCTTATGTGCAAAAGAGACTTGACGGAAGACAAAAAAAGATATGGGATCTTGGATCGACAATTTGATCACTATTAGCTTGGTATGCTCACATGAAAAAGAAGAAAAAATTATATCGCCGGAAATATAATGATCATGAACATCACAATTCAAAGAGTGTTATCATATGAATTAGGAGGAAATTGCCACTTCGTTCTTTGAAGATTACAACGTTACAATATTTTTATGTCAATTATTAGTAGGAATGGTTGGTATACCACGCTTAGATCCGTACATATTTCAAATTACTTACTATACTTTCACATGATGTTATATCAATCAAGAACATAGACTAGCCATCAAGGTTCAACCTCATCTTAACACGGTTTTGTCACTTCATCTTACTCTAATGCAGCCGGAATTAATTAATTAATTAAATTAAGGAATAATGGTCAGCCTGCCTTGCTGAAACGGGCAAGTCCAAGTCTTGCAAAAAACAGCGTTATAACTTATCCACTGGTGCAGGATTTTTTATCTGCAGCTAATAACGAAGCAAGAGCCTAAGCATTGCCTGCCGTTTCATGTGATTGGGGCTACTTAAAATTAAAGAGAGAGATAGATGAGCTTTATTTTTCGTCGCGTTACACACCATTAAGAGGGAGGCAGCTTGCTCAGATTAATTCTCATCCGTGTTAGAAGTAGGGACCGAAAGAATTGAGAGATGAACTCATGTATTCTATCAGTGATTGTGTATAGGATGATTACAAATATTTATAGAGGATGAAGGGGTGTGAACATAGTGTGAACAGGTTCCACTCATGAAGAGGTGTTGTTCACAAACAAGCACAATTAACATGTGCTAATTGATCATTAATCAATCTTTGCTTGTAACACTCTCCTTGATTAATTTGATTCTGGTCATCATTATTTGATCCATCTCTTGGAAAAACTCCTTCAAAACCCTGTGAGAAAATTTGAGAAAAAACCATTATATAGATATGCTATTAAAACTCCTTTAAAACCCAACAGAAAAAATATAAGGAGAAAATAGTATGGCATATATGTGAATTTTCTTTGAGAAAACTTGAGAAAGAAAAACTCATGTGAGAATATCAGTACTTTGATTATGATCATTGGATCATAATATAGGATAACTTCCCCTAAAACTATATATGAAAAATATGAGAAATTATTATATATCATTGATATCCCTTTAAAAACCCCTGTGAGAAAAATAGAGATATGATATATATCTATGTTGATATATTGCCTCATTAAAAACCTTCTATGAAAAACTCAGTAGGGAAAAACTCATAAGAGGAGAAAAGAGTACAATATTGCTTTGAACAGGTATAATCTGGGAGATTACACCCTCTGATTCTTGCAAGTTATATAGTTGTTTCATACCAATTTCTTGAACACATTTTAGAAATGTGGAAATTGGTCAGGACATAGTGAATATGTCCATGAGATTGTCGTAGGACTTCACAATATACTAATTTCCCTACTCTCAGTAATTTATGTGGGTGAAATATGTTAGGAGTAATATGCTTGATGATTTACTCTTTATGCACATGTCTGCATTTGATCAACGTAAGCATCATTATCTTTGTAGATAATGATAGATGATTCAAATAGAATCAATATTACATGACTATTGTATGTGATGAATAACTTCGTGAAGCCATTCATATGAATGTAAAACTTCGGAATAATGGGTGGAAGTAACCAACGGAGTCTATTTTGATAACTCTTATGAGGAAACTATACCACTATGAAATCAGTACGTTATTTGGTATTCTAGGGATTAGTTCACCAGTATTCACATATCCCACTATAGTCTTAACTTAATTTATCAGATGATGAATCAAGATATTTAGTGCCACAAAAATATCTATGGATATCCTTTCTGACTCCCACCTAATGGTGTTGTTGGAGTTGCGTTACTTTAAGCTAGCAGGATATCTACAAATGCGTTGCAATATGCAGGATACATAAGCATTTTAATAGCACTAGAGTATATCATCGTAGGGTCTAAATGGATATTGATCCATTTTTAGGGATTGAATAACCACAAGTGTTTATGGATATGATTGTCCAATATCATCTAGATACTAGTTGACAATATCAATAGGATATTGATGAACTGATTTATATGCTTAAGTTATAGACTCAAAGCGTAATTTGGTCTTAACCAAATATTTCATCTCAAAATCCATCTTAAAGGTCAATTTCTCTAGTGAGAAAATTGTTCCTAAGATGATTACTTGTTTGTTTTGTGTGTTTTAATGATGTTAAGATCATCGATATGTACTGAGATGATAGGAAATCCAAATATAGGTTTCTTTGTGAACATATATAAGCAATCATCATGATTAGAGTTACTTTTTATGGAAGGAACTCACATAGTCAGTTGTACCATAATCAACTTGACTGTTCAAGTCGTAGGATGACTTGAGTTGTACACAATATATATTGTGATTTTGTATTCTAATTCAGAATATGTAGTCCATTGGGAGCTTGGTTGCCTGAATCTATCAAACTCATTTGACCTACCAATAATTAGATATGGAAACGTGATTTCCACACATACCAATGGTATGTTATGCTTGGTCTTTGCGTGAAACCATGTGCTACGAGCTCTCACGATCTCACCACCTCATTTCCGTAAGGAAAACATGAGAATAATATATTGCTATGGTAATACTTTCCATTGTTGGGTGAGAGCAATTTTCCTTAATTGCCACCTTTGATTTGACCCAATTTGAGTGTTCGGACACTCTGTCTAGGACTTTTAGTCTAGATCCAGTTGAAGGTGTAAGACAATTTTGAGGAGTATATGTCGATAATTTGTAGTCTTTGTATGATTGATTCAATGGAACCAATATAGCTTGTGAAAATATCAACCCTTTTGAACTCCATGGCATTTCCCAAAACAATAGAGTTAGGGCGTTTCTATGACCCAGCACGTGAAATTTATGCGCAATTTTGCTGGGCTTTTGGATCATAAATATACATAGATATTGGATAGAAAATATCCATATGGTGTCAATCAACTTGATGTTGATTTGCATTTACTGATTGGAGGAACGGTATTCCTCTATATCCGCGGATGCTTTCAAGAAGCTGTATCCTTTATGACCATACTTCTCCCTCTCTTATTTTGATTCTGGGAGTTAAGTGGTTTTGTTTTGGTATCTCCACTCTTTCTGGTGCAGGATTTTGTGACACATTTATAATAAGTAAATGCTTTTGGCAGAGTATTTGCAATATGTTGCAAATATAAGATGTTTTGAACTATTTGGTCCAGATTCTTTGGTACGTGGATATGAGGATGGAATGTTAATATTTGACATTCTCTTTTTAATTCCTGGTATTCTTTATATGGTATGTATCTTCCCCTAATGTCTGAAATTGTCCTCAATGTGAATAGCACATGGTCTGTTTATAAATCCCCTATGGAAAGACCTGACGTATTATGATAGACAGATAATGATACCTCATATTGGTCCCCACTGCCCAATGATGTATGCTATGGTGGTGATATCGGTACATGTAAAACGTTGCTGATTCGCAGATGGGAAATTTTTGGCTGAGGCCAAATTTTCACGTACGAACTACAATGAAGGAGGCTGTATGATTACAATGTAATAAATTTAAAATGATGCGGTGTGTAAGGCCGCATGTCACCAACTAGAGGTTGGTTAATTACAATTTCGTAATGGTCTTGCCATAAGCTTGATTCTCTTGATGAGAGATCCTGCTAATCCATTTTATGTATAAATAAATGGATCAGAGTACTGAACTTGAATTCCATTAGCCATAAAATCGTCATTAAAGGCACTTTGAGGAAAATTCAGTAGTATTGTCCATTCGAATTGATTGAATTCGATGTTCAAAATATTGTGCTCATAATTTAATAATTTGAGAAACTAATTTGACAAATACATAGTTTTGTGTGAATAAAATCTACATGTGGGACCATCATGTAGATGTGTCAATTAGAACCATAAAGTATCTGAACAGTCTATATAATGGTTATATGGAATTACATCTATACCTTGAATGTGTTCAAGAAATTTTGAGTAGCTCAGCTCTAATTTTGAGGTAAGAGGGTCATCAAAATTAATTTCCCTGTGGCACAAACAGTGCACATAAAATCCGAAGATTGTGGGGAAATCTAACCATTAGAATTGCTGATAATTTTTTGTATTATCTCTAGGATGGAAAGGTCAAGGCGATCATGCCAAGTTTGGAATGTGTAAACATTCTGGAAAATTACCGTGTATGCAATATGTTGTACGGGTTTGATGTAATACAATTCAAAGGATAAAGATATAATCTTTTCTAATACTTGTTTGCCATATCCGTTGTGTTTAAGAGGAGATATTCCTCTTTGTTGTCATCTTGGGTTTTAGTTTTAAAAACCATTCTGACGGATATCTCTACAACTCAGTGGAGTACTAGTAGAATCAGGATACAATAATGCATTCTCAATTGTCAACTAAGTATCTATCGGGATAGTGGCACGACCAGAGCCAACTATTTGGCGATGTTGAACATAGTTTTTATCTCTTTTCAAGAGTCAAGAAATATTTGTGTCCCGAAGTATAGAGTTTGTGGAAGTATTATCCATAAGGCATAATTGCTCCTTCATTAGATTGACTCCCGTATATAGAAAGAAGAATTTCATAAGAAATTCTTGTCATATATATAGGATGCAAACTTGATTCAATACCGAATATGTTCGATACAGTATTGTAGCTTTGTAGCGTACAATATAGATGACAACTATTTATATTACAACACATAGTAGGACTTGGTCAACATAGTATCTATGTAGTCGAGAGACTAATTGAGGTCTCCAGTTAAGTCTTGGAAAGTGAATTCCATAAGCTTGTCTGCAGTGCTCATGAGATCATCCTTCTGTGGAAGAGATATGTTGTTGTTGAGTTCCTCTAGGAACTATTGTGAACAACTGGCTTCCTTGGTGTTGTTGGGTTGGAGACTGAAATTTATTTCAGATCTCTTCTCTTGAGCAGGTTTATCCTTGCCCACAGATTTGAGATATAGATCAACCAAATGTCTTGGGGTGCGACATTTCTTAGTGATGTGGTTGTAGCAATCACATTTGCGACAAACTTTAGTTTTGTCGTTTTTGTTCTTAGGAATGCCTTTATCCTTTCTAAACCCTCTAGTGGATGTTGAGATCCTATTAGCGGGAAACATAGTAGATAATTTTTTTCCTACCTTTCCCGCATTGATAGGTTTAACTCTTGCTTTCAGTGCAAGCCACAGAGTACGAGGGTCTATTTCTGAGAAATGCTCAGTTTTGAGATTTGGGTGTATATGGCTTCTTATAATGTATAAGGCACCATATTTCTCTTAATCTAACAGCGGTGGATTTCCCTCTTGAGGAGGTTCAATTACTGCTTGAAATCCGTAGGACGAAAGATTGACCTTGATGTTGTTCGACCATATTGGATAGTTGTGACCGCCTAGTGCAAGAATTTCAAATTCTTTGCCCATGATTTCCTACATGGTTTACCATAAATTTGATTAATTTACAAGTAGTAAATTAATATAGTATGGTAATGTTGTAATATGATGCAAAATATGTGAAAACAAGATGTATCCTGTAACACATGGTAGTGTATACCTCAAAATTTTGGAATTTAACAATATGGACGAGAGAACTCGTTGCTAATAGCATAGTCTATAGCAATTTGTAGTAAATGCCTTAAACTCCATAGTTTTGAGTTATATTCATAAATACCGAATAATCACATTGTTTTGGTAAACACCAAATTAGTGAACGAGGTAACTCGTTGCTAATGGCATAATCTACAAAGCTATAGTAGATGCCTTAGTCTGCACATAATATTTGTGATTTTTTAGTAAACATAGAGGTATGTACTATTAAAATTTTGCATGTCAAATTCTAATAGAATTAAGCACATAGGGCTTAATTAAGGGGAATTTGAATTTTGCAAAATCAAAGAAATTACAAATATTCAAAAATGGTCGATAATAATATTGGTGAAACCTCATATATGGAGTATAACGGTGATGTAAACACCAATTATGGTGTAAATCATGTATTGTGGACAAGATAACTCGTTATTAAGAGATGTCTTAGACTCCACATTATTTTGGGTTATACTAATAAGATATTGAAAATATTCAATATGTGTGTGGATGTAATCACTAATATTTTACATATTATCCAATTTGAATTAAGTTGTTAAAACTTAATTAATGGAATAATATCTAAATAAGATTGCAAGAAATAAATCAATTGTAATTAGGAAATAAATTCCCAAATATAAATATGTTATTGGGAATGCCTATAGACATTCACTTTGAACATTTACATAATTTCCAGTACTCATAGGGTCTGGAATGATAATTTACAGTATGTATATTAAATAACACTATAATTTGTATTGAACCTAAGGGCCCAAAACAAAATTTGCATATGTACATTTTGCATATGCATTTTTCGAAGACCGATAGGTCTGAAATGTATATTTACATGAGGCAAATAAAATATAGTGTAATATTTGTATAGTCTAAGAACTATATCATAATTAACAGAAGGTATGTCAATATATTTAGCCTTTTTATTGAATTGTGGAAAATTCTGAGGCTAAAACTGAAATAGTACTAAATAGTATTATTTACAGGGACTATTTTGTAGTTTCCTGAAAATCCAGGGATTTTTTCGCAAAATAGTCTAAACTTAGGCTCAGGCCTTTTCGGCCTTTTGGCCCAATTAGTGTGCGCGGGGCGTCGGGCGGGAGGGGGAGTATGGGTCGGCCTATCCGGCCGGCTAACCCAAAACGGCACTATTGGGGAGTGGTTAGTGTTAGGGTTTCGTCCCAATTGCCGCCGCAGTCCGTTCGGCGGCCGGCGCACCATCGTTCGGCTGCCGCCGCGCTTGCTGTGCCGCGAGCAGGACGCCGACGCCATCGTGCCATATCCCACTGCTGGCGTCGCCGGCCGGGGCGCCGCCGCGGCTACCGCTGCCGCCGCGCCGTAGTTTGGCCAGGGCGCTGCCACAATCTTCTGCTGTGCCAGCGCGCTTCTAGCCGCTCGGCGCCGTGGGGTCACCGTCGTGCGGTCGCATCTGTGTTGGCGCACCACTGGGCCGCCATGCTCCACGCCTCCGCGGGTCACCATAGGCCACAGCCGTTGACGCCACGCCTCATGCCGCTACCGGCGTCACCGGCCGGGGCACCGCCGCGGCTACCGCTGCCGCGGCCCGTCGTCGGGCTGCTTCTGCGCCGCAGCGCTGCACGTCCGCCGTTCAGTAGCTGCCACTGCTAGCCGTTTGGCCACCGACGTCACCGTGTTCTGCAATCGACATCGTCGCTCAACCATGGCTCCACAATGCTGCCCCTGCCGTTCGGCCACTACTGGGCTACCGTGCCGCCATTGCGGCAGAAGCCGCGATGCTGAGGGGCGGCGGCGTTCCTCGCCGTGCCGCCATCCTCGCCGGACCACCAAGGTCAGTGGCGGGGTTGGCACATTGGTCGCCGGCGAAGCAGCGTCCAAAGGAGTTCTGGTGGCTCAGTTGGGATGCATGGCAGCCATGAGGCTATGGTGAGTGCACCCATTGAAAGCCAGCGGGGCGTCGGAGGTGCCGACGGTGATGAACTCCTTCATCTAGTATCGAAGAGCCATTTGGTGACAATGTCTAAGGTAGGAAGAATGAAATTGATCCATGTTCTTACCGTTCTTGGTAGAATTTGGATTCTCTTCTCTGTTCCTCCTCTTCTTTTTCTTGGTTTCGGCCTTCTCTTGCTCAGGGAGCGTGCTTGATAACGTGTTAGAAGTAAAGACCGAAAGAATTGAGAGATGAATTCATATATTCTATTAGTGATTGTGTATAGGATGATTACAAGTATTTATAGAGGATGAAGGAATGTGAACATAATATAAACAGGTTCCACTCATAAAAAGGTATCTGTTCATAAACAAGTACAATTAACATATTGTAATTGATTATCAATCATATTTGTTTGTAACAATCCACACGTGACCCACGAGAGCCTATGGCCAACATCAACAGGCTTACTCAGCGAGTGGCAAAGCTTCGGCCGGATTCTCTGTGGGCGCCCTAGTATACTCTAGTACTTGTTTACATATTTCAGTTTCGGTCAGTTATCAAAGATACTTGTCTTAGGAGAACAATGTGCCAAAGAGAAAAAAAAACTTTTTAATTGATTAATGTTTTATATTGCGGTATTTATGTGCCGTATTGAAAGTCTAGCATATAGTCGAGAGCCATACACTGAGTGCAGTACTATGATTTATTACAATTTTTATGAACTATGCAGATTAGTTTTGATATTTGGTCAGACTGGAGGACTTGCTGTTAGCTCAGACCAGTGATTCACCGATTTGCCTCTCCTAAACATACCCTTGGGTGATGTTCATAGTAGAATTCCCTTTTAACTCTTTTGTACGTAGCTGTAGCATATTGCACCTATTACCGTCAATGGTTGTTTACATTATTGGGTTTTCTTTTTATCCATTATCATTTTACCGATCTACTGATAAGTAAAACATAACTGTGTATTAAAATAAACATGATACTATACAATAAAAAGAAAAAATAAAATCAGAGAGAAGGCACGAATCCCTAGCCTTTTTTTTGCTGGATCTAGACTCTGACCTTGTTTGGAGGATCTTAAGATTTTTGATAAGCAGCTAGTGAGAAGCCAGCTAATGAAAGTATGGAGAAGCTAGGTTTTACAACTATAGATTCTGAGAATCTAGATTGTTTGGAAAAGCTTTTGCCAGCTAGAGATTATAAAAGAAACTGCATAGATAGAAGCTTCTTAAAAAAAAAAAAAGGCCTCAGCTATGTGCTACAGAGAATCCTGCTCAGCCAAGCCCAGCCCCTCACCAAGCCACCACCCACCATAAGCCAAAGGAGGCCGGCTGCCACAACTCAAACGGCACTCCCACAAGCAACAACCTCCTCTGCAGCAGCAGCAGCGTATCCATCACCATCTTGCACACATATCTCAACAGTGCATCCATCCATCTTGCTGATTCACCCCCCCCACACACACAAATAAAAAAGCCAGAAACATTGCATGGCTGGCTCCCTGGTCCTGCCTAGGCTAGTGGCTACTTCAAATAGGATGGCTCTGTGCTCTTTTCTGGCTGGTTAATAATAACTCTTGGCTGCTCTCCTCTCCTCTTCTCTGAACCTTCCACACTGAACATACCAAGCTGCCTGCCTTTATCTGAAGAGTTCAGCCATATCTAGGCTTCAGTTGCTTGCCTGCTGTTCCATTGGTTTCTTGCTCTTGCTGTTGCTGCTGCTGTTTGAGTGTGTTCGTGTGAGGAGAAAGAGTTGGAAGAAAGGAAGTGAAGCAGAGATTGAGAAGAGCAGGTTGGTCAAGGAGGAAGAACAGAGTGGGAGTTTCAGGAGCTGCATGCTGAGAGGTATCTGAACTTTTTGAGCTACTAATGTTTCTGTGTTTGTTATCTCTCTTTAAATTGTGTTGTTTGCATTCTGCTGATCATGGAATTTGTTCAGGGTTAATTGCTCTGTCAGATTGCACACATGGCTGTTCTTTTCAGTTTTGCTATGGTTCGCTGCCCATGATTTTAGTATGGAGTTCATCTCATCATGTACTTAGGTAGTAAATAATTGTTGTTATCTGTAACTTTACTTTTAGGATAATTTTACTATCCTTCAAGAGATTCCTGAGAGATACTATTTTACACTATCTTATCATGACCGTGAAATTTCTCTTCCTTGTAATTTTTAACCTTAGAAGGTTTTTAAGCCATTTGATCCAAATTTACAATTAGGCTTTTTCCTCTATGGCTTCATGTATTTGGTGGAAGTTTCCATTTCGACTAGGCTGTGTACAATAGAGCTGCCTATACAAAATAGGAGCAGTAGCTGATGCTTGCTGGGCCCACATGGCAGTAGCTCTAAGCCTGGAAAAAAGGGTACATGTCGTCTGTCAGCATGTCTACGTTTGCCGGCCATAACGAAGACGATCTTCCTTTCAAAGTTTTTTTGATAGGACGGTACAAACTAAAGAGTATATGAAACTTCTATAATTGATGAACTTTGTGTGATTTGTGATACCGATGGGGGAAGACTCCCCAAGAGATGAACTCTGTTTTAAGCTGTCTGTGTGACAGCAATTGATCTTACACCTCTAGACAGGGTCTGAATAGTTTTTCAAAGTCTTGTCACTTATGAGATACAACGTACACCTATGTTTTGGTGGAAAAGAACTTCATGACACATACAAATACGGGTCCAAAAGATTTCAAGTTCTTGGTAAAAGATGGTCAAAAAATTTCTGAATATCTTCTCTTAAAACAGAAGGACCGGATTTAACAAAGCAAATATATTTACTTTTTTGAAAGGAAGAGTTGGTGGTGACGGTATGTTCTACACTTATCACCACTCTAGTTCTTCAATATTTTGAATATATATATAGATACATACTCCCTCTGTCCTGTCTATGTCTAGATTCGTATCTAGAAATTGATTTTTTTTTTAATGGAGGGAGTATGAAGGTATGCGTGTTTGTTGTTTGTAAGATATTTAAGACAATAAAATTTGAAACTTTGTACATAACTATAATTATGTGGTTCGTGGTCGTTTTGTATCATCTAGTTTTATTTATAATTTTTAGACTTGAAAAATAAATTGTTTCTTTATATGTTATTTTTAAAAAATTGATATCTGTTACAGCTCGTGTGCAAGATGCTACTAAAGTTTAAAATAACAGTCATGCCTATTGGACACACCGAGAATCACTGATGAATAGACTGCGTGATATATCAGGTAACAAATCAAATAGCTGATAAATATATAAGTATGAGTAAGTTTTCTCTGAAGTTGAATGGGAAAACAAACTGTTTAACATAAGCAATACATGTATAATAGGGCATACGTCCTTCTGATTTGTAAATAGTTTGAAAATCTTTAGTTAGTTTTAGTATAACAAAATAGTTTTTGCAAGGCAGTCTAATTAAACATAACCTATATATTTATGACAAAACATCATAATTAACCTATATGCAAAATAATAACATAAAATACAATCAGATAAAATTTTGAATTCTAAATGGAAAATGAAATTTTGACTACCGTAGCCTTTTTCTATGCATACAAAAAAAAGTTAATAACATCTTGACATGATTAGTCAAACAACTATCCAATGGACATATATCATCATATTTTAAACCATTGACATCTCACCAAAAGTGGTAGTTTAATAGTCTAGTTTTGATCAGTGTTCATGCAAAATAATAGGAGGATCAACCTATGGAGTTTGAAATGAAACTATGTATTTTTCTAGCAAGGACACATGCACAGATAATCTTGGGCAAACAAATTAGGTCAAAAGTGTTTTACAACATTGAATACCAAAAACTGCATAAAATTCTATCACCAAATAAGTTTGTCTTTACAGGTTGGTCCTATCGTGTCGTTTCAAGGATGGGTTTGTTATCCAACCAAACATAACTGTTTAGGCCATCTGGCATGCTAGACACTGATGTCTCACTAAAATAGTAACTGGTAAAGTATATTCCCACTAAAATTTCCCTTGACCATCTTTTCTTCCCCAGAGTGTGCATTTCATCATCTGACCCCATTACATTTTGCAGCTAGTGCTCTGGCTTTTTTGCCCCCATTACTTGATTAATTTAATGGAAAATTTTTCATGTGCCATGTGGTGACAATCTAGTGCAGTTCTGGTGCTGATGTAGTGACAGGGGAAACAGAGTAGGGGGTTGGAAGGTGGTAGCTGCAGGGTCATGATCTCTGAACATGTGGTTAACAAACCAAAGCAACTTTGGAAATGTCCAAATCACATATCAATTATACAAAGTTTCTGGCACCTACACACTGTTCGAGTCTGACCTTATGATCATTCACGAGCTAAAGTTTTCACTCTGCATGAAGTGAGAGATTTCATGAAAGGGTTGTAGATTTGAGTTGAAAGCTGTATTTAGCAAACAAAGAGAAGGATCAATGCATACATCTTATGGTGCAACAGTTGAGGGTTTGAGAAATTTCTTCAGCTTAATAGAATTCTCATCGCTTGCTTATTGCTTATCAGCCGCTACCAAAATTTAAATTTTAAAACTCAATTTAGAGTTGGTTTTAAGTTTTTAGTCGTAGTTTATTTGCAGCATCAGCTTTTAACTCGAAAATTCTACCCATAAATTGTTTTTCAGGTTGTTTGTTTTGAAGACAAAAGTATGCTTTCTGATTTGGCTTTGTCAGCATACTCTGAATTTTTAGAAAGTACAGCATGTAAAAATACCATGTGTTTTGCACTGGTGATCATGTGCATGCATGTTATCATAACAGTTAGTCCTCCTATGTGGAAATTCCATGTACTGAACCACCGTGAAATAGTCCTTGTAGGTATTATGTAGAATCTTCCAAAACCTTCCGTCATGTCAAACGATGAATTCTCTCACTCACCTTAACTGATCTCATAGCACCATAAATTGGATCCTAATCTGACAAGTCACATCTCTTGTTTTCTTTTTCTTTCAGATCTTCTAAATCAAACCCAAGGACAACACTGAACACTCAACACCAATGTGATCAAGCTGCCATCAGATTTGCCAGCATCATCCCTAGCAATGAGAAGGCACATCCTTGTCTGCCTCCCTCTCATCACACTCCTCTCACTCTTCCTCAGCTCAAGCTGCCAATCTGACCACCAAATTCAGATTCAAGCACTTCTCCAATTCAAGGCCAGCCTGACTGACCCTCTCAACAATCTTCAGACATGGACAAACAACACCTCGCCGTGCCGCTTCCTCGGCGTCCGGTGCGACCGGAGGACCGGCACGGTCACCGAGGTCTCGCTGTCGAGCATGAACCTCTCCGGCAGGATATCGCCGGCGATCGGTGCACTGACGACCCTGACACGGCTTGAGCTCGACTCCAACTCACTGTCAGGGAGTGTGCCTCCTGAGCTGAGCAACTGCACCCAGCTCAGGTTTCTGAACCTCTCCTTCAACGGCCTCACCGGTGAGCTGCCAGACTTGTCGGCGCTGACGGCGCTTGACACCCTCGACGTTGCAAACAATTACTTCTCCGGCAGGTTCCCGGCGTGGGTCGGCAACCTGTCCGGCCTCGTCAACCTCAGCGTCGGCGCGAACAGCTATGAACAAGGTGAGACGCCGGCGAGCATCGGGAACCTCAAGAACTTGACGTATCTGTACCTGGCGAGCTCCAGCCTGAGAGGGGAGATACCTGAATCCATCTTCGAGCTCACGGCGCTGGAGACGCTGGACATGTCGATGAACAACCTCGCCGGTGTGATCCCGGCGGCCATCGGCAACCTCCGGGAGCTGTGGAAGATCGAGCTGTATGGGAACAATCTCACCGGCGAGCTCCCACCGGAGCTAGGGAAGCTGACGAAGCTGCGCGAGTTCGACGTCTCCCGGAACCAGCTCAGCGGCGGGATCCCGCCGGAGCTCGCGGCGCTCAAGAACTTCGAGGTAATACAGCTCTACCGGAACAACCTGTCCGGGCCGATCCCGGCGGCGTGGGGCGAGCTCCAGTTTTTGACGAGCTTCTCCGCCTACGAGAACCACTTCTCCGGCGAGTTCCCGGCGAACTTCGGCCGGTACTCGCCGCTCAACAGCGTGGACATCTCTGAGAACGCCTTCTCCGGGCCGTTCCCGAGGCATCTCTGCGACGGCAAGAACCTCCAGTACCTTCTTGCTCTCGAGAACGGCTTCTCCGGCGAGCTCCCGGAGGAGTACTCGGCGTGCGACAGCTTGCAGAGGTTCCGGATCAACAAGAACCGGCTCACCGGCAGCCTACCGGCGGGGCTATGGGGTCTCCCAGCCGCGACGATCATTGACGTGTCGGACAACGGGATCACCGGAAGCATCTCGCCGGCGATCGGCATGGCGCAGAGCCTGAACCAGCTCTGGTTGCAGAACAACCGGCTCAACGGCGAGATCCCGCCGGAGATCGGCCAGCTCGGGCAGCTCCAGAAGCTGTACCTGTCGAACAACTCGTTCTCCGGCGAGATACCGCCGGAGATCGGGAGCCTGTCCCAGCTGACGGCGCTGCACCTGGAGGAGAACGCGCTGACCGGCCGGCTACCAGCCGAGATCGGCGGCTGCGTCCGGCTCGTCGAGATCGACGTCTCCCAGAACGCGCTCACCGGGCCGATCCCGGCGACGCTGTCGGCGCTGTCGTCGCTCAACTCGCTCAACCTCTCCCACAACGAGATCACCGGTGCGATCCCGACGCAGCTGCAGGTGCTCAAGCTGAGCTCCGTCGACTTCTCGTCGAACCGGCTCACCGGCAACGTGCCGCCGGGGCTGCTCGTGATCACCGGCGACGTCGCGTTCGCCGAGAATCCCGGACTCTGCGTCGACGGCAGGTCGGAGCTCGGCGTGTGCAAGGTGGAGGACGGCCACCACGACGGGCTCGCACGGAGGTCGCTCGTCCTCGTGCCGGTGCTCGTGTCGGCGATGCTGCTGCTCGTGGTCGGCATCTTGTTCGTGAGCTACAGGAGCTTCAAGCTGGAGGAGCTCAAGAAGAGGGACATGGAGCAGGGCGGCGGCTGCGGCGAGCAGTGGAAGCTGGAGTCGTTCCACCCGCTGGAACTGGACGCCGACGAGATATGCGCCGTCGGAGAGGAGAACCTGATCGGGTCAGGCGGCACGGGGCGCGTGTACCGGCTCGCCCTCAAGGGCGGCGGCGGCGGCACGGTGGTGGCGGTGAAGCGGCTGTGGAAGGGCGACGCGGCGAGGGTGATGGCGGCGGAGATGGCCATCCTCGGCAAGATCCGGCACCGGAACATCCTGAAGCTCCACGCGTGCCTCTCCGGCGGCGAGCTCAACTTCATCGTCTACGAGTACATGCCGCGGGGAAACCTGTACCAGGCGCTCCGGCGAGAGGCCAAGGGCGGCGCCGGCGGAGGCGCCGAGCTGGACTGGCCGCGCCGGTGCAAGATCGCGCTCGGCGCGGCCAAGGGGCTCATGTACCTCCACCACGACTGCACGCCGGCGATCATCCACCGCGACATCAAGTCCACCAACATCCTCCTCGACGAGGACTACGAGGCCAAGATCGCCGACTTCGGCATCGCCAAGGTCTCCGCCGAGGACTCCGCCGAGTTCAGCTGCTTCGCCGGAACCCACGGCTACCTCGCCCCCGGTAATTAGTCTCAAATTTAGCCATCTTTTCCAAACGATTTCAAACAAAACAGGGTCAAATTTGAACCGATTCACATTTGCAGAGCTTGCCTACTCCATGAAGGTGACGGAGAAGACGGACGTGTACAGCTTCGGCGTCGTTCTCCTCGAGCTCGTCACCGGCCGGAGCCCGATCGACCCGGCGTTCGGCGAGGGGAAGGACATCGTGTTCTGGCTGTCAACCAAGCTCGCCGCGGAGAGCATCGACGACGTGCTGGACCCGCGCGTGGCGGCGGCGTCGGCCAAGGACAGGGAGGACATGATCAAGGTGCTCAAGGTCGCCGTGCTCTGCACCGCCAAGCTGCCGGCCGGCCGGCCGACGATGAGGGACGTGGTGAAGATGCTCACCGACGCCGGCGCCGGGCCCTGCAGCCCCCGCGGCCAGCCGCCGGCGGCGAGGACTTGCACCAGGAGCAAGAGCTGCTGCTGAATTTTAGAGCAGATTCTGCTTCTTGCCTCTGCAACCAACCCCTGATGTAATCTTTGCTATGTACAGGGATCATACTGTAGATGATAATGCATTTGCAGGTATTTTGTAAAATGTTTGACAATTATAGCCCACTTTATAGTCTATACCTCTGATTTTGCTATGTTTCTTACCGCTATGGAGTTTGTATATATATGAACATTTGGTTTGCAGGGTCTCGTCAGTATATAAGTAGTTGTCGAGAATCATCACAAATGTTTAGGAGTGCAAAAACAGAATGATGTACTTATCTGCTTCAAAGATCTGAACAATTAGAATCTGACATGAAAGGGCATTGCTAGCAGTGTATGATCTTGTGTAGGAAGATTGATAAGCATCAGGATAACAAAATATAAGTGTTGTGTTGGAACGGCTAAAATGTACCTGTAGATTTTTCTAATAATAATTGACTTATTAACACCACGAAAATACAACGAGCAAAACAAATATGGATGCAGTTACAAAACGATATACCGTCCATATATATAACTGTTTCTTGGGATAAAAGAGTACCATCAGTATCATTGGGGTATCATAGTTCCTAGGGAACTATCTTAGCTCAAGCCAATGTCAGGTCCTCCACCACACTTGACAGTGGTGATGCGCCTGAAGGCAATACAAACTCTGGAGGCGTGCCGGATGATGAACAGGAGGCAATCGGCACGATGGGCGGGGAGCCGGGCCGGGGCAAGGCCCAGGAAAGCTAACAACCGCTATGTTGGGCCATAATACTTTGAACTCGGCTTGGAACACGACGGTGGTGAAGGCCGTGGTGGCTCGATCCTGTTGAATCGAGATCAATATAGTGGTGTTCTTTTTAGCTTTTAACTTTATGGCTACTCCCTTAATTTTTGTTAACACGTTTCTCGAAATGCAAAATAGTGTGTTTTTTTAAAAACTTTCTATATGAAAGTATCTCTAAAAAATCAAATAGATTAATTTTTCAAGTTTATAATATTTAATACTTAATTAATCATGCGTTAATAATATTTTTTGTTTTACGTATGACTTATAAATCATACCCATAAACTGATTCAAACACCACCTAATCGTGTTCGTGTTAAGAGAGAAATTCAGAATCCCCCTTTCATTTGTGAATCGAGCGGGTTCCTAACAGCCAACCAACATATGTACGGGGGCTTTTTGAGGAAGTGTCAAATTTGTCATGTGACTCTCGTTAAGCTGCAATGGAGACAACTCAAGCCTAAGGTAGATGCTGCTTCGACTAAACTCGGCGAACAAATACTTTGTTTCTAGCATCATACTTTGGTCTTGGGAGCTGGTTTTTTTTTTTTTTTTGCCCCTTGAGGAGATGTTCCCTCATTCTTGAATGTCTATTCATAATCATATTTGTTATTTTATTTTAAATTATATAAATTAAATTTTAATTTACATGTTTGTAGAGTGATATTCATATTGATCTATCTTATCATTTTTTTAAATTTTTTGATGATTTTTTTGGGTAACATAAAAAAAATTGGATATCCCCTCGAGGGGCAAAAAAAAAAAACACTTTCTAACTAAATTCGTTCACCTTAGAATTGATCTACTCTATATGTTATACGTGTCGGGTTATACCTAACTGTTTGTTTGTTGATCTGATCGTAGAAAGAACCAGAGTTCTGAACCTTGCCCATATCGGATTTGTTTGAAACTTTGAATTTATTGAGAAAATTTCTGTTTAAATGAACATAAATTTCAGTTTTATATTGTTGTTTGCGGCTTCACACCGTGTTCTTACGGAAGAAAATTTTACAAGACCTGCACTTATTTGCATCTAAAAGACCACCTCCCCTAGCACGCCACGTGTACTTTCACAATCTTAACGCAATCACTTGTTCCTATATCGACCCTATGTGGGCACGTGGCTTGTCTCAAATCCCAAGTCCGGCCAAGAGGACCGGGTCGAAGCGGCGGTCGGCGAACTGCGGCACGCCGTGGTCGGGTGATGTGGTCCTCCACGCGGGCGCAGAAGCCGAGGAGCTCCAGAAAGTCACCGGCGGTGGCGGCCGGCCGGCCGGCTCGGCCTCGGCCCCGTCTCTCCATGCGACCACTTCTGCTTTAAAATCCAGCGCATCTGCATGCTTGGCATCTTGTCTATGAAATCTCATCACCAGTGGATCGGATGCCTCGGATTTGTGTCAGGACGGTGAAGCGGCCATGTACTGGGGAATTGGGGGAAGATAGAACAACATGACTCACCCTCGCCTGAGCTAGCGCCCATGAAGCCGCCATGCGTTAGGCTCGAGAATATGAAGCTGCCAGCGCCCAGAAGGATCTGAATCGCAACATTATGGAGCAAACCAAATCAATTACTCCTAGTACTTTGGTGTCTCCATGGTGCTCGGCAAGTAAGCAAATCAAATCAAGCTAGCATAGCATGTCTGCTTGGCAGAGAGGCAAATCAATCTGGCTGTTGGATTATGATTCTCATAGACAAAGCTGCTGGGAACGGGGATGACCGAGGACGAAGCTCCCGGCCGCCGACGCCCGGTGCTCGAGACGAAGCGTCAAGCTTACTACAACATACTACGTTAAGATTGTGAAAATGCACGTGGTGTGCTAGGAGAGGTGGTCTTTCAGATGCAAATAAGTACGGGTCTTGTAAAATTTGCATCCGTGTTCTTACTTCTTAGCCTGTGCTGGTACGTAGTTGTAGTTTGTTGGTCATTAATTAGTTGTATTTTCTTACGCTTCAAATGGTAGCCCATAATTCCACATGCGTATGCGTCAAGTATGCTTCCTCACGCCAGCCGCACAGGAGAAACCGCATTGCACCAATTTTTTTAAAATAAAATGAATGATCGAACGTCACGATAAAAATCAACGATGTTATTTATTAAAAAATAGAGATAGTACATACTAGTTACATAGGAATTATAATATAATTACAGTGTAGTTATATTTAAAAGTTTTTGCCTTAATTTTCTATCAAAAGTTGTATAGGTACACCATGATCTTAAGGGTGGGAAGATATAGGACATACACGTGTTATATCCGATAAGGTCCACTCACGATAGGGATGGGCTACACCAGCTAACACTTTTCATGATTAGTTTCATTCGAATGTGATCTAAAATTGTTTGCTAAACCCCAATTTTTGTAAACCCCAAAGAAATGACATGCAACAATCCCAAAGTTCACGAAGACATCCCATTATGCCGAGGTGGTGGCCCAAGTCATCGTCGTCGTGGTCGTCGTCGTCCTCGTGCATTGTTCTGGGCATTGAGCTAGGGTCGTCAAGGACGTCGTGGTCCAAAGCTCCGGGCGTTGAGCTAGGGTCAAGGACGCGCCCGGCGAAGACGACGGCGCCCGACGTCTCCTCGATGACAAAGAAGGCGAAAGGATGGTCAGCGACGAAATCCACCAGCACGGGCGGTGGGCGCTTCGACATAGTCGCGCCGCACATTGTCCCGCCGGTGATGGCGGCCGCCTCGGTGCCTTCCTCGTTCACCTCTATGACGGCCCTGTGGATGAGATTCTTCATCGACAGCGTCCTGCCGGAGCCGTCGTCCTCCACCATCGTGGAGAAGTCGGCTTTGTTGCTGAAGGTGACCTCGAGTCCCAAGCCATGGAGGACGCCGGCGATGTCGTCGGAGAAGGTGAGCTTGAACTTGGGCAGCATGAACTCGCCAACTTGCACGGTCTTCGTCGGCAGGTTCGCCTGCAGGAAGGCCGGGGTTGACGCGATCTCGTCGAGGAGGTCCCGGAGCCCGTCGCGCGCGTCCGGCAGGAAGATGCACATGGAGAAGAGCGACGGCGGCGACGCCGGCTGCCCTTCCTCGTACGGCAGCCGGAGCACCTTGAACCCGTCGTGGCAGGCGATGTAGTGCCGGCGGAAGCTCTGCATGAAGCGCGCGTCGACGTCGGTGCCGTCGAGGCGGTGGAACTTGTCGGTTATGGTGAAACTTTTCTCAAATGGAATCTCCCAGTTACCCTTGAAGTAGACGGCGTTGGCGATGACGATGTCGGTGTCGTCGGGCAATCGGCCGTCGATGATCGAGTCGATGAGATTGTTAGTCTCCTTCTTCGCCCACGCATTGATCTGCTCCACTGCTTTCCCTGACTGGAGCACGGCGATATCACGAAGGTTTAGTACACAATTAACAATGGCATGAACGTGACGGAGACGGGATATCTACGAGATCCTGACCTGTTTGCGGAAGTCAACGGCGCGCGCCTCCGCCATGAAGGACCGGACGGCGGCGTACTGGAACGACGGCGTGAGCGTCCTGCTCATGTCGTGCCACACGCCGGACACGAACGAGACGCGCGGCCCGCCCGTGCTGGACCGGTCGGCGAGGGCCTTCCCCGCCAGGCGGCCGACGCGGCTGTCCAGCTCGTCGTCAGACGCCACGCCGAGGACGCCGAGGAGCTCGGAGAGCGTGTCGCCGCCGGCGCCCGTGGCGACGAGCGCGAGCGCGGCGTAGACGGATAGCGGCGAGAAGACGAGGTTGCCACCCTCGTCGCCGGTCGCCGGGATCATCCTGGCGAGGCGGAGGGCCAGTTCCGTCAGTCCGGCGCACGACGGCGGCGTCTGGCACATGCGCGACTTCTCCCCTGCGATCGGCGGCGGCCGCTCCGTGGCGAACCGGCTCTCGCCGTGGCGCGACTTCTTGCTCGCCTTCGTTTTGGCTCCCATTGTTGCGA
Organism: Oryza meyeriana var. granulata; assembly: GCA_003991445.1. NCBI lineage: Eukaryota > Viridiplantae > Streptophyta > Magnoliopsida > Poales > Poaceae > Oryza > Oryza meyeriana. The sequence continues at coordinate 207,111 of RYFJ01000290.1, forward strand.
CGGTCTCGACGAGATCGCGTTTGCCTAATCAGATTCGTTCACGTTGGAATTGACCCTTTTTTGCGAGGACAAGTTGGAACTAATCTCCATGAGAGACGTACCAGGTTATAACCAGAGTTACCAACGTTGTCCGTATCGGATTTGTTTGAACTCATTGTGAAAACATGGTATAATTTAAGCGAAGCGTAAAATTCAGCCGCATTTTGTTGTTCGCGCGCCGTTCGGTGCTGGTACTTGTCTTTTGTTGGGCCTATTTAGTTGCATTTTGTTAGGCCTACAGCCTATTGAGTTGCATTTTTTGGACCTAATTACTTATAATTTTTGGGCTCAATGGGTAGCCCACAAATCCACGTGCCTGTTATGTGTCAAATATGGCGATTTGCCGCACGGTTTGCAATTTTGGTTCAAAATTTTCAAAATTTTAGACCGACAGCAGGAAACTATTTCGTCCAAACATTTCAATTTTTGCCTTTTTGTGAATTTAGCAAAATTTAATCAAATTTGGTTAAAATTTGTTCTACTTTCAATTTTTTCCCAAAATATTGAAATTGTGCATACCGAAATAGTAAACCCTTAGGCTTCAGAGAGTTTATTATACTCTATAATATTCTCTCCAGTCAAATTAATTTATATCTAGATCTTCCGTCAAATTTATTTTAGGTGAACAAAGCTATAAGAACAAATCAGACAATTCATAAAAATAGGAGCAGCAAAACCATAAAACAAATAGAACACTACGAAGAACAACTTATAAAATAACAATAATTGCTAGGTACAAATTATATGTGTTGATGATATAATTATCCATGAGGGTCAAGCACGTGACCGGCGAACAGGACCGCACCAGACAACTCCTCCACTACGAAGAACAGGGATGGTTGTTGCCGAAGCAAACAACTTGGCAATAGGGACAACGAAATATCCTCAAATCACCACGGGAGGAAGCTCACTGTCAATGGAAGATTAACGGTCAAGCCATCGGAGGATGGTCCACGCCATTGCCACCGAAGGGAGCTTGTGCTGAAGAAACTACCTGATGAGGAGGACAATGAAAGAGATCCCGAATGATCATTTTTGCAAGCGGACCTTTAAGAGGGTCGCCTGTGAAAATAGTCATATTTTTAGGCGACCCTCCTAAAATGATCGCCTGTGAGTATCGATTTTCATAGGCAGGGAGCGACTGGGGACCCTGGTGTATTTTCATAGGAGTGTCTTATTTTATGCTACCTGTGAAAATAGCCACATTTTCAGGTGGCCCTCCTAAGACGACCGGCCTAAAATGACGATTGCTCCCTACCTGGAATGATCGTCCCCATCCCAACCATTATCACATGTATATGAGAAATCTAGTAAGCAGCACTAAGCATTGTCAATAGTTGACTTAAGGATACAAAGTAACATACGGCATCAAGAAACATGGCATCAATATCAATGGAGGCTTAAATAGAATTTAGGTACATCATTTTAACACAACATGCAATTTATTTGTAAACAAGACATTTTCGCATTAGGTGCAATATGCTCAAGGAGAAGGGCGTGGTGACTTGCCGTGCTCAGCTACGACAACTTCCTCCTCAGTGTCAACCGGCTTATCATCACAAACATACCCTAGTTTGGTGAAACGACTGTTCAAACTCGTGCTCTAAACACTATTTAATAAGGAAAATAGGAAAAATACCAAATTAATGCCATTAGGTAGATCTTGATTTTAGATGAATTTTGGTGAAAGTTTGGCATGATTTGGACTTAGTATGAGTGAGATATTAGCTTTTAAAGATTCAAATTTGAATTAATTCAAATATATTGCAAAAAGTCATTGTCAGAACATTCTATCCATTATTCGAATTATTTTCCTTTAGGAAGTGTTTTTCTCTTACTTACACAGGTGCGACCTACAACAATAGAAAATCCCAGTGAATCGATTTTATAAAGAAAAAGCCTTTGTGTCATTGATAGGTAGGGCCGGAGTCAAGGTGGGCTCGGTCAAACTGGACGGTCAAAGGCCTAGGGCCTGCATGTCAATGTCACATAGCCTTGTTAGGTGTGAATCAAATATTTTAAGCCAGGGAGGATCCGCATGTCAGTGGCTCAGAAACTTAACCATGTTTTTAATTACATTTCACTAATATCCATGGCCTACATGTCATAGGTGTTGACGCAGTTTAGGGCCAACACACCGAGTTGCGCTAGAACGCGCGGTCGTTGAAATCACCTCATGGGAAACCCTGCGCAAACTAGCCAGGCCGGTTTGGGAAACAGGTCAAGCCGGTTTGGGAAACAGGTTAAGCTGGTCGTGAAAACCTAGAATCACCACCCCGGGAGGGACCTCGTTAGGGATGATGCGCCTAGAGTTGTTCTAAGATCGGCAGGCCACTCAAAACGTCCCAAATCGCCATGGAGACGAAGAAGGAGAAGTAAAGGGGGTTGGAAAAGCTAGGGTTTGAAGGAAATAAAAAGTAAAGGTAATTTTGATTGATCGATTGGATAGATACTCAATCGGTCGTGGCCCTTTATATTTATAGGGTAGGAAGGTCTTGCCCCTGCAAGGAATTCCAATTACAAGTCGTGCTCTACATGGATTCCTTCATCCTACTCGGACTAGGTCTAAACCGGTCAGGACGGTTTAGGAAACAAGTCAGGCCAGTTTGTATTGCCAGATCGGCTACAGGGCTAAACCAGCTAGGCCGGTTTGGGAAACCAGTCAGACCGGTTTTCCTAGCCAGATTGGCCATGTGCCAATTTTGGCCACCAACATATGCCCCCCTATTTTCTAGTAAAGTTTGTATTCCAGAAAACATGTTAAAACAAAAATAAATCTAAGGGCGATGCTCGTTACATAATTCATCGGTCTTTTTGTTCCAAGGTCGATATTTGAAGATACCGGCCATATTACGTCAAGCATCTTGCCATACACTTGGATAATACCTTTTCAAGTATCTACCATTAAGAGCTCTAGGCAGCCGCTGACCTTGCAAAGTTTCCACCATATAAGAATTCCCGAAGATCACTTTGACAATTTTATATGGTCCTTCCCAACTTGGAGACCATTTACCAAATTTGTTGCTCTTCGCCCCTATAGGTAGAATTGTCTTCCAAACCATGTCACCAACCTGAAAAGACTTTTCTTTTACTTTCTTGTTATAGGCTTTAGCAACTCGGGCTTTATCTTTGTCAATCTCCTCCAAAGCTTCAAACGCTTGTCGGTTACCTCATCAACATTATCCATCATTAAGTTATGATAATCAACAGCATCAAGATCATTTTGCTTAGCCAATCTATATGCGCCCAGATTCACCTCATCAGGCAAAACGGCCTCTTGACCATACACAAGCTCAAAAGGAGTAACTTTAGTAGCACCCACATTTTTCAAACCAAAAGTTATGACTACCCACTCAAATAAACTAATAGAACCTAGACATATAAAGGCCATTTTGGATATATCCTCTTCAGCCATGAAAATTTAATTATAACCAACATTACCATCAAGAAAACTAATAATATTATGTCCAGATGCCTCATTAATAAGCATATCGGCTATAGGCATAGGATATTCATCTTTAGGAGTAGCTTTATTAAGATCTCTAAAATTAATACAAACTCTGAGCATACTCGAACCTTTCTTTTCAACAGGTACACTATTAGAAACCCATTCAGCATATCGACAAGTCCTAATAAATCCCGCCTCCAATAACCGATTAATTTCTTCTTTAATTTGGTCATACATAATAGGATTAAAACGTCTAGGAGGCTGTTTATAAGGCCTAAAACCAGGTTTAATTGGCAGCCAATGCTCAACTAACTCGCGGCTTAAACCAGACATCTCATGATATTCCCATGCAAAACAATCGACATATTCTTTCAACAGCTCGATTAATTTAGCTTTATAATCAGTTTTCAAACTTTTGTTTACAAACGTCGGCCTTGGTATAGTACCATCACCAATATCAACCTCCTCTAAAGAATCAGCTGACGTAAAACCTTGTTCTAATTTACTCATATCATCAAAGTCTTCAATGGCCTCGTACATATCGTTCTTATCGCCCGATAGTGCTCAAGTCTCTGCTGTAACCACTCTAGATTTAAATCCATCTAAATCACATGAGGTGGTTTAGCCGATTCTCAACCAGCTTTATGATAGCAGGAACAAAGCCATCTCTAGTACAACTGAAAATAGCTTCCTTAGGGCCAAAATCAATATGAGCAAGATCTCCCTCTGAAATAATATGATAATCCGAATTGAGATGCACCACACATATATCCACATTCATGCGCTCAGGAGATGAACCATAATCAACAAGCTGTTCATCGTCCTTTTCCTGGGATTCCGATGACAACTTATCATCACAAACCATTGGAGTAGAAATATCAAAATCGGGCGCTGCTTCTGTCGAAATCGGTCTGACCGGTTCTGAAACCGGTCTGACCGCCTTGGGAGAAACCAGTCTGACTGGTTCTGAATCCGGTCTGATCGGTTCTACTGCTGGGTGAGTATCAACCTTAATCTTCCACTCCTTCTGCGGGATCATGGGCCTATATTTGTTGAAGTACTCATCTCTCTGCTTCTCAAGCTCCTGTTCCCTTTTCTCTTGAAAGTGAAGCCTCTGTAATTTCCTCTTTTGAGTGCGAGTCAAGCCCGGAGGACACCACCTTAGCAAGAAATACTTAGAAGTAGAACCACTGGTGCTAACTTCATGATCATTGGTTGCAAGAGGCTTTTGGACAGATGTCTCAACTGAATCACCAATGACATTCGGTTTCTAGCCATCATCCTTGTTAGAGACTAACATGCTTCCAATCTGCATGATATCATCGACCGTAGTCCTCTCTAGATCAACATTAACCTTCTGCACCTCCTCTTCTTTCTTCTTGGGCCAAGACACTTGCTTTGGAGGAGATGATCCGCATCTCTGCTTCAACCGGTCAAATCGGTTTGGTGAAACCGGTTTAACTGGTTTCACCTGCTGATCCCAACCCGACCGGTGAGGTGCCAAACGGTTATGTGTAGGGCGTGAAATACTGTTAAGAGCTGATTTCCTTGGTTTCTTCCATCCTAGATGAAAAGATTGATATGGCACAGGATAGCAAGGCATCCACATCATCCCATAATATTCCAACGCCGGATATTGCGAGTTTGATGCTGAAGGAGCCCATGGCATGGTAGGATACTGATTTTGGGGAGGATGCAAAGTCACAACCTCACTCTTCTGACTTATAGCTGTCCTTGGAGGTGAATTGGGTCTCTCTTGATGCATTGGTGACCTTATTCTCTTTTTTACTGGCCGATCACATGTAACGGCCCTTTGATTGACATACTTGGACAAAAGCTGATCAAAAGTAGGTTTCCGCTTCATAACACGTCCCTGATCTTCTGCTGAATTCAATTTCCATGTGCCAATCTCTGGACGCTTCGGTTTCAGCATTCGGGGACAGCCCTAGTTAAAACCGGCCTGACCGGGTTCGCAAACCGGCCTGACCGGTTTGTCCTGCATAGCAGGCTCAAACGGTCTCTGCTCGATTTGCGAAGACAGTCCTTGCCCCCTGTGTCCAGAAGCTTTCACAGTGATTTTAAAGGATTCTCTGTCATCAGGAGCTTTTTCATACACCACTTTCCTTATTAACTTTTTGTCTTTTAAGATCTCGGTCTTGGCTTCACCAATGACCACATTCTTCCCTTTGGTTGCTTCGGCTTGATGCGGCCAAACCAGTACCTTGGGCTGCTGCAAATCTATGGTGTTGATAGGGAAATGTGTCTTGTCCACTTGCATCTTATGAAGAGTCAATCATCCTTCATTAATAGCCGATTAAATCTGTCGAGGGAAAATATTGCAATCGTTAGTAGCATGCGAAAAAGAATTATGAAACTTACAATACACATGCTTCTTCAATTCCTCAGGTAAAGGCATAGCATGAGATATCTTGATATTTCGGTTTTTAAACAATTCATCAAATATACGATCACATTTAGAAACATCAAAAGTAAATCACATTTCTTCTTACCGACCCTTATGAGCCAGCTTAAGTGATGAACAAGAATATGTTTTAGCTTTTGAAGGCCATACAAATTCAGCAACGTAAACATCTTTGTCCTCATCGTCTGAACCTTCAGATTCATGAACATTAGATCGATGAGGCTTAGAGCTTTCCTTTGCTTTCTTAATTCGGTTTTTCTGAATTAAAGCTCTTATTTGCACTTGAGCAACCGAAAGAAAATCACCACCTTCTATTCTATCCCTAATAGAAGATCTCAATCTCTTAAAACAAATATCAGCAAGATCCATATCAGAAATTGACAAATTAAAGCAACGGTTCTTGGTTTCTTTGAATCGTCTTATATAATTAGAAACAGATTCTTCTCTATCTTGCTTAACCGATGTTAAATCTGTCAATTTTAATTCGGGACTCCCACTATAAAAATGATCATGAAATTTTTGTTCTAATTGATTCCAAGAACAAATAGAATTAGGAGCCAAAGATGAAAACCAAGCAAAAGCAGTTCCAGTCAAAGATAAAGAAAATAAACGGACTTTCAACGCATCAATGGAACTTACTTCACCTAGTTGAGCAATGTATTGACTAACATGTTCCCAACTAGTTCTATTATCTTCACCATTAAATTTAACAAAATCAAGAACACGCCAACCAGTAGGATAAGGAATAAAATCAAACTCAGCAGCATATGGTTTTTGATACAACTTAGAGTTACCAATATCCACACCAAGCTTGTTTTTCATTACACTAGCCAAATCCTCCCTAAATTTAGAAAATTCATTGTTCCAACTAGAGTTATTTGGCTGTTGTGGCATTGTAGCAGCAGTATTTACTCTCTGATTTACATGAGGTGCATGATTACAATGAGCACGCCTCAAATAGCTATCATATACATCATTCGGTATCCCCCCGTAAGAGACATTTGCATTAGGAATAGGAGGTGAAGTGTACGCGAATGTGGTATAAGGTGGCACAAAATTAGCAATTTCATTAGTACGACTATAAGCGGCCGAACTAGGCATGGTAGCAAGTGGTTCAAGCTGCTTGGGTACCACCACTAGAGAACCAGCCTGACCGGTCTGGCCAGTTCTGCCGTGTTTGGCAGTTGTGGCTGACTTGGTGATGTTTGACCCTGAAAAAAGTTCAACGGCATACCATACTGTGGATTTTCAGGAATTGCACCTGGTATAGCCGATGTACTAGGTTGTATGACCTCATGTTGTTTAATATGGGAAGTTTCAATATGAACAAGATTAACATTAGATTCAATAGATTTCCCTTTTTCTAATCTTTCTATTCGTTCAATCAATGTCGCAACAAGTTCATCCGTACCTTTAGTAACAGTATTAGATTTGATATTAGGTACAGATGGGTTGGGGGTGAATTGCTTACATTGCTTATTACCTCAACCTTGTTGTCGCTCATCTTGAATGCGGGCATCACAAAATCTTACACTCTTGTGACTGTGCCCTGACGGTCTTTCCTGAATCCCATCAAGAATTGAGATCTGAAATAAGCTTCCGCCGCCAAATAATTCTGATGCTCCTCTTGACTGATCTCTTCGATAGAAGCCGTGATGATGTTGTTCTTGTCGAGTTCCGTGTTAGATCCCATCTGGCTAGGGTTTGATAGAACGGTCTTAGCAACCAGATCTTTCTTCCTCAGCGGAGTCGCCAAAAATGTGTTGACGCAGTTTAGGGCCAACACACCAAGTTGCGTTAGAACGCGCGGTCGTTGAAATCACCTCACGGGAAGCCCCTACGCAAACCAGCCAGGCCGGTTTGGGAAACAGGTCAAGCCGGTTTCCTGAAGCTGGCCGTGAAAACCTAGAACCACCACCCCGGGAGGAACCCCGTTAGGGATGATGCGCCTAGGGTTGTTCTAAGATCGACATGCCACTCAGAACGTCCTAAATCGCCGTGGAGACAAAGAATGAGAAGCAAAGGGGGTTGGAAAAACTAGGGTTTGGAGGAAATAAAAAGTAAAGGTAATTTTGATTGATTGATTGGATAGATACTCAATCGGCCGTGGCCCTTTATATTTATAGGGTGGAGAGGTCTTGCCCTTGCAAGGAATTTCAATTACAAGTTGTGATCTACATGCATTCCTTGATCCTACTCGATTGGGTCCAAACCGGTCAGGCTGATTTGTATTGCCAGATCGGCTACAGGGCTAAACCGGCCAGGCCGGTTTGGGAAACCGGCCAGACCGGTTTTCCTAGCCAGATTGGCCTTGTGCCAATTTTGGCCACCAACAATAGGTAGGGTTTAAGAGGGTAATTAACTTAATGACATTCATTAGTTCTTTTAATTTACAGGCCCACATTTCAGAGATTGGGGGGATTCATCTTCCTCCTCCGCCTTCACCTGGCGCAGAGGGTGAGCCCGTGCGCTGGCTCGTGGCGCCAGTGGTAGCGGCGGCTCGACGGAGGCCCAAACGGGATCATCAGCCTTTGGGGCGCCGGTCCTCGCCGTCGGCGAGGTCTAGGACCTTGATTGCCCTAAGCGATGCGGCGGCTCAGGGTTTTAGGGGCGGCAGAAATGGCATGGGAGGAAGGGTGATGGCGGCGCCGCGATTGCGGTGACGGGGCGACGCAATCGGGAGAAATCCCACTAGGGTTGGTGCTAGGGGATGGGGGGAGTTGGCCGGCGAGGGCACTCACCGTGCATTAGTTGGGAAGCGGCACAATCTTAATTGCGGTTGAGAAGGTGGCGGAACAGGGCATGGGCGGCGAGGTATGGCTCGGAGTAGGACGGTGCCAAGCTCGCGGTTCGTCTGGGCGGCGGCGTCTGGGTCGTCTCCTCCGGCCTTAGTGGTCTCCTCCTTGCTCTGGCAACACGAGATCCTGGGCGGGTCATCTTCTCCTCGCTCTTGGACGGGGCCGATCTCTGGCGCGGGAGCTGGCGAGTGCTCCAGCGATAGCTGCGAGGAAGGGGTGTGGCGGCCAAGGTGGGGACGACTCCGAGGGTAGTGTGAGGTGGCGTGGTTGTCTCGGCCATTTTATAACCATAGGCAGTGGAGCCGTTACGTGCGGCGATTCGGCTAGCACAGACATGGCAGAACGAGGACGGGGTTGGTGGTGGTGGCAGGCGGCGCATGGGGGTGGAGGAAGTTGACCATTGGTGGTCCGTTGCGAGCTCCATGGCGCGGGCATGCTTCGGACCAGCTGTCCGAGGGAGGCGGTGGCATGGACGAATGTCGGAGCGGCAGGGAGTTGACGTGTGGCTCAGCGTGCTCCTTTGCCTTAATGGAACGACGCGCGTGTGGCTGGGGAGAGGAGATGAATCGAGGCCGGCGGGTATGGAGAAATTTGCGAAAATACCACTTAATTCATGCATCTTTGTTTTTTACCACTCAATCCGCATGCCTTTTATAATATGCCACCGGGAGTGCGTATTATTTGATTTGGTACCACTTCTTCCATTTTTCTCAATTTATTTTTTCTTTCTTATTTTATTTTTCAGCTTATTTTTCTTGACATATTTACCCTTGGGCCCACATGGCAGAAATTAAGAGAGAGATTGGGGAGCAATCAGATCGGACAGAAGGGAAAGGGGATCAATCGACAGCGACGGGGGATGACGCGGCGTCGCACCCTACCCCAGCCGCCACCGCCCAACACCGTCGCCGTCCCCTCCACCGCAGCCCCCTCCATTGGGATACGCATGTGCGGGTGTTCGAGTTCTTGCTCTTGCCGTGCACTGGGAGCTCTGCTTTCGCCAGTTGTGCGCACTGGTGCGGGAGTTTGTACTCCCATTGCTAAATGACCAAACTATATTGCGTATACATAACCTTCGATTCAGACCCTAGCTAGCTTGTTGTTCAGAAGTCAAAACCACGCACTCACGTACAAGATGTGAAAAAGAAAACACTCCTTGTCATCGATCGATCGCTAGCTCACACGACTTCCACGGCGGTCCGGCCGCCAAAGTCGATCGTCAGCATGCACGCCCTGAACTTGGGCTGCAGCTTGTTCGTCTCCGGCGACCTGACCACCACCACGGCGCCCGTGCCGGTGACCCGCTTAGGCAGGGCCAACCACTTGGCCTCCATGTACCGCTGCTTCCTCCAGGGCGCTGCCATGTGCATGTTGCTCTCCCCCACGCACTGCTTCGCCGCTGCGCACATGACCCGCACCACGCAACGCGGCCTCTCCGCCCGGCCGACAAACATCAGCGCACACAGCTGGCGGAAGCAGAGCTCCCGGTGCACGGCGAGAGGAAGAACTCGAACACTCGCACTTGCGTGTCCCGATGGAGGGGGCGACAACGAGGTTGCACGGTGGCGGTTGGCGTAGGGCGCGACGTCGTGTCGATCGATCCCCTTTCCCTTATGTCTGATCTAATCTGGTCCTGACGGGCTCCCAATCCAATTCTATAAAGAATTTTAATCTCATATTAGACCTGATCTTTTTGAAGTGCTTTCTCTACTACATAAGGTAGAAGTAGATCTTAAGAGGTTAAATTTTGGTATTATTTCTCTTATTTCAAAAGTTAGCAAGGCTTCGAATATCAAACAATTTAGATCTATCTATGTTCTGAATGAATGTTTATAGTTAATTACGAAAGTTATTACTAATAGGCTTACTAAGGTGGCTTCAAAAGGTATCTCTCCTACTCAAACTGCTTTCATTCCTGGTAGATATATTTTGGAGGGCTGTATGATCTTACATGAAGTCTTACATGACTTAAAACAGAAGAATTTAAAGAGGGTTATTCTAAAAATTAATTTTGAAAAGGCCGTTAGATGGGATTTTCTTTTTAAGTCTTAAACAAGAAAATTTTTCCCCCCTTTAGATTAAATGGATTAAATCTTGTATTGAGAGTTGTAAAGTCTATATTAACATAAATAGGGTGAAAAGTAATTATTTCAGCATTCAGAGAGGGCTGAGGCAAGGTGATCGTTTGTCTCCTCTCCTTTTTAATCTTGTTAGTGATGCTTTGGTTGGGATATTAGATAATGCTAAGTAAGCTGGTGTACTAACTGGTCTGGGTCCTAATATTTTTAAGGAAGGCATTACCCATTTACAATATGCTGATGATACCATTCTGTTTATTTCTTTTGATATCAAACAGATTATCACTATAAAATTTTTACTCTATTGTTTTAAAGAGATGTCTGGAATGAAAATAAAATATCATAAAATTGAGGTCTTTTCTTGTGGTCCGAACACCGTGGAACAAATTGGAGTTGCCAATATTCTAAGCTCCGGGCCCACATGGCGTTGTCACAGGAGAGGGGATCACCCAGGGCCCGCTTGTCATTCACCGGGAGGGAAATCTGCCGTTTGGGCCCACGGTCGGTGGCATGGGGCGATGCACGCTTGCGCCCGCGCCATGGTGCGGTGTGGCGTGGCGAGGCCGAGTCGGGAAAAGGCGCCGGCGGCGAGGGCTGATAGCGGCGGGGTGCAGCGGAGCGCCAGCGACGACGAAGCGGCACTGATGGCGGCGCGACGACGGCCAGGGTTGGCGGCGTGGAGTGGAGAACGAGAGGAGGCAACGGCACCGACTTGGGGAAGAACAGAGGAGGGCGCTGGTAGGGAAAAGACGATGGCAACGGCGAGCGATGGCTGGGCTCAGTGCTCACCCGTGACATGCAGTGCTCGAAGACGGCGACGATGACGACCACGGCGGCTTTGAGAAAAGCAGCGACGGCGGCGAGATCGAAGACAGAGCAGCGGTGGCGCTCGGTTTTCCGGACGTCGGCGAGCTTGGAGCAAGGGCGGCGAAGGTAGCGGCGGCGGTGGGGAATTGGAGCACGGGAGAGAGGGCTAGAGGACGGTGGCGGCCGCAGCTATTTATAGAGGGAGGGAGGCGCTAGGGCACGAGGCGGGTGGCGGCAGTGGTTGCGGGATCCGCGACGGCGGTTTCGGCATGGGCGCGGGGCGGGCCAGGACGGGCGGAGGTAGGCCGGGCCAGGGCCGGGGAGGTAGGGCGGTGTCGGCTCGGCATGGGCCAACTCGAGCTGGCGCCGAAGGAGAGAGAGAGCCAGAGGAAGAAGAAGGAAGGAGGAAGGAAGGAGGGAAAAAAGAAAAGGAAAGGGGAAAAAGAAAAGAGAAAAAGAGAGAAAAAAGGGAAAGAGAGAAAAAGAAAAAGGGAGAAAATAAAAGGGTTTTCTGGAAAATTCCAATTTTGTAAATATTGGAATTTTGGGATATTTAAGGAATCCAAGGAATATTTTTGAATTTTGGAATTGGATGACTCGGGAATATTTTATGGAATCTGGAACTTGGGGAAAATTTAGGACTAAAAGGAAATTTGGAATATTGGCATATAGAGTATTGGAATATATAAAATATTAGAATAGAATATCAGGGAATATTTTACAGAGATCAAAATTGGGCAAAACTTGGATTGTTTGAGATATTTCTAAGGATATAGAAAACATTCTAATGGTGGAATATTTCGAGGATACGGAAAATGGAGGATATTTTACAGAGATTGAGAAATTAGAATATTAAGAATATTGGGAATATTTTCGGGAGTCGAGGATTTGGGGATATTTTACGGGAATTAGAAATTGGGCCAGACTTGGAATATTTGGGGATTTGGATTTATTTCTATGGAAAGAGATTTTGAGGAAATATCAGGGATTTATTCCAAAAAGGAGGATGGATATTTAGGAAATTGAGGCATTGAGACTCTCAAATTGGGAATTTAAGGAGATTTTTAGGGACTGGACTTTCAAGTATTTAGGAGATCGAGAACGATACCAGGCATTAAAAAGGAAAGGAGCCCGGGTTCGAGTCAAAATGAAAGATAGCAACGGATGGAACCAAGAACGACCTGAAAAAGGAAAACAAACTGGAATTTATTTTCTATTTATTTAATTACTGAAATATTCTTTATAACATTAAAGTTAATTCTAGAGCTCTAAAAAATCTGAGAAAATTTCAGAGAGTTTATTAAACCATGAGGAATTTAACAGAAGCAAAAACCACCATAAAACAAAAAGAAAATCCATTATTATAAATACTTGAGTGCTTAAAATATTCCAACCAACCCCATGAAATACAAAAGCATTCAAGCATTAAATGGATTTTAATTCCAAAAATTTTTAATGTTGAAAATTTCAGAATTTTATTCAAACACTTTCACAAACTCTTTTAGTGTATTCTTGTATTTCCTTTTACCCACAATAATTTTTAATTTGGGTGATTTTCAGGGTGTGACAGTGTAATACCCTAATTTTTGCTCCTTACAAAAAATATTTTATTTAAGTTCAAGACTTGGAGGTTATTGAATTTTCGTTTGAATTTGCCAAGGAGATCTCTACCCATCTATCCATCCATCCAGCCACCCAAAATTCAAGTTTTTGCTACAAACAAAGGTTGAATTTCTTTTTGCATTTAAAATTCCTTTCATCCGTTTTGCCCTCCTGAAAAATCCCTAGAAAATTTTGAACAAATTTGCAATAGGCCACTACACTCTCGCGGCCCAGTCACCCCCGCCACTCCTCTTTCCCCTCCAAACCGCAGGGCGGACCAGACGCCACTAGGCGTGGTCCTCGGCCCTCACAGCTTCCCCCGGTACCAGCCGTTTTTCCCTCTCGCCGCGCATGTCCATAGGATAACCCCTCCTTGAGGACCCACCCATCAGCCCCTCAGCCTACCCAGCGGCACCCACTCGCCACACCGTGCGCGCCCGTCGTCCTCCCCGAGCTGGCCGAGCTCGCCCGCCAGCCGCTCGGCAAAATGCCGAGCCGGGCTATGCGACGTGATCGAGCTCCGCACTCTACGCCGTTGTACCACACGCCGACGCCCATATCCCAGCAACCCGATGCGTAGCATGGGCCCATTCCCCATGCCCTGCGCCATGCCGCACCAAGACGGGGACGATGCCCGCAAATCTCGCCGACCGCCGCCCTTTTTCCCACTCGTCGCTGTCGCCGCCACCCCCCGCCGACGCTCGGTGCCCATGCCCTGCCACGCCGACAGCGGCCGCCAATCATGCCGGCCGCTGCCACCGCCCGTGTTGCACCTGCCAGGGCTCGCCGCCACGCACGCCTCTGCCACCGCCAGGTCCGTGCACGCCTCTGCCGCCCTGCCGCACCTCCACCGCCGCACGCCGCGCCGCACGGCTTTCCCCACACGTTGCGAGTCTTGCCAACAGCCCCCGCCGCACTAGCTTTTGCCGCCGCCCGCCGCCACAACCGACGAACCACCGGGTCGAATGAGGAGCCGACCCCGCCGCTCCTATGGACCGCCAGTCCAACTCCCCCGCCTGGGCTATAAAATCTGCGAGGCCCCGCTGCCTCTCCAGCCACCTCGGGCCACTTGCTCCCCAACCCGCCACCACCTCCGCCACCCCCAATCCCGAGCTACCCGCCTCCCTACTCGGCTTCGCCCGTGTCTCCCCGAGCCCCTCCGCCCAGCTCGCCCTCCCGCCTCATCCGCCACCAGCCGCCGCTCGCCGGAGCACTGTCGCCGCGCCCCTATGTCGCCGGCGTCCCCGAGGACCGCATCCCTCTCGGCCGCCTCACGAGGCCTGCGCGAGAGAAGGATAGAAGAAAAAGAACGGAGAACGAAGAAGAGAGGAAGAAAAGAAGAAAGAAAAAAAAGAGAAAAGAAAGAAAGAGGGCCGTCTCTAACCAGTGGGCCCCCTGTTGCCTGTCACCGACAAGTGGGCCGGCCGGTCCCGCCTCCTTGTCCTCACCGACAGGTGGGCCCTTTCCTTTTAGTTTGAGAAAATCAATTTTAATCCCTCCCAAAAGCCTGAGCCCTTGACATGTGGGCCTCTGACTATTTAACATTTTTTAACCTATCTCTCCTTTGACCCAATGACATGTGGGCCCCTTCCCTTTTAATCTCCCATCTCCCGTTGACAACCTGGTCCCACTAACCAAGAATATTCCTTTGGAATATTCAGTCCTTTTTCCCTGAGATTTAATAATTCCAAAATTCCGTAAAAATCCTTTTAAACTTCAGAAATTAGTATCTTTCAAACCGTAACTCCGATTGACTCTGTTTAACTTCCAAAATTTTTCTAAAAATGAGGTCTACCTAATGGCACTATTATTTCTCAGTGTTGTATTCAACTTTTTGGCTTTTATGTTGATTTGATCCTTTTTTGCATGTAGTTTTCGAGTCCGAGGAAGATGCAGGCGTCGCGCACGAGGAGGAACCCCTGTAGGAACCAGGCAAGCCACCTTTGACCATGTTGCCCCTATATTTGTGAAATTATGTTGTTTGCAAACATGCATGCTTAGGCTACACATTTACATGTTCAGCCTTCGATTGCGAGAGCAACCGACGAACCCACCCAGTAGTCGCACTTATTTTCATAGGATGTTGATTCTCCCTACCTTTGATAGCCCCACATAATGAACGCTGGTGTCATGTCCATTTGGGCACGAACACTGTCACGCCCAGAAATTCACTAGAATTTCTAAAGCTAATTTGTACAATAAATCCTCGTCCAGGAGTCAGCCGAGGTACACAAATCGATAATTTGATGAACATAATCAAAACGAAATAATAATAAATACTTACAATAGAGGCACTTAGTCCTCACAGAAAGGAAAACTGCAGCGGAACGGCAACTAGCGTAGCTTCAGCACCAAGCCACAGGCAACTCAACTGGGGTATAAGCCAAACACCAAACTTCTCCTTCTCACAAAGTTTCACTCTGATAATTGTAATATTGCAAGACTGAGTACCACCCACCGTACTCAATAAACCACACTAAAAAAATGCAATGTAATGCAGCAGGAATCCAAAGGAAAGGCATAGTATGTCTTATTTGCATAAAACAACATTTAAAACATTTGCATTTAAAAATATCAAAAACAGTGTAGTTTAATCATTAATCAATATTAAATCAACATCTGAACAACGCTCCAATGCAGTTTAGGCCCAACTCATATTCCCTCCAAACTAGAGCTATCATATTCCATCATCATTTATCATTAGTGAGTAGTGTGAGACTAATTACAGAAAACATTGCTAGGCTCGCCCTTAACCATGGGCACGGCTATTCGAATAGTTTTACTCGGGCCAGAGATGTACTAATTTACCCACAAGACACAACTCCACAACACATCACCGTGCGCCTTAATACCACCATAGTACCTCGGAAAAGAGTTGTGACAGGACCCTCCATGTACCCTACACAACGAGAGAGCCACCTGTTGGACCACTAGTCTCTGATAGGGTTGATCAGGTTCCTCGATAGGGAGATGGTCCAACACCCAAGATATGGACTTATTGACGCAGCCATGGTGGTCTTATTGACAGGGCCTCCGGTTGAATGAACTACACTTTGAATCCCGTCATTACCCATTTTGGCTTGTGGTTAGCACGAGTGTTGCTTTGCAACAAGTAGTCCGCGAACTGGTCCTTAACTGTCACGAGCACCGCTAGCAACATTCACAACCCTGGTGCTCGCAACCCACCTTTTAATCAAGTTTTAGTAAACCATTAAATTATCCTTGCACGACCACAGTCATAAATGGAATCATCATTTTATGTGAACTAAATATTATAATCAAAGTTAATGTTACAGCCCAGAAGTTATTCTAGAGTTTGCTAAGCATGGCTAAGCAGAGTCCTAGAGGTAATCTAGCTAACAAATAATTAAGCTAGCTAGTCACAATTATCCCATAGGTACAAAGTCTAGTACTCAAGTCAAAGGGGCCATAAACAAGGATCAGGGTTTCCCTTTACTGATGACATTCCAAAATAAATGCAGAGTTGAAAGAAAATATAGCTTTAAATATAGGAACAATATGCTCAAAGGTGTGGAGGAATCTACGTGACTTGCCTTGCTGCTCCATACAAGTCTCAGAACTCTCCTCGAGAAACTGCGGCTCTTCATGAACGTTCGCAGCTAAAGGCAATAAACAAAAACGAGCAAAATAGTACATCAACACACATGAACAGTACAATATTATATTTTTAATAGGTAGATCTTGATTTTTTAAAGAATTTTACAAGTTGAATCACCCCAAACAGAGTTCGGATGAATTAGTTATGAATTTTAGAAGTTTAAACCCTTTTAAAAGCCTATTAAAAGAATTAAACTGATTTATTGCGTCATTTAGGAATTAATTTAATTCAGGAAAAGAATTATGATGTCAGCATAGGAGAGAGGGGCGGTTGACACCTGGGCCCCACCAGGCAGAGAGAGGAGGGGCACGGGTCCATGGTGGACCGAGTCCACCGAGGAGGGCACCACTATCCAACAGCCTAGATCAGATAGGGTGGATCAGACAGCTCAGATTACATCGGAGTTTTAAGATGAAATGGAGGGCTTAGATCTAATCCTACTTAGATCGGATGGCTAGGATTAACCTAAGCAATCTACAGCTCTGATTAAACCCAATTAGGCGGGCCCGCGGCTGAGCTGGAGCTCGACATGGTGTCCACATCAGTTGCGGCGATGGCGGCGGCAGCGCGGCTCGGAACCTGATGGTCAATAGTGATCGATGGCATGGCGGAGCACAGCGACACAATAGAGAGATGGAGGGGGACCTGGCGAAGCTTACCGAAGCGAGACCGTGATGATTGGCAACGAGAAGCGGCCGGCGACAAGCTCCGAGCGGCGGAGAGGTTCGGGTCGATGGCGTCAATGCTGTTTCGACAAGCTCTAGTTTCGGGGAAGTGGTGGCCGGGCTTCGTGATGCTCCCACGGACCCAATGACGCAGGCGGCGACGGCAAGGATGGCGGCTAGAAGCGGTCGAAGACCTTGCGACGACGGCGGAGCGAAAGCGGATGCGGGGAGGCTGCTAGGGTTCGCGATGGCTACGTTTTATGCA
This sequence comes from Oryza meyeriana var. granulata, assembly GCA_003991445.1. Classification (NCBI taxonomy): domain Eukaryota; kingdom Viridiplantae; phylum Streptophyta; class Magnoliopsida; order Poales; family Poaceae; genus Oryza; species Oryza meyeriana. The sequence continues at coordinate 224,854 of RYFJ01000290.1, forward strand.
TGGAAAAGATCCCAGGGGCCTCGGGGTTGCTATTTAAGAAGGGACGAAGTAGAGTCTGTCTTGGGTTCGGCGGGATTATGTCGGCGGGGAATTAGGGCTATGGGTCCGAGTCGGAGAGCTCCCAAATTCCCGCATCCGAACGCGTTTTTGCTCAGGTTTCTTAGGGATATAGCGGAGGAGGACAGGGGCAACATTTCCCCTCAACCAATTTGAGAAGATCGCAAGCGAGACGATCGGATTTTGGGCGGGATACGCGGAGGCTGGAGTCGGGCGGAACAGGGACTCTGTCTCGATCTTGAAGACGAAGCTGACAGGTGGGTCCCACCTGTCAGCGAGAGAGGAGGCACGCGCGCGGTTAGCGGGCCGTGGGCCGCTAGGTGCGCATGGGGAGGAGAGAGGAAGAACTGGGCCAGGATCGGCCCAGAGACTGAAAGGGTTATTTAATTTTATTTTTCTTTTATATAATTGCTGTGAGGCTTATTTAATTCACTAAAAATACTTCCCTTAATCAAATAAATCCCAGAAAATTCCAAAAAATAGATGATTAAGCAAAGAATTTTATAAAATTATTTCCAAGCCCATTTTGCTATAGATTTCTCTTTGTTTTTATTATTTTCACTCATTAAGGCTTTTAATTTAATTTCTAAAATTCCTTTTTCTCATTTATTTTTGTATGGGGATAATTTAGGGTGTTACAAACACCAAGGTAGTTTGGCTTAGCCGCTACATTGAGATGTTGTATGGGAAAACTGTGGACTTCTACCCAACATTTTGAAACACTGACACTTTGTGAAATAAACGTGGTTGTGAAAACCCGATGGTATATAGGCTTTGCCTTTGTGGTTGGGCTATGTATCGTCGTTAAGGACCGATCCCTTTGAGAATTCCATCCAAACATATAACAGTGCGACCACGTGAGTATTATGGGATACTTCTAGATGAGTACTTAGCTAGTCCATGTTTATCTTGTATGCCAGTAGTTGTGGGATGTCGGGGTGTAGGATATGGAGACAAATGCATATGGACTTATGCACTTACATGGCTTTTTATATTCTATTGACGATAGAAGTAGGAGACATTACCGGTATCCTTGAGTAAATGAAGCATGGACTTGTCGGATGCTTGGTCGTGAGACTCCACCCAACTATGTGGCATGGGATTTTCATGGGCTAGTTTTGGAAAGGCCTTGTCACGAACTTCTGATACCAACAGGTAATCGGTGTCAGATTCGTGTCGTGTGGGTAAAGCGTACAACCTCTGCAGAGTTTAACTAAACTGTTCGAACAGTCATGCCCACAGTTAAGGGCGAATGTGAGGTGATTCTCATAGCATAGTTTTGTTTTGTCTCTGTTTGTGAAAATGGTTTTATGGGATGGGAATCGTTGCCAGAGTCTACCTGTGTAGCAGATGGAAGACCTAAGTGGTTGGGAACAGGTCTGTGTGACCTAGGGTGTGATATGGCACCATAGAGTTAAGAGCTGAGATGACTCATTGGATGTCAGTGAAGCTGAGATGGCTTGTTTGAACAGAGAATGTTCGATGAGCTACGATGGCTCGCCTAGAAGTGATAATTAAAGCTAGGAAGCTGGTTAAAGAAAGATGGAGGAAAATAATAGAGGAAAAGAAGAGAAAATGACAAAAGAGGATTTAATTTACTAATCACCGTGGCAAGTTGCTGCAAAGCAACTTGCGGAATGGGATGAGGCGTTAGTCTCATTCCGATACCTAAAAATATGATTCACTAGTGTTCCTGCAAAACAAAAATCTTAAAAGGCTGTTTTCGCAAAGTGAACCCCTAGCCCCCTTGTTTAGCTAAACATGTCACTTTTTCCCTGGCTTGCTGAGTATGAAAGTACTCACCCTTGCTTCTATATAAATATATTAGGATTCGAAGGCAAAGAAGATGACGACCCGACCGCCGAGGAGTACCTCCAGGAGCAGGCAAACTATGAAGACTTCTAGGGTTTCGAGCCTAGCCCCAACCATGCCTGTGGAATAAGTTAGATATTTAATCGCTCAATCAAGTGCGCAGTCGCATAGTTACCTTCCACTTTTAGCTTGCGTTTAGCTTTTGTCGCCCTCTGCTGTTATCTTTTGTAATGTGGTGTTGCTCATCTAGGGACTGTCCACGATGGCAACTTTTGTAAGAACTATCCTAGTATTGTAATGAAGTTAAGTACTTTGATCCACTATTGTTCTGTGTGTATCAGCTTGTGTATCCTGGGACTGGTACCAGTATCATAGGTGCAGATGTAATGCTCCAAGCCGATCCGTCCTGTCTACTCGGGACAGTAAGGTTCGGGGTGTTATAAGTTGGTATCAGAGCATAGGTTTGACCATAGGAACGAAACCCCTCTCTCCTAAGAATGACCTTAAGGACTATATGTTGAATTATGAAAAGTATTTGCAAAACGACATTCTACTTCTTCACCCTCCCTTACCAAAGGGCTTGTCTACCCTTTCCCCTTTTCAAAAATAAAGAAGGAATAGCCACATATCCCTATCCTTTTTTCTAGGCTAGGAATACCCTCTTGAAGCTCGACGAAATTAGTGCGTGTGTGGGTTATGTATTGATAGCCTGCCTCTTACCGATGTGCGTCCAGTCAGGTTTAGTAGCCTTGTGACTTGGCCACATCCCTTGCCTTATATTTTCTGATTTGCGAAAATGATTTTTTTCTAGTGTTTTGCCTCACCCCATTGCTTCTACGAACAGATGGCTGGACACCCTTGACGCAATGTCCGTATGCCAGCTCACTATGGAGGTGATGGTCACGCTCAAGCTCCCAACAATGCAGTCCAACCAACTGGAGATCAGGAAGCTGAGCAAGCTGATGACCAAGTATCTGGCAACAGTCAGTCCGCTGCCCAGGGCACCAACGCTGCTGAAACCGCTACCCAAGGAGGATTACCTCCACCCCTACCACTTCAAATAGATCCTCCGCACCTTATGGCCATCCAGACTCAGATTCTGCAAGGCATAGCCCAGAATCTAGCAGCTTTACAGCCCCAATGCAACCAAGCTCCACATCCCAATGGCTAGTCCAAGCTCACTGAATTCCTTAGGTCCCGTCCGCTATAGTTCTCACAAACCGCTGAACCTATCGAGGCCGACGACTGGCTTTAGGATGTAGAAAGAAAGCTAAACCTAGTCCAATGCACTCCCGTTGAGAAAGCCTTGTTTGCGACTTATCAGCTTAGAGGCCTAGCTGCCAATTGGTGGGAGAACTACTGTGCTGCCCGCAGCCAATGCCACCACCATTGTTTGGATAGAATTTGTAGAAGCCTTTAGAGCTGCTTATGTCCCGGAGACTGTCATTGACATTAAGAGGGAGGAATTCAACAACCTCAAGCAGGGACACTCCAGTATCAATGAGTACTTGAGTAGGTTCAATCATTTGGCTTGTTATGCCACAGAGGAAGTCAACAGTGACAAAAAGAAGATAAGAAGGTTTCTAAAAGGAATGAATGTGGCAATAAGGATACAACTTATTGCTCATGAATTCCCCACTTTCCAGCACATGATCAATCGGGCTTTGATGGTGGAAGATACTAGGAAGGAAGTTGAAGTCTTCCGTAAGTGCAAGATCGCACAATCTGGATTCCAGTCTCATGGTGCTCCACGCCCTAGGACCTATCCACTTGCCTAGTACCGCCAGTCAGCTCCACAATAGGTTCAGAGCCATGTTCCTCGCCCTCATGCTCCACGCCCAACTCCACCAACCCAACCTAAGGCTTATAGTGGAAACACTGGAGCAAGCAACCCCACATCATTCAACACCCAGCCAAAGGACCTAGCTGACGTGGTGTGCTACCGATGTGGGAACTTAGGACACTATGCCAGAGAGTGCCCTCAGAAACAAGTTGCAGCAACCTCAGTCCGCTCCAATGTCATTAGTGCTAGAGCACCAGCACCAGTTCCAGCTAGAACCACCACCCAGGCTAGTGGACAAGCCTCTCGTGCCACCCCAACCATTGGACGAGGCCGTGTCAACCACATTCAGACAAAGACAGCTCAGGAGGCCCCAGATGTTGTGATGGGTACGTTCTTTGTCAATTCCGTACCTGCAGTTGTTCTTTTTGACTTCGGAGCTTCGCATTCCTTTATTTCACGAGCGTTTGTGGATAAATATGGTTAGGATACCTAGGGCCTAAGGGTACCGATGATCATACACTCCCTTGGCAGGGAGATCAAGGTAGATCTATCGTGCCCGAAGGTTAACCTGGTAATAAAAGGGTTTAGTTTTATAGCCAACCCCATTATCCTAGAGTCACAAGGGTTAGACCTGATTCTAGGAATGAATTGGTTAGCTAGGCACAAAGGACAGATAGACTGTGCCACAAGGACCATAACCCTACAAGGATCAACTGGAAAGGAAGTAAAATTCACCCCTTCTGAATGCCTTAGAAACAAACCAACCCTAAATAGCATCCAAGCCATTCCTTTGGAGGAAATGCCACTGGTCAATGAATATCCAGATGTCTTCCCAGAGGAGTTACCTGGAATGCCACCTGATCGAGAGGTTGAGTTCTCCATTGAGCTCATACCTGGCACTGCCCCAATATTCAAGAGATCTTATCGGATGGCTGCCAAGGAGTTAGCTAAAGTTAAGAAGCAGATAGAAGAGTTAGAAGCTCTTGGTTATGTGCGACCCAGTGCTTCACCATGGGGAGCCCCAGTGCTTCGAGAAAAAGGATAAGACCAAGAGAATGTGTGTAGATTACAAAGCTTTGAATGAGGTGACGATCAAGAACAAGTATTCCTTACCTAGGATTGAAGATCTATTTGATCAGCTGCAAGGAGCCAAATTGTTCTCCAAGATTGACCTAAGGTCAGGATACCATCAGCTGAAGATTAGGCTAGAGGATATACCCAAAACAGCCTTCTCAACCCAATACGGCTTGTACGAGTATACTGTGATGTCTTTTGGACTCACTAATGCACCAGCCTTCTTTATAAGCCTCATGAACAAAGTGTTCATGGAATACCTCGATAAGTTTGTCGTTGTATTCATAGATGACATTCTTATCTACTCTAAAGATAAACGTTGCAGAACACTTGAGATTGATTTTAGGAAAGCTAAGAGAACATCAGTTGTACGCCAAATACTTCAAGTGTGAGTTTTGGTTGGATAAGGTTGCTTTCCTAGGACACGTTATTTCTGCCAATGGTGTAGAAGTGGATCCAGGAAAAGTGAAAGAAGTTCTGGATTGGAAAGCCCCAACTACGGTTATGGAGATTAGAAGTTTTCTTGGATTAGCTGGATATTATAAAAGATTCATCGAAGCATTCTCAAAGATAGCCAAGTCAATGACAGAATTGCTAAAGAAGGAGAAGAAGTTTGAATGGACAGAAACTTGTGGAAAGAGTTTCCAAGAATTGAAGAAACGGTTGACCACCTCACCTGTGTTGACGCTCCTAGATATAAGAAAAGATTTTGAGGTATTGTGCGACGCATCCCGACAAGGTTTAAGATGTGTGCTTATGCAAGAAGGATGAGTTGTTGCTTATACCTCGAGACAATTAAGGCCTCATGAGATGAATTACCCCACTCATGATCTAGAACTAGCAACAGTAGTGCATGCCCTCAAGATATGGCGACAGTATTTGGTTGGAAATAGGTGTGAGATTTATACCGACCACAAAATCTCATATCATTATATATTCTGATGAAAGAATTTATATATTTCAACTGTTAAAATTCAATGTTTCATACACGAGAGTGAAATGTTTAAATAAATATTTTATTATGTTTCACATATCTTTCAAATGTTTCAATGACTAAATTTTTTTTACAAATATATAACTTGAAGTTCCACCGACGGTCAACTGCAATATTTGGACCACCTTATTTTTTTGCAACAGATCGAGTGCTGGACGTCTAGTTGCCCCATGTAACAATTGTGTACCAATTAAGGTTCGCGCGTGCAAAACCAGAATAAACGATGAATGCAGTTCATATAAATCCGACTAGAAAGGTGTAATGAAGGTGTGTTAGCTAAGACGCATGTTAACACCGCTTACCAAAAGCATTTTGTTTAGGCAGTTGTTTAGCCTATGCAGGAACAAGTAGTGCGTTTCAAGCTGTTATGGGCTGATCTGTGACCTTTTGTTAGACCTAGGCACTCAGCACGGTAGAGCATCTTGTCATGCTTGGATTACATTTCAGTTGTTGGGGGTACGCTATATCCTGATAGGACCATGTGTCATGATGGGATATTTGGCACGGGAGAATCGATGCATATAGTAAACATTTGGTTACACATCTCCTGCCACAATGGTTGCAAATATAGCAAAATAACACAATGGGCATTTTATGGTAGAATTGAAAGTAGCTTGATTTCAAAACGTGAAACACCATCGGCTGAATATGCATAATAGTTATAGAGATAAATTTTAGAAGCTCCATATATTACAGACCCTAAGCACTGGTGATATAATTCATTTACTATATGCCTATTAGACATGGCAAGTTGGCAATAGGTAGAAGTAATATCGCTTAGTCCGATGGCTAATATAAAAGAACATATCTTTATTTTTATCTTCCCACCACAAAAAAAAGACCAATAAAACTGTGTGAGCATTAGTCTTGCTAGATCTAAGATGGCATCTTGTCATGGCAGATGCAAAAGGCTGCTTCAGTGGGATGATATATTACATGGAAGTTCCAAATCCTAAAGGGCAGAATATAATGGGCAGTCTACATGGAAGTTCCAAATCCTAAAGGGCAGAATATAATGGGCAGTCAGTTTTTTGTTCAAACAAATGGCCACACAAGTAATATAGAGATATCTAAAAAGAATTACTTACAGTGGCAGTGTATCTGGGAATAGATATATCTATAAAGAATTACTTGCAGTGGCAGTGTATCTGGGAATAGCTCGCGCACTACTGAAGCTTTGTGATGGCCACCTTCATCAGGAGACAAGCTATAGATGCAGCTCATTCAACAAATTGACCCATGTGAAAACATATTATACATTATCTGCGGCTAACCAAACTTTTCTACATTACTGCAGCCCAAGCACTGTTATGTAGTATGATCAATTTGCAAAATCTAAAAATATTGTGAATTGCATCTTTAATGTACATATACTCAATTCGCTAAAGAGAACAAAGATATGGCCATAATATCTAAACCTAACATGTCCACTAATTCTCCATGATACAAAGGGAAAAATATGTATTTTTCTTGCATTGATTCAGTTAAAGAAGCATCAAAATTGACTTAATATTTAATACAACAAATTAATAAAGCCACCATGCGCAAACTTAATAAGCACATCTAGGGAACAAACCAATTAAGATAGTCCATAAGGATTACCTTTTGCTGAAAAGAACGACTCAGAGTAGAGATCAATGCAATCTGAAAGTTCTCTGTTATCTTATCCTGTGTTTGTTCCTTGGTAGAATAACTGACAGCTTCATCCATGAAGTTTTCCCGAGCTGAGGACAGTGGGCCCTCTCAACAGGAATATGTATTTTACAAGAGGAAATTTGTTCCTGCCAGATTGAGCTGGGATTGTCACTTGTCCGAGGATGAAGAACAACTAAAATTATATAAATTAGATATCTTGGATGTCGTAGACAAAAGAATAATTTGGTAAAACTTCTCTTAAAAAATATAATTAAAAACTGAATAATTGCTATTACAGTAGGAGATTTGATATGTATCTATACTCATTTAAAGAAAGGTAGTGGAGGTGGCAGTGAATCTGCCACCCTATCTATTTTTACTATAAATTTTGTAAATTAGTTCTTAAACTTCTTAATATTAAAAAACAATCAAATCTAAATGTATAGCCACATATAAAATCAAATTAAGGTATTCCCATAGAAAAAAGATAAGCAACATATTTCATGTAAAACATATGTTTATTTATTTTCTTTTATTTATAGCAAAACACGGACATTTAGCTAGTATACTAAAATAGGTAACCAGGCACAGAATATCACACTGCAGTTTTCGATAGCTTAATGTGACCATATCACTTATTCTTGTGTATCATACAAAGGGGAAAACATAGAGAGTGCATGGCAATGATTTGTACTGGTCCTGCATGCACTCATGTATAATGAGGTAATACTAATTTAAATAGATAGCACATCAGAGAATAAAGTAGCAAATCTAGAATTACCATAAGTATTTTTTATAAAACTGGAAGCAACTTACCTGCAGAAATGTTGCATGTATCCTTTGATGAATATCTCTAGCTTTGTACTTGTAGTATTGTATATCTCGGGCGTGAATATTGGGTGACCCACCAATTATAAATGTTAGGCAGACTATACTACATCACAGGCTGGGACAGAGCACATATTAATAGACATCACAACAAATTAAGCCTAAAGCATATTGCTGAAATAAAATGGATTATTACTCTAGATTCGTCAATGCAACCAGGTGAGATGCCATATTAGTTTTGCAAAAGCATGGTCATCCAGTAGCTGGTCGCTCATATAAAAAACTGAATTGCAATTTTGTACAAAATAAGAACAGCGAGAAACCACAACTTTGTCGATATGAAATCTTGATATGATAATTAAATTAATATGCACGTACTGGATTGAGGATCTCATATCTTACAACATTTAGTTACAGAGAATGGCAATATTTGGCCATGTTCACAGGATGAAAACCCTTTGCAAGTTGACAGCTAGAATTATAGTTGAGGCGCAATACAACAGAGTTAAGATTGTGATAACTTCTATTCTACTCAATAGATTTCCATGTTGTTTACCTTGATGGACGACTCAAGACCCTGTACAACTTATTAGTTATTTGCATTGGCTGATTTGGTCTCTAAAGACTCAAAAAAATAGCTAGGTAGATCCAAATTGGATAGTCATGTGAAAGAAAAACAAATCACTGAAACTAGGATGAAGCACGAACCAATTACCTCCTAAATATCAAGCTAATCACATCTGAATCTGAATGTACATAGTAGGCTGAGGGATTAGAATAGGAGACCCTTTACAGTGCAACATACTACTCTATATCAGTGGATCATACTAGTGATCTAACGGTTCAGATTCACTCTATACTAGTAAAACTTACACTGTTAGACCAGAACAGCATGAAGGAGTTAATTAGGTATACCAATTACCTCCTTTCTCATATTTCCCTTTGGTTTCCCCATTGCTGTGCTGCTGCTTGCTCAACCTCCCAACTCAGTTAAGTCATGGCTTGCAGTCGCCCATGCTGTTGCTGCTGCGGAGGATGTTAATAATCAAGAAGAACAAAAGGATGTAAGAGAACTGAGAATGATTAGATTGCATTACCATTGTTGAGTAGAGTGGAGGCTCCTGGGGCCCTCGAAGGTAGTCAGCACAACACAGCAAACCGGTAGACCAAGGCACCAGGCAGGTACGGATGAATCTGGGGGAGAAAAGAGAGCAAATAGAAGGTGGGGTGGGGATAAATGCTAATGAAGAAGGTCGAAGCGGAGAAGGTGGGTGTTGGCCGCTGGTCGGAGAAGGGAGGAAGGAAGGGGATTGGGGACGACGGGATGTGACGTGGGGAAGCGAGTGTTGACCAGTGTTTACCATACCATTTTGGGGGTTTACCGCCTCTCCACGGTATGGCGGTTACCGTGCAGTTACCGCGGTAACCGCCCAAAACCGCATGACTTTCACCCTCAATTTTTTGAATTCAAATTTCATGGTTTGGCCACGGTTTGAGTGTGGTAATTGTGCTGTTTGGGGTGGTTACTATGCGGTTTGCCGCAGTAACTGTGGTATGTAGTTCCAAAAAAATATCTGAAGGAAAAATAAAGGAAAAACTTTGAAAAATTAAGGGAAAATGCAAGAAGATGTAGTAAACATTTATAACATGATGAAATGACATATTGAGGAAATATAGAAAAATTTGGCACGACCTTTGCTATATTTTTTATATTTAAACAATTAGGATTCACAAAATGCGTCGACAATCGTACATTTCACAAGAATTAACAATGTAATGTTCACAATTACAAAGATTGCAGGGTCCACAATATAATGTCCAAAGTTACAAATATATAGTCCGACATCCACGATACAACAATACTAGATCCATTACACAAGCAACATTAATATAGAAGTTTAAGTTCGACATAAAGTAAACAAGCTAGTAGTTCCATTGCTAGTATGCCATGTTGTACTTCTTGATCGACATAAGCATCAAATCATGTTGCTAAAGCAACCCAGTCTTGTAATCATGCCAACTTTGGCATGTCCATATAGCTATTGATTATCATTGACTATACAATTGAGCATACCACTCGGGCTTTTGTCACTCATACACCCACATGACAGGAGGACAATCAGAAGCAGCTGAATGGTTGTAAGTGTATGTTGGATAACCACCTTCAATGTTAGAGGAACTAAATGAGCTATAGCTATCCTTATGGGACGGCCGTCCCGCGGTTACCGCCTCCTTCACGACGGTTACTGCACCCAACTGCGTGGTTTTGGCCGTCGGCGGCGCGTCGACGGCGGATCTGCGACTGCCGCCACCCAGGAGCGACGGGAATGGGAGGGAGGCAGGGTTGGACCAAAGTGGATGGAGATGGGGGACTGATTTAGGGCATACTCAATTTTTTTCTCCTTGGTTGGGCTGAAGTGGGCTGGATGCACAGTACTGGGCCAGCCCATCTATTCTATTCTTTTTCAAAATTTAATATTTCCTTCTCGGTTTGAGTCCAAAAAAGATATTAAAATCATTATTTTCACAAAATTTCTTCACTAGAGTGATCCACAATTCAAGTACTACCTGTTACAATTTTTTTGGATTTTTTTGAAATTTTGAATTTGGATGAAATTCGAGCAAACCATACCGCCGGTTACCCCTACCGTGCCCTGACGGTATGCGCGGTTACCACGGTAACTATGTGGTAACTGACGGTATGGGAAACACTGGCACTGACTGATTCCATGGGTGGGTAAGGATGGAGTCATCTAGATAGGAGATGAATGGCTAGATTGTATCCACACGTGGGATTGAATGGTTCTGATTAGGTGGACTCAATTGCAAGCACCAAAACAACAAGAGGTTTTATGCAAAAATTGATGGCATGGATCGGCTGGCTCGCAGCAAAGCTAGTGCTTGTCAATCTTTTATTATTATACCCAAACTCTTCATGTGAGGCTAATTCTACCGCATCAGAACAATAAGCCAATATTAGTATTACACTTGAGCCTTATTGCTCTCAGCAGCACAACACCTACATGCATCATATACCATTCATAAGCCTATATTCACACATATCATTGCATCGATGGTCTATGCTTTGATACACGTTAATAACAATAGTAATCCCCTAACCCTAAGTTTCACCCGGTATGGTATTAACTATTAAACTTTACAAGTACCAACTAATCAATCTTAGTCTAACAAAATTTCGATAACATCTCTACTGTAAATTTGTACTACAAACATGGACAATGACATGATAATAACTTCTCAAGTATTCTATGACCGATGTTAATTGACAACAAGAATAGCCATGATTCCCTACATGCCCTATATAGACAATGTTGACGGCTAGGCATGTTTTATGCACATCTATCTGGCCACAGGCAAACCAAGCCATGGGGTGTGTGGGCTAATTAATCCTAGGGCGGACCAAGCCCACACTAAGCTATACTCCTATTTAAATTAGCATTGTGAAACAAGTCTAGTTCCATGGACTTTTAGTCGTAAGTCTCGAGCCATGGCCTAGGTGCCCCGAGGCTTTGGTCTACCTCTACATTTATATCTAATGTATATAGCACTTAAAGTATGCTAAACTTTTGACTTATCCTATCAAAAAACATTTAAACTATAATAGCTTCATGTGAGCCTAATTTCACCGCATCAAAACAATGACCCACCTAGGCCAACTCCAATAATGGCCGTAGATAATACACTTGCATGCACCTGAATGCTCTTGGCATCAACACCCACATGCATCATATGCCATTCATAGGTCTACACTAATGAGTATGTGCACCAAAGATTTATGCTTTGATAAAATTGACATTAGTCTCCAAACCCAATGTTGCACTGGGTACAGTACTAGACTGTGCAAGCACCAACTCATCATTAACCAATCTTAGACTAACAAATATTTTGTAGCATCTTTGTTGTAATATAGACATAGGACGTCTATATGACGATAACTTCTCAAGAATAGACAAGGTTCCTAGACATGTCATATATAGGCAGTGTTGGCAGCTAGACATGTTTTATTCATGTCTATCAAGAGCGGTCCAAGACATGTGCTAAGACCTGGGCCATCCTAGCCTATATTGAGCTCCATTTAAATTAGCATTGTGTACAAAACACTTTCTCCATGGGCTTTCTATCCCAGGCCTTAGATCATGGCCCAAGTGTCTCGAGGCATAAGTCTGTCTTTGCATCAACTGATAAATTAATCCCCGTTACGTATATAGCACTTAAGCCATGCTAACTTTACGATTTACCCTATCCCAAAAGCATTTAAACTATACTAGCTTTTTGGTTCACGTTATCTTATCGCAATAGCATTTAAATTGCACTAATTTTTTGCTCCACGTTATCTCATCTTATATTTTCTACCTTTTTAAGGGCCTTTACGTGTCATTCACCTAAAATGCATTATCATAGTTTGGGCTATAAAAGAACCACCCTAACTCTATCTACAAACACAAAAAAAAACCCCAATCATTTCCCTTGCTTCTAGGCGTGCGTGTGTGTGGTGTGCCATGGCACGACTTACCAACAATGCAGCTCGTAGGTTGACGCTCAAGAGGCGTCGTGCTAGATTGATCAAGAAGGTAACTAAGCTATCAATCTTGTGCTGTGTCCCAGCATGTGTCGTGGTCTACAACATCGATAAGACAGGTGAACCAGTGGCATGGCCATCTGTTCAGGAGGCCAAAAACATATGGGGCAAAATCATGGACATGCCTGAGTCTACCCAGAAGAGGAGGATGCTAGACTCCAAGACCCTACTCCAGCAACAAATCGCAAAACTCCAAAAGCAAGTGGGCAAGCTTAAGGTTGAGAACTACAACCGTGAGATCACCAATATCATTTTTGAGCTATCAATTGGTCGCCGCAAGAACCTAGATGATCTATCTCCCCAGGTGGTTAATGATGTCAAGCTAGAGGTGGCCAAGCTAGGGAGGCTATTAGAAACCGCATTATCGAGCTCCGTGCGCAATGTGATTCTTCTTCTATGCCTGTAGCTTCACAAGCAGCAACAACAGCACCACATGCTTTTGCCTTTGATTTGAATGAATCTGCATTAGTTGTTGACGATGAGCCCATGGGGATGGAGGAGGCTGATCTCCCTTGTAATTAAAAAAGTACTTGCTGTGTGTGAGGAGAATATTTGGTGTTGTTTAGTTGGTGGCAATTAGTGTTTGATATATTGTAAGCTTGCTATAATTAAATATACAAATTGTTATTGCCCAATTAATAGTAAAAATGTGTGACTATATTATATTCAGACCGGTTAAAAATAGCTAATGTAACGCCCAGTTTTGATGAGGCGTTAAAAACCTGTTTAATAAAAACTGAGTTTTGAAAGTTTTCCATTAGAGTGTTGTCATATAAGTTGTGCCAGAGGGATATCAAATATTTCCTCCCCTTTTTGTCCAAATCAGGTCCCAAAAGTCGAAGACCCCAACTCCAAGCTCTTGAAAATCCCTTTCGAAATCCATAAATTTCCTCTTAAAATCCCGTTGAGTTCAAAATTCCAAATTTCGTTAAAAAGAACAAATCAAAGCCCCCCCTCCACATCCTCTCCCTCAAATTTTCCACTATTTTGTTGAACCAAATTTGCTAATTAAAATTCACATCAAATCTAATCTCCAAAGTCAGTCTCAATCAATCGGCAGAAAATTTGCAAATTAGCAAATCTACCCCTTCACACACACACACCCTCCACTAGGCACGCAACACAGGCCGCCACCCTTCCCTCTTTCCTCACGCGCGCTTCCACAGCCCATCTCGTCCTCCTCCTTTCTCTCTCGCATAGCAGGCCAGAACCTTCCCATGCATCATATGGCTTGAGTATGATTTTACTCCATCAACCACAAAACCAGATACAAAGTCTCTCTCAACCTCGACCGCCATCGTCCGTTGTCTCCACTCTCCAACAGTTCACTGGCAGCTAAATAGCTTGGCACCTTCTCCTTCTCCCCTATTGGCCACATGGGTGTACCCTGACCACCACAACCATTTGGAGAGCCTGAGCTCTCTCTTTCTTGAATACTAAAACAAGAGACTAGAATCGATATTTGAGGTCTCTTTAGTGATAGGTCACTAAGAATAATCTTATGATAGTGTTGCCAAAAGAAAAAAAAAGGAAAAAAACTATTGATGCCATTGATTTTTGGCATCAAAGAACATGATTCTACACTCGGGACGTACTCCAAAATACTTAGGGTCTATTTGATTGCTCGTATCCCCCTAGCCTGGCCCATCTCCCTCATCCAGGCTGAGCTTGGCCTGGCTAAACGAATACACATGCAATTGTTTGGTTGCCTATATTGGATGAGCCTGGATATAGTTCGGTATTGGTTGGTTGGTTGTATTAAAGATACCGGATGGAAAAGATTTTGTTTGGTTAGCTGTATGGACTTTGAGAGTTCTTACCTCTTCATTTAGCAGGGTGAGGTTACCTCAACAATATCATATTAAAAAAATCATATTAGCATTTCGTTTAACCAACTAGAAATATTCTTATCACATGCAAAGGATAATGCATGCCAATGTGCAAAAATCACTGTAGCACCAGTGATTCTCTCTATAAAGTAAGTCCAACTTATTTTTATAGAAAATCAGTGGAAAAAAAGAAAAGAAAAGGCAAAAAATCAAAAAAAGAAGAAGAGAGCCCGAGAGGAGTGCTTCGCCGGTTCGTCTCGTCAACGTCGATAGGCTGGTCCACCACGTACCGTTGTCGGACCCGCCAGATCCGACGGCCACAAGCTCAAGGCCACTAGATCCCGAGGTCTAGTAGGTGAAAGAAGGGACAGCAACGGCGAGAAAGGAGGTCGACGGCAACGGCTGAAAGAGGAGTAGACGCAGCGACACAGTGGAGGAGCGAAGACAACAACGCAGTGGAGAAGCGAAGGTAGTGGCGACGTGTAGGACTAGAGGCAACAGTTGCTCGAGCTCCCTCATCACCGAGCGTCCAGATTCGGCGGAGCATGGGCTCATGGCCGCCGGATCTGGCGGTCTGGAGGCTCAAGATGGACGGAGGTACCAGGGCTCCATCAAGGCCGGCCAAGCTCGAGGCTCGCTGTGTTCAGGGTTGTTTGAGCTTTGGGAGGCAAATCGGAGGGTGACAGAGAAGAGAGAGGGAGGTGAGCACAAATAGGAGAGGAAGGTGACCACTCGATCCCCTCTCGCCCACTGCATCTGCCCATCCCACCCCAGCACCCGCACGTCCCTGCCCCTGCAGAAAATTTTTTATTTTTATATTTATTTATTACAAGATTTGCAAAAGTAGATTTTTGTTTGAAAAAATTGCAAAAATAGACTCCCACCGTCCTCTGGGAGGGCGATTTTTAAAAATCGCCCTTCTAGAGGGCAATTTGATGACGTGGCTGACGGCCGTCAGCCATTTTGCAGGCGGCCCCCCGGCCGCCTGCAAAATGCGCCCGGGGCCGGCCATTTTACAGGCGGCCCCTTGCCGCCTCTGAGAGGGCGGTTTTGCCTTGCGCCCTCCTAGAGGGCGGTATTTAGCATTAATATAGTGGACTGTCCGGACAGGCATATATCTGGAGAGAGAGAGGGAGAGGGAGAGGGAGGATGGACTGGGAGGAGACCGATGAGTACCGGCTGCCGTCACTACTCCCTGGGCGCGCACCATCGCCACGCCGTCCTCACACAGTAGTTGCTTCGCTAGTTGGATATCAGTAGGTTTGTATGATAGTTAACGTGTGTTCGGTTGTCACCGCTCGGAATGTACTTTCATCGTGAAGTTGACACTCGAAAATTCATGTTTTTGATCAGGTTCGTCAGAAACGTAGATCGTGAGGAATATGTCGTTTGATCGATGAGCGTAAATGAAGTAAAGTGGTTTCTTCAGGAAACGTAGAATTAATAAAACATGATACACAACAGGCAAACTATTACAGACACAAAGTACTACGGGCCCTGACCGTAACCTCTAGCTCTCTTTGACTTCCTACCCTGCGCTCGCACCTGCCCCTGGGAGTACGTGAACCGGTTTGGTGGTACGGCACGGCCAGCGCGGGTCGTCTGCATGGGTGTGGCAACCGGTGGGTCCTGTGTCTATGGTGGAGGAGCTTCTTTGAGCTGCGAGGCAGCTAGTATCTCCTGTATCTCCTCGCCCTCGTCCTCCAAGTCGTCCCCCTCAAAGGGACCCGGTGCCCAACCGCTGCCGCGTGCGCCCTGCGTGGAGGAGCTAGCGCCAGCAAATATCGCTGGCGCTGTAGAGTGGAACAATGTACACCAAATTATTGATTATTACAAATTGAAATTTTGCAAGACAAAAGTAAACTTTGATATAACCTGAAGGACCTCCTGTGGTGGCACCGGGGGCACTTGTCATGCCCAGCTGCACGTGTGGTCGTGTGTGGTACACTCCATGCGTCGACGTGCTAGCTCCAGAGGGATGTAGGTACGGTGTAGCGAAAGCTGCAGGGAAGCATATTGATGTACAACGGTGCATGTCGTACAAGGAAACATGTTATGAACGGAAGGTTAGTAGAATTTACCTCTGGAGGGGCCAGATGGCTGACTGGAACCCTGCGGGCGCACTCCTGCTCCTCCTCCTGTTCCTGCTGGCCGTGGCTGCTGCTGCTGTATATAGACGGGAGGTACCACGTCAGCCGCACGACAAGTGAGCGCACGAAGCATTGTGTGCAACGCCTGACGAATCCTCCCGAAGGTCGTCCTCTGCTCGTCCGCAATCAGCACGATCCCAGTGTCCAACCGTCCGAACGCCGCGTTTACATCACCCTGAATCTGTCGCGCTGCGTCGGCCTATTTCAAATGTGACTTGATTATGTGTTAGAACCGTGGCTACCTACAAAGGGAATGTGCACATCGCGCGGCACAACGACCTCTATGGGCATAGGGAAGATCTGACGTAGGCCGAACTGTCGCATCACGCGCTATTCTTGGACGATCCTGTCGATTTGTTCTCCCTCATCTGCCACACCTGTTGCCTGTCTATCTTCTTCATTCCCTCCTTCATTTTCTTCTATTGTTTCGCTATCACCTCCCGCCGTACTTAGACCCTCATCATCTTGTACGGGCATTGCACCAGCGGTGTTATCTTTCTCATATATGGACTCAAGCATGCCCAGTGGCCAGCCACGTTGGAATGCATTCTCCACATACCATCTCCAAGTGGCAGTGCAATCCACCGACATCAGTTCCCAAAAAAAACCTTCAACTGCATGACTGACTACTACATACAAGGTTATTGTGCTGAGCTAGGAGTCCAGTCGAAACCCTCGCATCAGCCAGTTGTATACTGACCCAAAACTTCTCTCAGCTGGCCTATCAATACCCTTAGCCGTTGAACTAAACTCCGACAGATCTACACCGTCTGGACCATATCTCACATTCCCTTGCCCGTGAAATAACTGAAATATCACCTTATTTGACATATCTGTTGATGAAAAATACAGTTAAACTAGGTACCAACATCCTCCTAACATCTAAAACCGTGTATTCCAGATTTTATAAGTACCATCTGTACAAAAAATAAGTCATCTAACAGATTAACTAAAAACCTACAGATCTATATAGTACTATACACGTAACTAGTACATTACTACATTAATTCTTACATACAAATAGAAATTGCAAAGGAACAATGGATTTTACCTACAGGCAAATCAGCAAATGGGCAGAGCTTCGCTGCTTTCGTTCAGCCTCGCTCTCAGTTCTCTCCTGTTTTTTTTTTCTAATTTGAGTGAATTTTATGATATTTTTTGAGTCTGGGAGGGGGTTTTATACCTGGGGGGCTAAAAACTGCCCTCCTAGAGGGCGGCAAGGGTGCCGCCTGCAAAAAACCGCCTTGGAAATGGGCGGTTTTTGGGATTTTGCAGGCGGCCCCCCGGGCGCCCAAAAATCGCCCTTGCAAAGGGCGGTTTTTGGGCGCATTTTGCAGGCGGCCCCCTTGCCACCCTCTGAGAGGGCGGGGGGCCGCCTGCAAAATGGCTGACGGCGGCCGATGGCCGTCAGCCACGTCATCAAATCGCCCTCTGGAAGGACGATTTTTAAAAATCGCCCTCCCAAAGGACGGTGGGAGTCTATTTTTGCAATTTTTTCAAACAAAAATCTACTTTTGCAAATCTTTTAATAAATAAATATAAAAATAAAAAATTTTCGCCCCTGCATGTGCTCAGTCTGGATGAGGGTCAAAGCTCGATTCGGACGTTTGCAACGGGCCTAGCTCGGGAAGCCGTTTTGCACAAGTGGAGCCAAGCCCTAGCAGCGGTGCAGGCAACCAAACACCGGACGACTACACCCGCACATGCGAGTCAGGTTCGATACAAGCAACCAAACATGCCGTTAGTAGATCAACAAAGAAGGATGTGGCAAAAAAGCCGAAAAAGGGCCCAAATTGTTCGAGCCGAGTAGTTGGCCTCGTCAGCCCAGCCCGCTGCAACTCATCCCTCGGCTCTGCTGGCGGAGGGAGCAGCCCAGCCCCAGCAAGCACTCGTCGACGATGGGCACGTCCGGCATGGACGGCAACCGGCGACAGCCGGCCTAGGTGGCGAGCTCCTATGCATCGGATTGTGCCGCCTGACCTGGCGCTCCAGCAGCAAAGAGAGTTCACGCAGTAATGCAGCAATGCATCAGTTCTGGCATGCGATACCACAAGGTGGGAATTTCTCAGGCTTTCTTTAGTTAAAAAAAATAGCAGCAAATTAGTAATATGTAAGAAAATAAATTTAAGGATTGCATCTGTTAGAGATAAACATAGAGTTAGAAGTTTCCAATACATGTGATAATGATCTCCGGATCTTTCCAGATCGTGTTCGGCTAGGATAGGTAGTTTTATTTCTTTCCTAAAGGTTGTCTAGGTATGTATTTGAGTTGGATACGATCTGCTTCTTGTACAAGCCACGGCTAAGGCTGTTTCAGCTATATATATCAACACGAAGGACGACACGGACACGGCGTGATCGTTTTCATCCAAATCATCACAGCATCACCTGATTTATGTTACTTTTCTCTGAAATTCGAGAATGCAATCTTGCTTATGTACATTAGAGTGCCAATGTTTCAGGTAGTGCTACCAACAACTCCATAAGTACGAACTTACTGCAATGGACTAGACAAATGCAGACGCACCAAACAATGATTGTACTGTAGGGAAAAAGTAACCGGCGCTCCTACGGACGCAGCTCTGGAACATGCTGCATTTTCTGGTGCATTTTGCTCTCAATCCAGTGGGCTTCGAAGTCCCTATGCAGAGCAGCCATAGTTTTTTCAGGGTCCGAAGGTGCCAGGAGGGACAGTATCCAGCCCTGACAGAGCCACGATGTACAAACCTTCAATGACTGAAGTGCGCCATTCATAACTTTAAGTTGACATCAGGCATATGCTTCAGCACAAGTGTCTTCAGGCATGGGAAGGCCTCTGCATCAAGAACTAATCTTTTTGCGCTATGCATGTTGTTCAGCCTTAGATAAGCGAGGTTCTCCAAGCTTGAAGAGAGGATTCCAAGTGGATCTTCTCCAAGAGGACACCAATTTACAGCTAAATATTTGAGATGTATACCATGGCAACGACATATCGGGTAGTCCAGTGTGCCCTTGGTCCATTGCCCTCTGATAGCTCAGTGTGCCCTCGGTCCAGAGTAACGAGCATTGCTTTAAAATCTAGATTTGATACTCATGAATATTATATTATGCTCACTATAATCTTTTTACTTATGTGCATTATATTATGGTATTTCTATTGTTGTCAAATGTGAGGTTGTGATTTTATTTTTTTAAGTCAAAGACCGCAGATATCGCGCCTTATCGTAAGGTTACCACACTTACCGCATGGCTAACCACGGTAACTATGATTTTATCGTAATTTAAAATTTTAAATTTTTAGAGATAAAATTCACACGGTTTTTGGTGGTTACCGTGGTAACCACATTACCGTGGGAGCATGGCAACCTCCTCCAACCGATAAAAAAAAACCTGCTTGTAGATATCTCATTAGTGAAAAATAATGAAAAAGTAGATAATAGTTGCTCATAAACCAAAAGTAAGTGTTATACACAAACTCTATGAAAGGAATCTTTGACTTTGCTAATTGTATCTCAACCAAATACCAATATTTATAGAACATCTCAACGAGGCAAAATTCACAAAAGGCAGAATTTTTGCTCAGAAATAAACAGAAAAGGTAAGTCTGAAACCACTGACCAGATGGTACGAAACAAAACTTGCTACAAATCAAATAATGAATCTAACCAGATCGATCAGCTGCAGAAGGTCGTCGTCCTGTGCAAAGCTGACCTGTCCAAGAGCAGAGCTGGTATGCCAAGGCCTGAACTGATGCTTTGGAGCCTTGGAGGCTGAGAGAGTGTGGCAAAGAGACAGATATAAAGCACTGGCGTCTGAAATTTCGCTCAGTTCCTGTCTCGGTTAGACCTAAAGTGGCCTCCGACGACCGGAGACTAATATCAGCTTCTATCGCTGTAGTTTTTTTTTTTTATAATGTTCAGTTAGTAGAAGCTTTTTTAAACAGTTTAGTTTTTTTATTAGATTTGGAGAATCTATAGTTGTAAAATCCAGAAAATAAACTAAAAATCAAAAGCTGGAAAACCTAGCTTCTCCAGATTCTCACCGGCCGCTTTTCAGAATTTTAAACTTTTTTAAACAGGGCCAAAGTCTACATATCCTATATTAGCTATAAAAATATACACAAGCAGTTTTCATTTAGAGTACATCAATCCAATGCGTTTCGATTGTGTGAGAGAGAGACTCGAAATCTATATCCGAAGGTGTCTTCGTGCTAGCTTTCCCTCCATCCTAAAATATGGAGATCGTGTCATTGAAATCTATATATTATTTAGAGAAGCTCAAGATTTTGAGAAATGATTTATGAGAATAGCTAGTAAGAATCTGAAAACTTTTCTTAGCTTCTGACTTCTAACTTATTTTATGGATTCTACAAGTATATATTTTTAGAATTTTGATAAGAAGTTAAAATGTTTATTAAAGAGCTCAAGATTTTGGAAGAAACTAGCTCTGCGACCAGGACTCTAGCCCGTAAGAAACCGAACAATTACACGTAGGCCGCTGCCCAAATGAGGAGGAGAAGAATGCAGCAAAATGAAATAAGCCCATCGGGCATCGGCTCTGCTGCGGGAGGAGTGGCCAAGCCCCAACAAGCGCTCGCCAACGGCGGTCATGGACGACAACCGGCGGCGAATTTTTTTTATTTTTATATTTATTTAATAAAATATTTACAAAACTACATTTTCATTTAAAAAATTTACAGAAATATACTCCCACCGCCCTTTGGGAGGGCGATTTTTATGAAATCGCCCTTCTAGAGGGCGATTTAATGACGTGGCTGATGGCCGTCGGTCGGGCGGCCCACAGCCGTCACCCATTTTGCAGGCGACCCCCCGGCCACCCAAAAACCGCCTCTGAGAGGCGGCAAGGGGCCGCCTGTAAAAATCCGGCCGGCGCCGCCCTCTCAGAGGGCGGTTTTTGGGTGGCCGGGGGGGCGCCTGCAAATGGCCGACCCATGGGCCGGCTATTTTGTAGGCGGCCCCCTTGCCGCCCTCTGGAAGGGCGGTTTTGAGCAGCCCCAGTATAAAACCCCCTCCTAGACTCCAAAAATGTCATAAAATTCACTGAAATCACAGAAAAAAAAAGAAGAGAGCTGAGAGCGAGCCTGAACGAAAGCAGCGAAGCTCTGTCAGTTTGCTGATTCGTCTGCAGGTAAAATCTATTATCCCTTTGTAATTTCTATTTCTATGCATAAATTGATGTAGTATTGTACTGGTTATATGTATAGTAGTATATGAAAATAAGTTGTTACTCGTAGATCTGTAGGTTTTTATTTAATCTGTTAGATGATTTAATTTTTTAGAGATGTGAGGAGATATTGGTACCTAGTTTAACTATATTTTTTCATCAACAGAAATGCCAAAAAAGGTGATATTTCAGTTATTTCACGGGCAAGGGAATGTTAGATATGGTCCAGAAGGGGTAGATCTGTCGGATTTTAGTTCAACGGCTAAGGGGATTGATAGACCAGCTGAAAGAAGTTTTGGGTCAGTGTACAACTGGCTGATGCGAGGATTTCGACTGAACCCCGAGCTCACCGCAATAACTTTGTATGTAGTAGTCAGTCGTGCAGCTGAAGGTTTTTTTTTGGAAACTGATGCCGGTGGATTGCACTGCCACTTGGAGATGGTATGTGGAGAATGCATTCCAACATGGTTGGCCACTGGGCATACTTGTGTCAATATATGAGAAAGATAACACCGCTGGTGCAATGCCTGTGCAAGATGATGTGTGGGTGCCATGGGCCCCGGGTACCTCATGACAAGCATATGGGCCACTCGGATAGAGGATGGGCCTAGCCTTATAATTAGAGATATAGCTAGATTCGGCAGACTTCGCCTTGTATAGAAAGGAATATACAGTCCTAGTCGGGTGCGTTATATCTCTAAGGGGAGATCTCCTAGTCGTAATCCGATGGGGACTCCTACCTTGTAACCCTGTCCCCCAGTATATAAGGGGAGGCAGGGCGCCCCATGAGGGCAGGTTGAGTTGGTTCACCAGAATCACCACCGCAAATCCTCAAAGGAATAACACCACAACTGGACATAGGGTATTACCTCACATCGAGGGCCTGAACCAGTATAAAATCTCTGCGTGTTCCTTTGCAATCCACCGAGTTTCCATCCGCCGACTAGCCCCATATATTAATTGCCGGTGTAAAACATCGACAGTTGGCGCGCTAGGTAGGGGAACCGGCGCGATCTACATCTACAAGCTCGATGGATCCAGCAACCGGAGTCGACGGCGGCAAATTCTTTCCCGGAGATATAATCTCATTCGGAAGCCTCGACTTCGTCGCCGACCAGATCGGCAATCTCACCTTGGCCGACTCGGACTCGATCCGATCTGCCAGGGAACCAGCTGACTCCGCGCCAGTCGGCCTACACGATGCTGTAGCAATCTTTCACGACATGCTGTGGCAACCTCCAATACGCCCGAGTCTAGGGACAACTCTTTCTTTCAGTGTTCGACTCGGACTCGGTTTTGAGCCGGCCGAGATCGGGCCGAAAAAGGAAGAGATCGTCAATTTCCCGTTCGGATTCGGCGACGCCGTGGATATCTACAATCTACATCCGACGCGGCAAGCCCGAATCCCTGGAGTTCGACTCGGATACGGCCCCGAGCCGCTCGAGATCGGATCTAGGGAGGTCGGAGTTGCACTCATCCCCATCAGCTATTCCGACTATGACTCTCAGTCGGATTCCGACTCTCAGTCGGATAGCAGTTCGGCAAGCTTCTCCCCGCCACGAGAAATCTTCATGGCATCCAAAGGCAAATCACGCCGACTGCACGAGCAACAAGAGGAAGAGGCCTGCCGACTGCGAGATCAACAGGAGGAAGAAGCAAGACGCCTGCACACCCGCAACGACGGCCTACGCAGGGCTGGGTGAACCGCTCAGCAACAAGCCCTCCAAACAAAAGTCGGTGACCACGACGTCTTCGTCACGCCACAACAGAACGTCGTGGCCGCCGCAACCCTACTGGACACTATCCAGCTTGGGCCTGATCACCAGGCCACCCCGACGATCGCAAGGATAAAAGCCATGCTTACCGCTGCTGCATGTCAGCAGCACCAACAGTCGGGCGATACCCTCATATCGACCAACCGGTCGGCATCCCCAATGGCAGTCTCGTCTACCTCAAAGCGACGCCGAGCGGCCGGCTCTAGTCGGCTGCACACGGAGTCACGCCAAACGTCACTCGGCAACCCAAACGACAACCGGCAACGTCGAAGTGACCGTCGGGACAACCGGGATCTCCGAGGCCAACTATGGCGTGATCTTCGGCAGGACACCAATGCTCGGCGCCGCGAACGAGAAGAAGACGAGCAACGCCAACTGGAAGACGAGAACGAGCATTTCGGCCTCCACCACGAGCGGTTTCGCCGCCGTAGTCGGGGTCGGAGTCCTCATGAAGACGAAGGCATATCGGCCTTCACTCAGGAGCTACAACAGGTCGACTGGCCGTCGAGTTTCAAGCCTACAGGCATCAACAAATACGATGGCAAGACCAATCCCGAGTCTTGGCTCACGGTCTACACTCTGGCAATTCGAGCAGCTGGGGGAAATCGGAAAGTCATGGCTAACTACCTCCCAGTCGCTTTAGCCGACTCAGCGAGGACATGGCTAACAGGACTTCCCAAGTAATCAATCGGCTCCTGGGGAGAACTCCGGGAACGCTTCATCGTCAACTTCCAGGGAACATACGAGAGGCCATCTTCCGAGCACGACTTATATCAGTTGCATCAAAGGAAGAATGAGTTTCTTCGTGACTTCATCAAGAGGTTCTCTGAGAAGAAAAATTCAATCCCAAACATCAAGGATGAGGTCGTCATCGCCGCCTTTCGAAAAGGAGTCAAAGACACCTCGTTCATCGACAAATTCACACGGAAGCCTCCCAACTCTGTCAAGGCTTTATTTGACATGGCGAACAAATACGCCGACTCAGCCCATGCTGTTGCTGAGGCCCTTGAAGATAAAAAGGCATCCTGACAGAAGAAGCGGGAGGGCACCAATGACGCGGTCTCGACTAAAGCCGGGAATCGCAAACGCAAGTCAGACGGCTTCATTGTGGCAGTCGGTCACAATCGTCTTCGACTTTCAACAACTGAAGATTATCAGAAAAACAAGTGACATGCTCGGGGACTCACAAGCTCAAACGCAAGGATGGCATCTCCACTCCGAAATACCGAACAGCTAAGTCGCTTCCTGATAAATATTTCTTCACTCGGCTTTACCAATGCCGCAGCCGCTTACACCTAATAGGTGCACAAGCTGCGCTCTTCTCTGTTTTTGCTCTTAAATGATTGCAAAAGTACTCGAGTAGCATAAATCCTGATCCGTGAAACTTTGCTCCATGAAAGACGAACTCAAGTCACCCAAAACGCGTGTCTGGGAAAGAGCCATGAGCCAACTCCCGACGCTAGGGGGCTATGACTAGTCAGGCAGATTGTTTAAACGTAAGGGGTCAACTACTTGGGGAAATTAATATCAAAAAGAGGAAGAACTCGTATTTACATATATTGTAAAATACATTTTACTCGGGTGATTATTTTCATCGTCAGATGCTACTCATCCGATATCTTTATATTACAGGCCCAGCTCCGGATATGTGTGACAGGAACTCAGGGCTACGAGCCCATCTCCTACGCTCGGGGGCTGGACAAGTCTGCCAAAATACACTCGGGATGCTCCATGAGGGCTACTTACCGAGTACTTGCGCCAGTCGGGACGTCATCTTCCCCGGCTACGCTCCATGTGAGCTGACAACCGACTTCCGGCACTAGTCGGGGGTCGTATATCACTCAGCTGGGTGAGGTACGCCCCATGTGGCTCTCCTGAAGTCAGAGAAGACTTACATCGTCAAAGCGCATCCGGAGTTCTCATGCACTGTGTCACACCTGAGGAGGGCAAGTAGATCCTGCAACACACCTGCTCCGGCACCTGTGGAAACCAGGCTGCATCCAGAACATAAGTCGGAAGGGCTTGCGAATAAGGATTTCTCTGGCAGATTGCGGTTACCGACACCAAAAAACTTATCCTGACATGCGATGGATGATACTTCTATAGAGCTATGCTGGATAGGTCGGCTCAGGCCGGCTTATTTGGTAGCAGCCATCAGGATATGAGTTCCTACAGTAGCATGCTCCATGTGGGCCGCCCGCAGGCTGAGTTGAAATTATAGCGCTGGTGCTACCAACAGGAACCGATGAGGTAAACAGATATGCTTCATGAGAGCCTTATTGCTAAACATATATGTTTGGGTATCTGTTTTATCCACCAGGTCTCGAGGATATATCCTTACAAGGATCACAAGCTGGTCTTCATTAAAATTGGGGATGCAGGTATCTTTCTCGGGTACACCTGACCACGCCATGGATTTATTTTCATAAAGTGGTACTCGGCCTACATGCGTGGCCATCAGTTGCCATGAGCAACATTATTCCAGCCGACATGACGCTGAAGAGTCTAACTTTCGAGTAGTGCACTACTCGGGAGAGACTATAAATTTCTCATTCCCGCTGACATGATGCGGAGGAGTCTAACTTTCGAGTAGTATACTACTCGGGAAAGACTATAAACATTCTTCCAGCTGACGAGCTGAAGAGTCTAACTTCCGAATGGGACGCCACTCGGGAAAGACTATAAACACCTTTTCCAGCTGACATGAAGCTGACGAGTCTAATTTTCAAGTAGTATACTACTTGGGAAAGACTATAAATAATCATCCCGGCTGACATGATGCCGATGAGTCTGATTTTCGAGTAGTATACTACTCGGAAAAGACTATAAACCCCCCCTTTCCAGCTGACATGACGCTAAAGAGTCCCATATACGAGTAGCATCCTACTCGGTAAGACTATAAACACACATTCCGACTGACATGAAGTCGAAGAGTCCTATATACGAGTAGTTCCCTGCTCGGCAAGACTATAAATTATATTCCGGTTGACATGATACCGAAGAGTCTCATGTGCCAGTAATAATCTACTCGGGAAAGACTACAAGGTTAAAGATCTTTGACTTCATGTTTAATTGTTTTCACAATTAAGCACAAAGTCGGGGACTACACCTAATAGGTGCGCCTATTCGGCGCACACTATTCCAACATCTACAAGGAGCCCTTCATAGCCTCGCTGCCAGCTGACATGAAGCAGGACTCGGAGAAGCAGCACTCAGACAAAGAGCACTCGGGAGCAATGCACTCGGGAAGACTTCCCCGTGGAGATGAGCACTTGGCATCAGCTGTGACTCAACTATGAAGGTCTCGGGGGCTACTGTGGGTGCCATGGGCCCCGGGTACCTCATGACAAGCATATGGGCCACTCGGATAGAGGATGGGCCTAGCCTTATAATTAGAGATATAGCTAGATTCGGCAGACTTCGCCTGTATAGAAAGGAATATTACAGTTCTAGTCGGTGCGTTATATCTCTAAGGGGAGATCTCCTAGTCGTAATCCGAGGGGGACTCCTACCTTGTAACCCTGTCCCCCAGTATATAAGGGAGGCAGGCGCCCCATGAGGGCAGATTGAGTTGGTTCACCAGAATCACCACCGCAAATCCTCAAAGGAATAACACCACAACTGGGCGTAGGGTATTACCTCACATCGAGGGCCTGAACCAGTATAAAATCTCTGCGTGTTCCTTTGCAATCCACCGAGTTTCCATCCGCCGACTAGCCCCATATATTTATTGCCGGTGTAAAACATCGACATGATGAGAGTCCAAGTACGGCAGGAGGTGATAGTGAAACAATGGAAGAAAGTGAAGGAGGCAATGAAGGAGGGAATGAAGAAGATAGCCAGCCAACAGGTGTGGCAGATGAGGGAGAACAAATCAACACCATCGTCAAAGAAATGGATAGGAAAGATTCTGAAAACGAGCAAGCAGAGCATGATGATTCATCTGATTAGGACACTGTGATGCCTGCAGAATGGAGCAATGAGGACTTCTCTGGGCTTACTATCTCCGAGGGACATCATGTGCCATGGGAGTACAAGGAGAATGAGGTCATCCAAGGGGCTAAGTATGCATATATAGAGGATTAAAGGAGGCAGTAAAACAATGGCCGTGTCACTTCAAAGGGAGTTCTCGGTCGTGAAGTCAAGCAAATTGGTCTATGAAGTGAAGTGCATGAAGGATGGGTGTCCATGGCGGGTGCATGCATTCAAGGGTAAATAGAAAGATTATTGGCAAGTTTCAATCGTGACTGAGCATTCATGCTATTTACCCAGTGTTGAAAAATATCACAGAAATATGACATCTACATTTGTTGCAACAGAGATGTACTCTCATATTGTCAATAATCTGGGGTACGAACCAAGGTCAATTGTCAGACATATTGAAGAGAAATTCAAATACATAATTAGCTATGGTAAGGCTTGGAGTGCAAAACAGAAGGTTGTAGAGATGAGATTTGGCACATTTGAAGCATCCTATGATAATTTGCCTCGTCTGTTAGGCTGTATTCTTCAGAGGAATCCGGAGACGTGCTACGACCTAAAAGCCTTTCCATCAATTCACCATGGTAATAAAAGTGTGTTGCAACGAGTATTCTTTGCATTAGGTGCTTGCATTCAGGCATTTGTCCATTGTCGTCCTATCCTCTGCATCGATAGGACATTTCTGACCGGAAAGTACAGAGGACAGATCTTAACAGCAATTGGAGTTGATGGAAACAACCAAGTTCTACCAGTGGCTTTTGCTTTTGTTGAGAGTGAGAACACTGATAGCTGGTATTGGTTTCTAGAAAAGGTTAAGTCTACAGTTGTACGGATGAAACCAGACATATGCCTTATACATGACCGTCATGCCGGTTTGCTGCGTGCAATTGAGGAATTGAGATATGGATGTGTTGAGAAGGGATACCCACCAAGGTGGTCTGATGTCCAAAGCAGATGGTGCATACGTCATATGGGTGCTAATTTCTACAGACAATTTAAGAATAAGCACCTTCTAGATTTTTTCAAGAGGCTTTACGCCCAGAATCAAGAGAAGAAATTCAATAAGCTTTGGAAGAGGTTGGATGAGCTGACCTCTAAACTAACAGATGAGCAGTCCAGAAGGGCTACCATTGAAGGGGATGAGGCTCCACAAGCTCTTGGACCTCTATCAAGTGACGAACCACATGTGAGAAGAAGGTCTGCATACTCAGTTAGAAAATTTTTAGATTGGATTGAGAATGAGCCAAAAGAGAAATGGGCATTGTTGTATGATAAGGATGGTTCTCGGTTTGGCATAATGACCACAAATTTGGCAGATGTTATAACTGGGTGATGCGTGGTGTTCGAGGGCTCCCACTTGTTGGCATAGTTGAATTTATCTTGTATGGCACATGCAAGTACTTCAGAGATCGGTTCAGAGCAGCTAGGCCCTCAATGACGGACAATAATATTTTCTTTAGCACACTACTGACGAAGTATATGCAAGATAAAAAAAAGGCCCGAAGACATCGTGCTCTACCTCAAGGCACACAAGAACACAGATTTGAAATTGTGTGTCGACAAGGGCATGCGCAGAATCTACCACAAAAGAGTTGTGCAAGAGTGTGTGCTGAAGGAAGACGGGACCTATAAGTGCTCGTGCCAAAAACCTACTCTGCTCCACAAGCCATGCTCTCATGTTATTGCCGCGAGCGGTGAGTGCGGGATAGAAGCACGCTATTTTGTCTCACCTTATTTCAGTAAAGAAGCAATCTATAATACATGGAGCGGAGAGATATATGGTTTCGGTATTGCGGGTACATTTACTATGGAGCATCCTCAAGCTATGTACATTCCTGACCTAACAAAATTGAGGGATAAAGCAGGTCGCCGCAAGACAAGACGCATCCGTAATGACATGGATGAGTCAGAAGCCGGTGGAAGGCATAAATGTTGTTCAAAGTGTGACCAAACAGGTCACACATATAAGAAATGTCCAAAGGATGCAACCGGTCCAAGTGCGGTGGAAGCTGGACCGTCGGGTTCAGCCGCTGATGGCAGTCGTCCTATGGGTGAAGACACAACTTCAAGACGACCCCTTTTAGGAGTTCTCGAACAATTGGTGGTGCTACGGTGTAGTGTAAGTATATACTAGTTCTTTGTTATAGAAGGATATATACCGTACTGTTGTTTTTTATTATCATGTAACAATGCTATAAACTTTAACAATAATTAACGCTAACTCTCTATTTACATGCAGGTATGGCGTACCATACACCGGAGCTGTTGGACCGAGGTCTCGACTAGTCCCACCGATCTTACCTGTCAGCCGTGGAGGGCCGCCCACCTAGCCACCTTCCGCCACAGCCTTCACTCACCTCCTGCGGATAACCCTCGTTCCGTGAGAGGTAAGAGCTTTATGAATATTCATTCACATCGTTTGTACATATCTATGTTCCCCAATATTGATTACAGTGCTATATGTGCAGGTGTATGAGGCTGGACTTCTTTCGCTATGTAAGCTAGTTGAGTCCGCACCGGACGAGAGAGACCCCACCAAGCGATGGGACGCTGACCGGTCACTTCTGGCAGCACTGGTGGATCGCTGGAGACCGGAGACCCACACGTTCCACCTACCGTGCGGCGAGATGACTCCGACACTCCAGGACGTGTCGTACCTGCTAGGACTTTTCCTCGCAGGAGACGCAGTCGGCCCGATCACGCCACGGTTGGTCGCAGGACATCACTGCTCGGTTCGAGCCCGTGCATCGTCGACCTAAACTTGGACACCCGGGTTCGCTACCGCCTTACACCATGAACGGCCCCTCGCAGGCTTGGCTGCTACAGTTCATCGTAAGTCGCGGATTCCTTTCATTCACAATCATCCGATCTACAAAGCAATAAAGTTGCTGACTATAATCTTCCTTTACAGCCTGGTAAGCTAGACGATGAAGCCGACGACTACTCGGTGCAGCGGAGCATGGAGGCGTACCTATGTGGCTGGCTTTGGGTGGATGATGTTCACCAGCACTCACGGGCACGCGGTGGACAAGGGACTGATCCACTACGCTCGTGCGATCGCCGACAGCGAGGACGGCCGTGTACCGCAGTGGAGTTGGGGATCTGCTATGCTAGCGGCGACGTACCATGCTCTTTGTGACGCGTGCACAAAGACCAATCCAGGTGCGATTATCTCCGGTTGCCCCCTCCTTCTGCAGCTATGGGCGGTCGAGCGGTTCGCGATAGGCCGTCCTCTGATTCAGCACTCTTCCTACGAGGGCGGCCCTGGAGGCTTGTACGGGCAGTGGCCCGAGGACCGTCCGACTATGGGGACCGTATGGTGTCACCGTGAGGTACAAAATGTGAAATTCTATGTTTAGCACTTATGCGCAAACACTGACATGTAAGCTTTTCCTATTTTGCAACGTCGTTACGCCCACAGGCAGGTTAGGAGGGCCTACTCCGAATTCGTTATGGAGTTCGACCGCCTGCTGCCCAGCAACATCGTCTAGGAGCCATATAGTCC
Organism: Oryza meyeriana var. granulata; assembly: GCA_003991445.1. NCBI lineage: Eukaryota > Viridiplantae > Streptophyta > Magnoliopsida > Poales > Poaceae > Oryza > Oryza meyeriana. Next base: position 256,040 of record RYFJ01000290.1, read on the forward strand.
GCAGGCCATCGCGGCCCGTGCACCGCTCAGACTCTCTACTCTTTGCACGCGCGACCAGGCGTACTGGATGACGACAGTGCCGTTGGTGTTTGACATCTTCGTCGAGCCCCACTGTCCGCAGCGCATGATGTGACAGTTCGGACTACGTCAGCACTCCCCTGTGCCCGTGGAGATCGTTGTGTCGCGCGATGTGCACCGGTTAGTACAACTGTGATCTTGTTTGTAGTACTACAATTATTTAATGTAGTCTAATGCACTCTCTGCAAATAGATATAATCGTAGGGGACAGGCAGCCGGCGTTCAGTGGTATCCTCGACTGCAGAAGTACGTGGAGGACTGGTTGTTGGCGACGAAAGAGGTGATCGACGAGATACATCCACACACTGAGGAGACCTACCTAGCATACCTCACGTGGTACCGGGCCCGTACCCGCACACGCGTAACGTTCACCCTAGATGATCCACAGCCACACGTCGCCGCTACGACGGACACGTATCCTAGACACCGTGACCAGAACTACTTCCGCGCGGTACGTCACATTATCTTTGCACTTTGCTATTCCCTTTGTACGTGTCCACGGTTCTAACACATGTTCATGTCACATTTGAAATAGGCCGACGCAGCGCGACAGGTTCAGGCTGATGTAAACACGGCGTTCGGATGGTTAGACAGTGGGATCGTGCTGAATGCCGATGAGCAGAGGACGACCTTCGGGAGGATTCGTCAAGCGATGCTCACAGTGATTCGTGCGCTCACTTGTCGTGCGGTCGATGCGGTACCTCCCGTAGTTGTACAGCAGCAACAGCCACGGCCAGCAGGAACAGGAGCAGGAGCAGGAGTGCGACCGCAGGGTTCCAGTCAGCCATCTGGCCCCTCCAGAGGTAAATTCGACTAACTATCGGTTCATAACATGTTTCCTTCTACAACATGTACCGTTGTACATCAATATGCTTCCCTGCAGCTTTCGCTACACCGTACATACGTCCTTCTGGAGCTAGCACGTCGACGCATGGAGTGTACCACACACGACCACACGCGCAGCTGGGCATGACAAGTGCTCCCCGGGCCACCACAGGAGGTCCTTCAGATTATATCAACGTTTATTTTTGCCTTGCAAAATTTTGGTTTGCGATTATCAATATTTTGATGTACAGGGTTCCACTCTACAGTGCCGGATTTTGCTGGCGCTGGCTCCTCCACGCACGGCGCACGCGGCAGCGTTGGGCCCGGATCCTTTCGAGGGGACGACTTGGAGGACTCGGGCGAGAAGATCCAGAGATACTAGCAGCCTCGCAGCTTGAAGGAGCTCCGCCACCATAGACACAGACCCACCAGCTGCCACACCCGTGCAATGACCCACGCTGGCCGTGCCCGTACCACCAGACCGCTGACTACTCCCAGGGACAGGTGCGAGCGCAGGTAGGAAGACAAAGAGAGCTAGAGTTACAGTCAGGGCCCATAGTACGTTGTATCAGTGATAGTTTGTCTGTTGTATATCATATTTTATTAATTCTACGTATACTGAAGAAACCCCTTTACTTCATTTACGCTCGTCGATCAAACGATGTGCTCCTCACGATCTATGTTTGTGATGAAACTGATCAAAAACATGAATTTTTGAGTTTCAATTTCACGGCGAAAGTCCATTCCGAGCGGTGACAACCGAACACACGTTAATTGCTTACGAACATAATGAAATTATCCATCCAAAGAGTACAAACGGCACATCAAACGTTTCTAGTTATCGTTATTACATGCCTTAGGGAATTTTAAATAGATAACCAACTAGAGATGCAACTACTGTGTGCAGCGTGGGTACTTCCCCTTCCTCGCCGCCTTCGGCCCAGTTTCCTTTGCACGCCGTGCCCTCTCCCGCTTCCTCTCCCTATCTGCCTCACGAGCTTTCTTCTCCTGCCGCTCCTTCTCCTTCTTCCTCTTCTGCTCAGCCTCCCACTTTTCTTCTGCCGTCCAAAGACGTTCAAGCTGGTCCCTGTGCCATTCCTTCGACATGCGAAGATGCCGTGCGTCCTGTGGACGAATCTCTGTATCTATCCATTGCACAAAGTCGCACAGAGGCGGAGGAGGCTTCTATGCCTTCACATATACAAATTTGTTAGCTCAAAGGTTCAAATATTTCGTAGTACAAAATAATTCGTATTACCTCCACTTGTTTCTTCGCCTTCCCCTTCTTCCCTTGTGGTTTTGGCTTCTTGGGAGTAGCGTAATTTGCACACATCCAATATCTTTGCCGGTATGTGTAATCCTTCTCACTTATTGCAACTTTGCAATTATCTCCACACCAACACATCGGCGGGGGCTCGTCAATCGGAGGTCGTAGATGAATGGACATACCGGATCCATCCATAGTAACCTACATTATAACCAAATAAACGCAAGTTATAACTCACTAGGCCAAAAATATCTTATACAGCTACTTACCTAGGGTATACTACACATGACTACAAAAAATAATATTTCATCGTCCACATTTCCATCTCCCGAGCGTTTCTCAAACTAGTGCTACTCATCTAGTAGAAAAAGCTAACTTCTCTCATGCGCTCTATCAATGTCCTTAGCCATTATGCTCAACTACAATAGATCTATACTCTGTGAAACAAACCTAACATTTATTTATCTGTAAAAAAAATGGTCTAATACTACACATACTATATTATTTGATAAATATAAATAGAAATTGCAAAGAGACATCAAATATTACCTGCAGACGAATCCGTAAACCGGCAGGGCTTCGGCGCTTCCGTTCAGGTTCGCTCTCAGCTCTTTCTTCTTTTTTTTTTCTGTGATTTCAGTGAATTTTATGACATTTTTGGAGTCTGGGAGGGGGTTTTATACCGGGGCTGCTCAAAACCACCCTTCCAGAGGACGACAAGGGGGCCGCCTGCAAAATGCCGCCTGTGGGTCGGCCATTTGCAGGCGGCCCCCGGCTATCCAAAAACCCCCTCTGAGAGGGCGCAAGGGGACCGCCTGTAAAACGGCCGGCCAGCGGCCCCCTTGCCGCCTTTTAGAGGGCGTTTTTGGGCGGCCGGGGGGCTACCTGCAAATGGCTGATGGCTGTGAGCCACCCGGCCAACGACCGTCAGCCACGTCATCAAATCGCCCTATGGAAGGGCAATTTCATAAAAATCACCCTTCCAGAGGGCGGTGAGAGTATATTTCTGTAAATTTTTGAAATGAAAATATAGTTTTGTAAATATTTTATTAAATAAATATAAAAATAAAAAAAATTGACCAGCGGCAGCCTGCCTTGGGTGTCGGCCTCCCGCGCATCGGATTGCGCCGCCTGGCCTGGCGCCGCAGCGGTTTCGCCTCTTCTTGAACTCGCCAGGTAACGCCAGGATTCAGTTCCCTGCGATTTATTTGGGGTTGCCATTCGATTTTATTCCGTAAAGATATTCCCAGGTATCGATTTTAAGGGTTCCGTGTCAATTGCGCGTAGGTTCGTGTTCTAGTTCTTTCCATTTCTTCTACTAGGTCTTTTTCATTCTTGCATTTTCATCTGGTCGCAAATTGGGCAAAAGAAAACAAAGAGTGTTCACACTTGCACAGTAATGCAGCAATGCATCGGTTCAAGCTTGCCATGGCATACGATGGGAGTTCTCAAAATTTCTTCACTGAAGCAATGTCAGTAAATTGTAATAGAGTTGAAGGACCCCATCTCCCGACTTAGATATTTTCTCTAAAATTCGGGAATGCAATCTTGCTCATATAGACATATAGATAAGAGTACATGAATGCACCCTTAAGACAATAAATGAAAGCGATGGGATTATGGGACTATTCGGCTACGGGTTCCTCTCAAAATTGCAAAGAAAGGAAAAGTTTCTAACAGATGGAATACTGGCATACAAGGTTGAAGGAATTGGGAGGTGAATTACAGCAACATCATTATTGGCAAATGCAGTTCAATAGTAAAAGGGCACGGTTCCTTGTCCGTACATGAGAATCAATATCTGAAGCACCGAAAACAACGGAACAAATTACAGGTCCCGATGGATAAGAAAACCAATGTTTCAGGTAGTGCTACCAACAACTCCATAACTATGAACTATGAACAGACAAATGCAGATACACCAAACAAGATTATTACAGAAGGACAAAAGTAACGTTGCACTCCTACATGTGTAGCTCTGGAACATGCTGCATTTTCTGGTGCATTTCTCTCTCAATCCAGTGAGCTTTGAAGTTCTTGTGCAGATTGAGCAGCCAGAGTTTTTTCAGGGTCCAAATGGTTTCAATGCCAGGAGGGACACTCTCCAGCCCTGATAGAGACACAATATACAAACCTTCAATGACTGGAAGTGCACCATTCATAATTTTTATCTGGTTGACATCAGGCATGTGCTTCAGCACAAGCATCTTCAGGCGTGGGAAGGCCTTTGCATCAAAACCAATGTTTTTGTGCTATGCATATTGTTCAGTCTTAGACAAGTGAGGTTCTCCAAGCATGAAGAGAGCACCCCTAGTGTGTCTTCCCCAAGATGGCACCAACTTAATGCTAGATAATTGAGTTGTGTACCGTGGTCACGAAATATTGGGTAGTCAAGTGTCTGCTTGGCCCATTGCCCCCTGATAATTAACCTGTGGAGTTCTTTGGACTTTGGCCTGAGTTCCTCGAAGCAAAGTGCCTCATTTTCATCCTTTGCAGAGAGAAGCAAGATGGAAAGAAGCTGCATGTTTGACAGGGTAGCAAAAAGCTTTGCACAATCAGTAGAACTTATGTTGTCAATCCATACACTTTTTAGTTTCAATAATTTATTCAGCTGCTCAGCCAAGTCCTTGCTGGCTTGCACAGTCTCAAGAGTTTGTAGTTCCTGCATATTGGACAGATCTTTGGGTGCTTGCATTCCTATGAAATAGCGGAACTCTGAGTGCTTCTCATCAGCATATCTATCAGCTATCAGGTGCCGTAGCTTCTTGACATTAGCGATTCCTTTTGGTAGCTTCTCTATTTTGGTTTGCTTGATGTCTAAAGTGTGGAGATTAGACAGCTTTTCAACTGAGTCTGGGAGTGTCTTGACCTTGGTGCGCCGCAAGCCGATATAACGTAGGTTGAACAAATTCCCTATAGATTGTGGCACTTCAGCGATTTCTGAATCTTGAAGCTCAAGAACTGTAAGATAGTTTGATTCTGACAAAATTGAGGACAACATATAAGTGGAGGATGACATTGCTCTCAATGATACTAGGGTTCGCAAACGTGGAAATTTAAGTTTTAGTGCAGTATTATTTTCCCATCCACAAGATGACAGGCGGCGAACATCCCTATCCATTTCTATCATTGTGCCATAATCATTTGCAATGCCAAATTTCTCCTCTTTAGCTATAGAAAGTGCCAGGTCGCGCACAAGATCATGCATCTTACAGCTACTAGCCCTGCCTAGCTCATCATTTTCCACGACTTCCAGCATATTCCTTTGGATCAGTTCCCTAAGATATCTGTCAGCCACCTCCTCTGGTGTGCTATGTTGTTTTCGCACTGCAAAGCCTTCTGCAACCCACAGCCAGATGAGGGTCTCTCGTGGAAACAGATGATCTTCAGGGAATAGGCTACAATACAAGAAACAATTTCTAAGATGTCCAGGTAAGTCACGGTAGCTTAGATTTAGAATTGCTTGGACATGATCATTGTTTGCTAGCTCGTCCCCAAGTTGCTTGTACATTTCATTCCAAACATAATTCTCTAGTTTCACTGAAGACAACAAGCCACCTATAGATACGATTGCAAGTGGCAGGCCTTCGCACCTGTCCACTATATCATGAGCCAACTTCTCAAGATCCTGTGGGCACTTGCTGTCCATGCTGTTATAGAAGGCCTTTTTGCAGAAGATATCAAATGCATCACGGTGCTCCAATGTCTTGAGTTTGAGTTGGTGTGTTGGGTGAGCAAGAGCTGCTACATCACCCTGTCGTGTTGTGATGATTATGCGACTTGTTTGGCAGTTCTGGAATGCATCCTCTATCAGAGTGTATGCTTCTCGGTTCCAAACATCATCCAATACAATCAGAAAATTTCTATCCTTTAGTCTTCCCTTTATTATATTTTTCAAGTCACGAGCATCCAAATCTGATAATTGTGTCTGTTCAGGGTACTCAATCTTCCTAATTAATTTCCTCAGCAGATCAACCACATTATATGTCTGTGACACAACAATCCAAGAACGAACATCGAAATTGTTCTTCTCCCGCTCATACACATTATTGACCAGAGCAGTTTTCCCTAATCCACCCATACCAGATACTGTTATCACTGTGTTACCTGGCTCGCTGGAGTACAACCATTCAGTCAACAGTTTCCTGTTGTCTTCAATCCCCACTAGATAATCTTGGGCCAGGAGGCAGTCGTGGGACTGTTTCTTTTCAATATAAGCAAGCGGATTAGGAATGAGGTCGGGCTCCTGCAGCCACCATTTTTTTCGCTTTCGAACATTTTCAATTTTTTTCTCTATCTGGGTAATCTCGTCAGCAATTTCACTAAAAACTACGACATAATTTGGTTTTTTGAAGAGCTTTTTCACAGCATTTTCTTCTTCCAATTTAAGAACATAGTATGAATATTTGTCCATTACATCCTGAACACAGTGGGCCAGGCCCCGCACCTCTGCAATCCAACCCTTGACAACCTCGTCGGTAGGATGTGTTGTACTCATCTTTTTTATAACATTGTTCATCGTTTTCAGTTCGTCCTTTATTTCCTCAGCCTTTGTTGGTAGTTCCTTCAGATTTGTAACTTTTTCAGATAGCTTGGTTATAGAAGCTTTGGTGGCTTCCTCCACTAAAACAGAACCAATCTTTGAGACAGCAAGGATTACAGCCTCCATGTGTGCTGGACAAAGGTACACAGATTGTATTACATAATGCAGTAACAAACTAAAGTAAACTAGCAAAAACCAGGGCATCAGTCCTTGTAATTTGCAAGAAGGTTATGAAAAAAACTTATGTGCCAATCAGTTTTCAATCCATCCTTCCGTCCCATGCATGCTCTTAAGTTTTTATTGTGATCCCCTATGTGCCCACTCTGTTACATGAGCGTAGCTTTTACCATTTTTTTCTAAATTAACCCCTGATAAAACTTTTCCAAAATGGACCCTAACTCCCTAAGCATAGAGCCATGAAATTTTGGCCTTGCGTATATGTAGCATGGCGCTGCAAGATTTGACGCCTTGTAGGGTGCCACCTAGGATAGATATTTTGTAGGAGTGGCTCCATCAACCATCCTACATGGCTGCTTATATGGCACCAAACAGTGACGAATCCAGGATAAAAATAGAGGATGGGCTCGAAAATTATACCCATGTGCTCTATTAGGACCATTCAACAGATATGCCCTTCTCACTTGATCTCTAATTTCAGGAGCATAATCATCTATTTGTATTCATTTTGCTGGATCGGCAAAAATTTCATTAGGATCAAATTCTACTCGATGCCTCTTTGGTCTATTTGTGCTCTCATCAGTTTGGGATGTGTCACTTGAATTGCTAGTATAGTAATTAAGCATTTCTTCATTGCAATTTGCAGATCTATCAATAAAGTTTATAAACTATAAATCCCCTCAATAGATAAATATATTAGAGAGGAAAGACCTAAACATATTAGAGAGTAAAGACTAGAGCTCTAGAATTAGAAAGATTGAAAGAATACACTGACTAGCTGTTGCCTGTTGCCTGCTGCTTGCTGCCGCCGCCGCCCGCTGCTTGTTGCCGCCGTCGGCCCCGCTGCTGCTTCCCGCCGCCGGGCTCGGGCCCGCTGCTGCTTCCTACCGCCGCGCCCGCTGCTGCTTCCCGCCGCCAGCCGCTCCGCCGGCCCCACCGCTGGTTCCCGCCGCGCTCCGCCGGCCCCGCCGCCCGCTCCGCCGGCCCAACTGCTGCTTCCCACCGCCGCGCTCCGCCGGCCCCGCTCCTGCTTCCCGCCGCCGCCCGCTCCGCCGGCCGCCACCCGCTCCGCCGGCCCCGCTGCTGCTTCCCGCCGCGCTCCGCCGCCCCGCCGCCGCCCGCTGCTGCAAACGGCCCTGGTAAGTCTCCAACCCTAAATCCCTAAATGAGTCAACATGATAATAGGCCGGAGTAAAAGTTTTCCAAATAGACCTTAATCACTTAATCCCCCAATGGCCCAATCACGATCTGCAACCCCAACACTTATTCTTCTTCTTCCTCAAGCTCCCAATGGCTCCTTCTTCCTCCTCCATTCATCTAAATCTTAGATATTATATATATTTAAAAAAAATTTATAAAAATCGAAGGATAGGCTTAAGTCTAATAAAGCCTAGGACCCGCCTCTGGCACCAAATATCATGGTGCCATGTTATGAACATACCACCAAATGGCATGGTACTGTTCAGAAGGGTCCATTTCTGTAACATGTTTTGCTATGGGTCTATTAGTAGAAAATGTTTGGAAGGGGGCTAAATTTGTGAAAACTTCCCTGAGAAATGTTTTGTTAACAGTGTCAACAACACTTACTGTCACTTAAGGTTCGCGTTTTTGGTGGGCAAGCTGGCTACCAGAGGGCAGTATCAAGATGTCCTCGCCGGCGCTCTTTAGCTTCCTCGGCAGGAAAAAGCTGACGCGCAAGGTCTGATAGCGAATCTCTAGGTCCGCGACATTCATGGCAGCTTGTCTGACAGAGCTTTGGTGGAGTACTTTCAGGCTTGGGATGCAGTGCAAGCTTTCTAGCTACAGGCCAGAGTGCAAGATGAAATCTGCTGGAAGCTCTCGGAAGATCGTCAGTTCTCAGTGTCCTCTGCCTGCAACATGTTTTTTATCACGCGTTCGCACTCGTTATGTGGTGAACTGCTCTGGCAGACGAGAGCCCCTTCCCGGGTGAAGTTCTTCGTTTGGCTGGCAACAAAGGACAGATGCCTCACAGCAGACAATTTGCAAAAGCGTGGATGGCCACATCATCAATCTTGCTCCTTATGCCAAGGAGTCTGGGAGGATTGCCACCATTTGTTTGTGGGCTGCTCATACACTAACCGAGTTTGGAGAATGTTGAAAGGATGGATTAGAGCCCCATTTCAACCACCAGGGCAGAGTGGTCTTGGACTAGTGGACTGGTGGCTGCAAGCGAGGAGATGTTTCCGGGCGGGCTACAGTAAAGCGTTTGACTCCCTCTTCACGATGGTTTGCTGGCTGCTTTGGAAGGAATGCAATGCCAGGATCTTCGATCAGATATCACAGCCAGCGGGACAGCTCTACCGGGACATTAGAGAGGAGATTGTCATTTGGAAGGAGGCAAGAATCTTTCAATCATGTAGCTAAGGTCTTGCTCTGTTTGTAACTCCCGGGGTGACAGGCGCTGTGCCTCTCTGCCCTGGCCTCGACAGCCTGTTGTCGGCCTTATAAATCATTTGTAACCCTCTCTTTATCTTAATAAAATTGGTCGGTCTCCTTCGGCTGATCCGGCGAAAAAGGTTCGCATTTTCATGTGCCATTTGTTTATAGTTTTCGTTTTTGTAGTTAGGTTGTGTGACTTACTGCTTAGTATTTTAAAGTCCCAGCCTCCCAGACTTGATGGCCCTTAGCAATCACCTATGCTTTCTTTGGCTTGTGTTCCATTCAAGTGTAGTAAATAATGCTTTCTTCCTTTCCATCTTCTTACCAGGGAATTATTTTGCAAGCAGTTGTTCTTTGCAAATTATTTCGCCAAATCTATTCTTTGGAACACCACACGCTGGCTCTGCTGGAAAAGACTTGCAGAGCAGCTTCCCATCTTCCTTTCAGCTGTTTCTCACACTGTAAGTGTCCGAAACAGTTAACAGTTGATATTTATCTTTAAAGTTGTCTAATAATGACTTGCTTAATGTGTTTAGAGTTCGGACCCCTCATATATCTTTACACAAAGCTGTACTACAATTGTTTGGCTGGAATAGATACTTCTGCAATGAAAGCAAGTTGTGTTTGTAGGAAGAGGTGCTAATCTTTACGGTGTTCTCGGAAGCTCCAAGGACGGTGCTAGATATGGAAGCAGTTGGACAGAAAAAATACTGATGGTGTTTGGACCAGTCAATTCAGTATCTTTCCTGAATGCAAGAGCATCTAAGCATGCACATGGTTTAGGATTGTGTAGATCTGTTGTTTATGTTGTTGTTTTATCGGCTTAGAGATAAGATAAGAGATAGAATTTGTGATCGGTGGATTTAACTAATTTTCCCTAAACCGAAGGAAACCCCCGAACCCCACTAGTGCACATATAAAAGAGAAATTGGAGAAGAACGGGACGCCGCTCGCTCTCTGACTAAAACCCTAACTACTGTGCCCGATCCACAAACGCACTAGAAGGGGTTCGTGAGGCCCTCATTCATCTAAACACCGCAAGATCAATCAATCAGGCGTCGGCACACACAGAGAAGAGAAGCATCAAGAAGAAAAGGAAATAGAGAAGAGGAAATCAAGATGGCATCGCAAGCAGGTCAGTGATTAGAATTAATTTTTCCGCATAGGTGATTGAACTTCTAAGGGGATAAACTCAGTGAATCAATTCTATTCAACACTGTAATTTTAATTTCTCCAACATTGTGGTATCAGAGTCTAGCCCCTTAGAAATCAATCCCAAGTCACCATCCCTCAGTGAAGCTATTATCAATTTAACTCGGCAAAAATCAAAATCCCCAAATTCCAATTAAACAGAAACCCTAAATCCCCAAAAATCCCCAAATCCGAAGAACCCTAATTTGAATAAGACCCAAAATCAACGCGAATTCAATGAAATCGGGATTATCTTACCCGGTTCATCGTCTTCACTGCCGATGTGCTCGCATCCGTGCGTCGCCGTCGGGTAGCCGCCGTTGCCGCGCGTGGTGTGTTCTCCGCCGCGTGCGTGCCTCAGGAACTCCCTCTCCGCCGCACCGCTGACGCCGCCATGCATCGCCGCTAAGCCACCCCGCCGCCCAGACCGGTCTCGCGCCGTCACTCGGCCGCGCGAGACTGAGGCTCGCCTCGGTGTTGCTGTTGCGCACGGGGAGGAGAACTGGGGTGGGAGGGGGAAGAGGAAAGACGGGAAAGGAGAGCCTTGGCCGTTGTCGCCGCTGCTTCGCTCAGCGCATCGTCGCCATCGCCGCCGCCGCTTGCTCGTCGAGCGCGTCGGGAAGAAGACGAGGAGAAAAGGGGATCGGCCGGGGAGAGGGTTAGGGTTCGGCCGCCGCCGCCGATTTTGTTTAATCCGGTGAAAACTGATCTCAGCCGTCGGATTGAGATCGGACGGCGCTAACAAAATTAGACGCGGGGATGACCGTAGCCGTTCAATCTGGATTGAACGGAACGGCCGACACTGGCACGCGCTGAGCCGATGGGCTTTCTGGGCCGCGCGCGCCAACAGCTACAGTGCTGGGCCGACTAGGCCGATTGGGCCAAATTGAAATTAAATCAATTCCCACTGTTTTAATTCATTTATTATTTTCAAAAATCCTTTTATATGCTTTCTTGGCCATTAAATTATTTTGATGACTCAGAAAATTATTTCTTGCTAAATGGAACCAACGGGAAGTTTTGCTAGAAAGTATTTATGATGTGAAATTATTTTTTGACCAACGTTAATTATAATTTCATGTCAAATAAATTAAAAATATTGCTTCCTTAATTATTTCTGCCCAACGGTGATGTAATTGAGGATTATTTCTGTTTTTTAATATACTTTCTAAATTTTTTCTGCCCAACAGTGATTAAATTTAGAAAAGGAGCCTATCATCGCATGTGATTAATTGAGCTAACGCAAATTAATCATATGCAATATTTTTACTAATATTTTTCCATTGGTTATTTTCAGCATTGGGGCAGCTTAAAATTGTTACACCCCTTGATGGGACAAATTTCGCTGAGTGGAAGAACGATGTGCTACTGAATCTTGGCATGTTGGACTATGACTTAGCACTAAGAGAGGACTCCCCTGAGGAGCCCATGTACACTGACGAAATGAGTCAGGAAGTTTATGATAATACCAAGTAGAGTTACGAAGAAAAGGTGGCCTCTTGGGAAAAGTCCAACAGAATGTCTCTCATATACATCAAGAGTACTATTGCTCTAGGAATTATTGGAGGGATTACGAACTCAAACGATGTTAAGATGTACTTGGCAGACATTGAAGAGAATTTTAAGACTTCATCTAAGAGCCATGCCAGTACCTTAATAAGTAAGCTGATCACCAGCCAGTATGATGGCAAAGGTGGTGTAAGAAAGCACATCCTTGAGATGACTCATATGGCACATACACTAAAGACCATGGACATGGAATTGTCTGAAGGTTTCTTAGTGCATTTCATATTGAACTCTCTTGGTCCTCACTATAGTCCCTTCAAGATTAATTATAATACTCAGAAAGAGAAGTGGACCGTAGCAAAATTGATCTCCCACTCAGTGGAAGAGGAAGAGTGACAAAAGGCTGATAAGCAGAAACTTAAAGATTAGCTCAACCTCATCCATACTAAAGGCAAGAGGAAGACAAATCGAGGCCAAAGCTCGGGTAGTGGCAGAAAGAAGCCATATCACCCTCATAAGTCTGGAGGGAGTAACACTGCTCAAGCAAAGCCGCATCCTCAGTCTCAAGCTTTAGCTACCTCCACCACTGCAAGTCCATATTGCAAGTTTTGCTGTAAAGATGGACATTGGCAGAGGGATTGCCCATGCTTCCGAGAGTGGCTAGCTAAGAAAGGTATAAATGAGATTGATGAAATATCTAATGTTAATGAGTTATTTTACTCTGAATTCTCCATTAATACTTGGTGGGTTGACTCAGGTGCCACTGTGCATGTCTGTAACTCATTGCAGGGATTGACTACTGTCCAGGTGGTAGCAAAGGGGGAGCGAATCCTAAGAGTAGCTGATGGAGCGGAGATCGAAGTGAAGGCCGTTGGAGACCTAGCACTTAGACTCCCTAGTGGCTACAATTTAATTCTGAATAATGTTTTATTTGCTCCCTCAATTAAGAGAAACCTCATTTCTGGTCGAGTATTGACAGAAACTGGTTATGACTGTTATTTTTCAAAGAGAACATGTTACATTAAATTAGATAATAAAGTGATTGGCTTCGCCTTTCGTGCGAGATAAGCTATTCTTGCTCTCTTTGGATGATATGGTCCTGAATGTTAATAATGCCTGCAATGATAAAGTAATGAATGTGATAAATGAGACGTCGTCGAAATTATGGCACTGTCGCTTAGGCTATATTTCTAGGGGGAGAATTGAACGTCTCATAAGAAAAGAGATACTCCTTCCCTACTCCTTCCCTTAGACTTTTCTAACGCGGATCATTGCATAGATTGCATTAAGGGAAAATTCACTAAAACAATAAAGAAAGGAGCCACTAGGAGCTCAAGTCCACTAGAAATAATTCACACTGATATTTGTGGACCGTTCCCGGTGACATATGTGGATGGATTTGATTCATTTATAACATTCACAGATGATTATTCCCGTTATGGTTACATTTACCCCATAAGCGACTGTTCCGAATCTCTTGAGAAATTTAAGATATTTAAAGCTGAAGTGGAGAATCAGCATAATACTAAAATTAAAGTTGTGAGATCGGACCGTGGTGGTGAATACTACGAGAAACACGCTCCATTTGGGCAAATTCCTGGTCCATTTGCCTTGTATCTCCAGCAACATGGGATTATTGCCCAATATTCCATGCCTGGAGAACCTCAGCAAAACGGAGTAGCAGAACGACGCAACCGCACACTCATGGATATGGTGCGTAGTATGCTGAATCACTCTACTCTGTCACCTAAGCTGTGGATTGAAGCACTTAAAACAGCTGCACACATAATCAACAGAGTGCCTAGTAAATCAGTGCCTAAGACCCCTTATGAATTGTAGACCGGAAGAAAACCGACACTCAATTATTTACATGTGTGGGGCTGTCGTGCGGAAGCCAGAATATTTAATCCACAATTAAAGAAATTAGATCCTAAGACTGTGAGCTGTCATTTTATCGGTTATCCCGAGAGATCCAAAGGATACCGATTTTATTGCCCAGACCGGGTTACTAAATTTGTGGAGACTAGACATGTTGTCTTCCTTGAGGACAATAAATGGGGGAGCTCACAGAAAAGGAAAATCGATCTTGAGGAAATTCGGGCTAATATTCAAACTCCGGAATTCCGAGAGACTGATATTCCAATTATTCAGAACATCCCCATAATTCCTAATGTGCCACGCGATATAGCACCGCCAACGGGTAATTCTGGACTGTCTGGGGCTACACCTTCTGTTGAGGAAAGTGTTGAGAGTAATAATGATGATGAGCCTCAACAGATTGAAGTGACACATAATGAAGAAGAACCTCCACATGAAAATCCTCAGCCTCAAGTGATAAACAATGAAACTCAAGAATTAAGAAGGTCACAGCGGGTGAGGAGATTTGTCATCCCTGATTATTATGAAGTATACATGAATGAAGAAGACATGGGGAAGGTAGACGATCCCACCTCATTTAAAGAAGCAATAAACAGCAAGGATTCATCTAAATGGCTTCAGGCTATGGAAGATGAACTAAAATCAATGAGCCATAATAAAGTATGAGATTTAGTAGAAATTCCTAAAGGAGTCAAAACAGTAGGCTGTAAGTGGGTCTACAAAACTAAGCTTGACTTTAGAGGGAACATCGAACGATTCAAAGCAAGGCTAGTTGCCAAGGGTTTTTCACAGAGAGAAAGAATTGACTATAATGAAACTTTTTCTCCTGTCTCTAAGAAAGACTCATTCAGAATTGTAATGGCACTAGTGGCTCACTTTGACTTAGAACTCCATCAGATGGATGTAAAGACTGCATTTCTAAATGGTGACCTAAAAGAGAATGTTTACATGACACAACCGGAAGGTTTTGTTATGCAAGGAAAAGGCCATTTAGCATGCAAACTTAATAAATCCATCTATGGACTTAAACAGGCGTCCAGACAATGGAACCTTAAATTTGATCAGATCATTAGACAGTTCGGATTTAAGGAGAATGGGGTGGACAACTGTATTTATGTTAAATATAAAGGTGGTAAATTCATCATCCTAGTACTCTATGTTGATGACATTTTGTTAGCAAGCAGCGATAAGAACCTGCTGCGAGAAACTAAAGAATTCTTGTCATCAAAATTTGATATGAAAGATCTTGGTGAAGCATCTTATGTTTTGGGCATTGAGATTCACCGAGATAGGTCCAAAGGAGTGCTAGGACTATCTAAGAAAACTTACATCTCAAGAATCTTAGAAAGATATAACATGAGTAAATGTGCCTCTTCACCTGCTCCAATAATGAAGGGCGATAAATTCGGATTATTCTAAAGTCCAAGAAATGAGTTAGAATCTAAACAAATGGACAAGGTACCTTATGCTTCAGCTGTCGGAAGCTTGATGTATGCACAAGTCTGTACGCGACCAGACTTAGCATTCGTCACAGGGATGCTTGGCAGATTTTTGTCTAAACCAGGAATGGACCACTGGAAGGCAGTAAAGAAAGTTCTGCGTTATTTACAAGGAACTAAACATTACATGCTTACATACAGAAAGTCTGATAAGCTTGAAGTCCTAGGCTATTCAGACGCTGATTTTGCGGGGTGCGTAGACACAAAGAAATCCACTTCAGGATATATTTTCACCCTTGCGGGAGGAGCTATTTCATGGAAAAGCTCTAAACAAACGCTTACTGCATCGTCGACAATGCAAGCGGAATTTGTAGCATGTTACCATGCGACGGGGCAGGCCGTATGGCTTAAGAATTTCATCCCAAGATTAAAAGTGGTTGATAACATTGAGAGACCATTTGTTATATACTGCGATAATGAAGCTGCAGTATTCTATACGAGTAACAACAAGTCAAGTGAAACTGTCAAACACATTAACATTAAATATCATGTTGTGAAAGATAGAGTCCAGGATCAAACAATTAAGATTGAGTACATAAATACTAAATTTATGCTTGCGGATCCGCTAACCAAAGGCTTACCTCCCAACCTATTTAAAGAACATGTAGCCGGTATGGAATTAAGTGATTACCTTTGACTAAGATCCTGGAAATAAGTGGATTAATTTTCCAATCAACACCCGCTAAGTTAAGATATGAGTTTATTTAAGTATTATAGTGAACTATAGGTCTTGTAGTCTTAATGACGTTTAAAGTTGTTATAACACTTTGCCTTGGGGAGTTGTTTTACTTAATAGACTTAGAAATTAATTAAGCCTCTAAATCAAGAGGAGAATGTTGGTTGTTTTATCGGCTTAGAGATAAGATAAGAGATAGAATTCGTGATCGGTGGATTCAACTAATTTTCCCTAAACCGAAGGAAACCCCCGATCCCCACTAGTGCATATATAAAAGAGAAATTGGAGAAGAACGGGACGCCGCTCGCTCTCTGACTAAAACCCTAACTACTGTGCCCGATCCACAAACACACTAGAAGGGGTTCGTGAGGCCCTCATTCATCTAAACACCGCAAGATCAATCAATTAGGCATCGGCACACACAGAGAAGAGAAGCATCAAGAAGAAAAGGAAACAGAGAAGAGGAAATCAAGATAGCATCATAAGCAGGTCAGTAATTAGAATTAATTTTTCTGCATAGGTGATTGAACTTCTAAAAGGATAAACTCAGTGAATCAATTCTATTCAACACTGTAATTTTAATTTCTCCAACAATTTAGCCAGGGATCACCTTGTTGACCTGTTACTGGCTGTTTATTTGGTCCTATTTCTTTTGTTCCCATTTTGTAATTCATATAACTTTCTACTGCCCTTTTAGAAGCACTGGATCTTTTGTAAAGCAACAGTGCAAGTAAGAAACGTCTTTTGTCAACAAAAAAAAAGTACATAGAAAAGTACATATCAGGATTGACTGGTAATAGGAAAATATCTTTGGATTGAATTGAATGCCCATGGAAACTATTACTAATCATTTCACCACGACACACAGTATGAAGATGCAACACTTGCTAGGCACTTAGCTTTAAGATGTCCTTGCAGCAGATGGCCAACAGTAAGATGATAAAAGCTGAAAACACTGGAACATGTAATTAACACATGCTGCAAATCGACAGTGTGGAAAATGATATACTTCAAACAACAGTAATCTAAAAAATGCAGTTGAATCAGCACTAAACAAGGATAGGAAAGATCTTCCCCCTCTGGGGTCTGAGAATTCTGTGCTGTTTCAAGATATGCTTGCTTAAATTCAAATTCAGAACTAATTCCCAATTAATCAAGCAAAATAACTAACAATCCCTCCTCTCAAAGAGAAGAAATTCACATAAAGAAAAGGCAGAATTTTCCAGCATACATAAACAGAAAAGTTAAAGCTGACAGCTACAAACTTGATGATATAAAGCAAGATTCAGTACAAATGAATCTAACCTGATCTGCAAGCCAATAGTGTCTCGAAGAGCAAAGCTGGTGAGAAGCATGCGAGGTTGAGAGGCAACGAGGCAGATATAAGCACAAAGCCACTCGGTCTCAAATCTCAATCAGATCCTGTCACTTGTCTGAATTTTTGGATTAGCCATGACTTGACACAAAGTCTACTGTCTACGCGGCTAAGCATTGCAGTGCCCATCTAGTAGCCAAGTTGAGTCCGCTGAGGAAGTTTATTTCCAAGAAATGTCCGCTTTGGAAATTTATGTGTACAGCTTCCCAACCACTGTGGTGACGCAGGATTTTTAGAACGGAGTAGTCAAGAAATTATTGCTCAAAAGACAAGATAAATCTCAATATAGCAAAAAAAGAACTTAGAAATGAAATCGTGAATTGTTCTTATAAAAAAATGCGTTTAGAAAATCAACCTGGACACAGTTTTACTTAGGAGGACCGAGGACCAAAATTAGTCCAGTCCTGCAGGCTGTAAGTCAGCTCCTTTTTTTTTCGAGAATACGCATAAGCTGTGCGTATCTTTGTATTAAGATTCAAGGGGGTTACAGCAAGTTACACTGATCGTAAACCAGCTCATTGGTCACGCCGTTTTCTGCATCGTGGCCATTAGCGATAACATTAGTAATAACAATGGCTAATTAACTCTACTGTCCGTGCACTGATGACTGTCGGTCAAACCTGAGCTGCTATATATCAGTCACCAGACCACACGAGCATTTTACTGTGACTCGGTTGTTGAGGACCTAACTTAGCTAGCTCGTTGGCAACTGCAGATCCAACTGTATAACATAATTCCAGTCTCCTTATTCTAATCACTAATGACAGATTAGAGAAAGCTACAGGCATCTCTTTTGTTTTGATCCAACTAAATCGGCCGGAGACCTACCAGTCTCATTATAATACACACCTCTCAAGCAAGTCTCCTCTACGTCCTGGTCGTCGTCTTCGAGCTAGCCGGCCAGAGATCTGACATGAGTGACAACCCTCCAGGTACGTGAATGCCTCTATAAGCTTAACCAATCATCCAGCAGCTGATCTTGTTATATTTTGAGATTGGTTATAAAAGTCGCCGATCTGTATAGAGGAAACGTCTATGGTGGACGCTTTCGTGTTGCTGTGTCAATGCATAAATCGTGCGACAAGTTACATATATACACATGTGAAGTCAACTGGATTAGAGTCCTAATCCTCATTACATGGAATCAGATTTTATCTCTAAGTATAATCTCTAAACCTAAACTGACTTCAACACGCGTACGTACACGAGATACAATATCAGATATAACTCTATCTCAAACAACCTTATTGACAATGCTTTTGTGAAACCATATGCAATTTGATCTTTGGTTGAGATATATTCAACCTCGAGTAACTTCCTGGCTACTCGCTCTTTGACAAAATGAAAATCAGCTTCTATGTGTTTCGTACGAGCATGAAACACAGGATTAGCATACAGATATTTGGCTCTAATATTATCACACCAGATCTTTGCAGCCTGTGGTGCTTGTATTCCCAACTTGCGCACCAACATTTGAATCCACATGATCTCAGCAGTTGCATTAGCCAGCGCCTTATATTCTGCTTCAGTGCCAGACCTTGAAATTGTAGCTTGTTTTCTAGCACTCCATGGCACAAGATTAGACCTAAGAAATATAGCAAAACCTCCTATTGACCTTCTATCATCTAGTGAACCAGCCCAATCCGTATCTGAATATCCGCTAACAAGCAAGGAGTTTCCTTTGCAGAACTTAAGACCCAGATTAGTTGTATATTTTACATATCTTAGGATCCTTTTTACAGCTGCCCAATGAGTCGTAGTCGGAGCATATAAGAGCTAGCATGCTTTATTAACAGAGAAAGAATGATCCGGTCTTGTTAGTGTTAGGTACTGTAAAGCTCCAACCACACTTATGTATTGTGTAGAATCTTGTGGTCCAAGCAACGTTCCTTCATGCACTGAGAGTTTTTTTGATGTAGACAAAGGGGTACTAACCGGTTTGCAATCATGCATGCCAACTTGTCGTAACAAGTCTGTCGCATACTTCTCTTGATTCAGCATAATACAATCTATCATTTTATTTACTTCAATTCGTAGGAAGTAATGCAAATCACCAAGGTCCTTTAGTGCAAACTATTTTCTGAGTTCTTGTAACAGAGCTGAGGTTGCATCTGACATAGAACTAGCAACAATAATATCATCAACATATACAAGTACAAAAATAGTGACATGTCCTTTCCGATAGTAAAATAACGAGGTATCTGCCGTTGATGACTCAAAACCTAGTTGAATTAACTTAGCACTCAACCTTGCATATCAGGCTCGTGGCGCTTGTTTGAGTCCATACAAAGCTTTATCTAATTTGCACACATAATCAGGCATGGGTGATTTTTCATACCCTGGTGGTTGTCTCATGTATACTTCTTCTTCCAACATTCCATGTAGGAACACATGTTGAACATCTAATTGCCGTAGGCTCCATCCTCTAAATACTGCAAGAGATAGAATTACTCTGATAGTGGCAGCTTTAACAATAGGACTAAAAGTATCCTCATAATCTATCCCATATCTTTGTTTGAAGCCCTTTGCAACTAACCTCACCTTATGATTGTCCAGACTGCCATCAGCTTTCCTTTTGATCTTGTAGACCCATTTACAGTCTATGATATTTCTACCTTTTTTTAGGTGGAACAAGATGCCATATCTTGTTCTTCATGAGGGCTATATACTCCGCATACATAGCCTCCTTCTAATTTGTGTCACTCATCGCTTCACTTAGATTTTGTGATTCACCAGAGGAAGTAAAACACGTATATTTAATAGTACCATCAGTATATACCTTCTCTTTTCTGATACCGCTTTGAAGATCAATGCAAGGCCTGATTGGTGCTTCCTCCGTAGTACTCCCCTCCAGAATATACGTGTCGGCCTGTGCTGCAGCAGCCTCGCCTATATTTGTCGGTGCCAGAGCATCAGACTCACGTGCAACAGTCGCGGCAGGACAGCCAGTCACGGTGGGAGAAATTGGAGCAGACCCTTGCGGAGCAGGAGAGCCTAGGGGAGGCCCACACGGGGTTGGCCCACGTGCAGTAGCAGTAGAGGAATCTTGGCCATGCTACACTGTAGCGGGTGTAGTATCAAAGTCTGGTACTTGCGTTGCTCCTCCTGATCCCAAGACTGTTGTACCAGGTTATGTGTCAGGTTCTGGCTGCTACAATCCCGAGGCTGATTCTTTCTCTGATTCTTCAAGATTTTTTGTGCCTGCTATCACTGTTTCTTCCCTGTTTTCTGCATTTTCTTCACCAATTGCATCTGTAAACCTAGGAGAATTAATCACACGGTCGCATTGTTCTCCCCCGTGAGTGAAGGCGCAAGGAACCAAGGAAGATGGTAGGAGGGAAATTCTGATCTAAGCTAGGCATCGACATTAGAATGTAACTCAGGAAACGGAAATATATTCTCGTCAAAAGTTACATCTCTAGATATATAAATACGGCCGGAGGAGATGTCTAAACATTTAAACCCCTTATGTAAATTGCTATAGCCAAGAAACACACACCTCTTGGATCGAAACAAGCACACCC
The DNA here is from genome assembly GCA_003991445.1 of Oryza meyeriana var. granulata. Classification (NCBI taxonomy): domain Eukaryota; kingdom Viridiplantae; phylum Streptophyta; class Magnoliopsida; order Poales; family Poaceae; genus Oryza; species Oryza meyeriana. The sequence goes on from RYFJ01000290.1 coordinate 276,979, forward strand.
AAAAATTCTGAGGGCTGCATAATTTGGTCGTTGTTTAAACAACCGTTCTAGGGGAGTATCAAATTGTATGGTTTTGCTAGGAATGCGGTAATAAGATAGGAAGCAGCAAGGACAGCCTCGTCCCAGAACTTGAGAGGCATAGAAGCATGAGCAAGAAGCGAAAGAGCAACTTCAACTATGTGGCAGTGTTTTCGCTCGGTAGATCCGTTCTGTTGGTGTGTGTAGGGGCAAGAAACATGGTGGGATATATCGAGTTTATCAAAAAAGGAGTGGAGGTTTTTATATTCCCCTCCCCAATCGGTCTGGACAACAATGATTTTACGTCCAAAAAACCTCTCTACAAGGCTTTGAAATTCCTGAAACTTTTGAAACACTTCATATTTGTGTTTAAGAAGATGTACCCATGTAAACTTGCTATGGTCATCAATGAAACTCACATAAAACTTTTTGCCACCAACAGAAACAGGAGCTGGGCCCCAAACATCTGAAAACACAAGTTCTAAGGGATGACTAGACACACTTGTAGATTTAGGATAAGGAAGCTGATGACTCTTTCCTTTCTGACAGGCATCACAAACTAACTATTTAGTAGATCTAGATAGGCATGGCAAGCTATTTTTGCTAAGGACTCTAGCAACTATGGGAGCTGCAGGATGACCAAGATGGCTGGTGCCATCTTGAGAAAGATGGAGTGACTACATGAACTTGCTTTGTTGGAGTTGCAAGCAGGGAGTAGAGGCGTCTGCGGCATCGTCCTCTAAGAATTGTGTTCCTCGTGATTCTATCCTTAACCAAAAAACATTTGGGGTGAACTTCAAGAAAGGCAAGATTATCCATAGCAAGGCGATAAGCAGATATAAGGTTCTTTTTGGCTTAAGGAACATGAAGGATGTTTTTAAGATATAAATCACAAGTGAGGGTATGAACAACAGAATGACCTATGTGTTTAATCTCCATACCTGCTCCACTAGCTGTGTGGATTTTGTCATTTCCTTTATACTTCTCCCGAACATCCAGCTTGTCAAGTTTGTTGGTGATGTGGTTGGTCGCCCCTGTGTCTAGGTACCACTTGGTATTGACTAGGCAGCAGCTGAAGCAACACTTCATTCATCAGGGACGTAGCTTTCATCATATCTGTGCCAGCACTCGGCTGCCACATGGCCTCTTTTAAGGCATACTTGGCAGATGGGGCGAGTATCGTTCCCACGGAATTGGTTGTTGCCGCCATGTCCTCGGGTAGAATTGCCTCGCCCTCGTCCACCACCGCCACCATGGCTGCCCCGTCCAGTGATGTTTGTTGATGATGAATTTGCTAAATTTGCTTGCTGCATAGCCAACCTGGTCTCAAAATTCAAGAGTTGAGAGTAGACTTCTGCCATTGTGACCGGTTCAACCCGAGCCACAAGAGCAGATACAACATGATCAAATTCATCACCTAATCCATTTAATATAAAGCAACCATGTCTTCCTCATCTACGGATTTAACGGATGCAATCTCATCTCCATAAGCTCTCATCTTGCCAAAATATTTTGATATACTCATGTTACCTTTATGCGTTGTAGTTAATGCAAGCCGAACATTGAGGGACCGTGCTCGAGTTTGAAAATTATACATACTCTTGATTTGCCGCCATGCCTACGCCGCTGTCGATGCAACAGCTACTTGGGTTAGAACCTCTCGTGAGAGCGTGGAGAGGATGAACCTCAGGACTTGTTGGTCGGAGGCGAACCAGGTCTTGTAGGCTGGATTGGCCGACTTCACCATCTTGTCATCAACCTTCTGCTCGATCTCTAGTGGTGGCGCGCCGGTCTTCCCGGTCAGGTGGCCATCCAAACGCGATCCTCTAATCACTGCAAGAACTTGCACAGACCATAGCACATAGTTTGTTTTGTTCAGCCTCTCCGAGATGTTGAAGCCGAATAGAGGGTTAGTGGAGACGGTGGAGGAAGATGAACTCACCATTGACAGGCTGTGATACCATATAAAAGTCGCCGATCTATATAGAGGGAAACGTCTATGGTGGACGCTTTCGTGTTGCTCTGTCAATGCATAAATCGTGCGGCAAGTTATATATACACACACACGTGAAGTCAACCGGATTAGAGTCCTAATCCTAATTACATGGAATCAGATTTTATCTCTAAGTATCTTCTCTAAACCTAAACTGACTTCAACACGCGTACGTACACGAGATACAATATTAGAAATAACTCTATCTCGAACATTGACTAGTCCTTGAAATGGTTCTTAATTTTCAGTCTTCTATATATGCTTCTATATTTTCTCAATCTGTTTTGTTTGCTATGTTCATTGATAGTAGTTTTCAACTTTTCATAGTTCAAAATCCTTTAGAAGATTAAGAGAAATATTTATCTTCTGGTTTTGTTTTCTTCTAATAAGACGACTACAATGGCCATCCGGCCAGAAGAACCGATCACGACGGTGAACAGAAGAAAGAACCAGGCTTCTTCAAGAAACTGTAAGTGTAATCCGTATACAGAATATCAATTGTTTTAGAAACTATCAGATGCTTATGTTTCTTGTTACCATTTAATTTGTTTTCATCTTTGGATGATACATTAGCTGGATTTCTCTCTGCAGCTTCGGGTGCTACACTGGCGGTCAAAATGTAAACTTGATCAACACGGCTGTATCGCAATTTCAATGGACGGTTCATCAAGAAATCAGTGGACATTTTAATGGTGATATTACCATCTACCCTGTAATACACCAACAGTAATCCTTATTTCTTATTTCATCACTCTTTAAATCATATGGCCTATATTCATCTGCTTCAATCCAATGTCCCAGATCTTCAGTGTTCTACACCTCCCCGAGATGCGCCCACAGACCTGCCTCCCATCCACATCCCCCACGCAACCCTTCTCTCTCCCCTAAACCTAATCTCCTCTCTTACCCCCACCGCCTTGCCGTCGTGCAATCGATCCCCGCCGCCTCGCCATCGATCCACCCCGCCTCGCCGTCACGCCGTCGATCCCTCGTTGCCTCGCCTTCTTCGCCACCGCACCTCGCCGGCATCCCCCTCCGCCCCCGCCTCCTCCCAGGCGGCATCCTCTGCCACCGGCCTGCGTCTCCCCCCTCTTCCTCAACGCTCGTCCCGACGCCCGCGCACCCACCCACCGTGCCACCCCCGCGCTGGCCTCCCCTCCGCCGCCGATCTCGGGTGAGTCCTTCCCTCCACCTCCTTCCCCCTCGCCCCTATCTCTGCAGAGCCGCTGCTTCTCTGCATTCAAAGGTAGCGGCTGAGTGACCAGCTCCCCGATGCGATTTGTATGCATTTCGTTTCCTGTAGTAGGGTGAATTTGGATTAATTTGTTTCTGAAATTGGGAGCGAGTTCTTTCCCCCATTTTTGGAAAGAAATTATCTTTCTGCATTCCGGTGGATGACTACCCCGCTCGATCCCATTCACCAGACCTAGCATTAGGTTCCTGCTAGCCCTGTTTTAGAATAGGAAAACAATTGAAATCTCGGCTCTATACTGTTTTTGCTTGCCATCGATTCCTGTTAGCCCTGTGTGTCTAAGCAATTACTGTGGTTAGGTTTATTGTTGAAATAATAATCTTCAGAATCAGATTTTTTGGCTATCGTTTGGTTTTCAAATTATCTCTTAACCTATTTCTTTTGATACTTACAAGTGAATGTTGGTCGAACAGATCAAAAGCATCAGCTGATCTGATAATTTATATTTGAATATTAGCCTGGAACACAAGCAGACCATTGACAGTGTACGAAGCAAAATTTATAGAGGTTTAGACTTTCACATTGTAGAGCTAGATGATGCAATTCTTTTTGTGATGGATGTTTCATGAAGTCCTGTTCTTCAATTATAGTTCCACTTCTAGCTAGCGATCAATTAGAGTTAGTTCATAATTACTGCAGGTGACAGGTTATTTACCTGTGCTTGAATCTTTTAAATTTTATTAGCAGCAAAATTACTTCCTTTTCCTTACATTTTCGTATATTGTATACAAATAATATAGATTTGGGGATAGCCAATATTGCCAATTAGCCCTGTGTTTTTTTTCTATCCAAGGATAGGAGCTCTGCCAATTTCATCAAGAAAAGGACAACTGTGAACAGTTTAGTCTTTGTTCTTTTTGTTTTATCTTTCCATTTGATGCTGGTGTCGTGGCTTTCCGGTGGCTCTAAACAATTAGTTTTCTTAGGTTTATAGTGCAAATTATGCCATCTTGAGGTGTGAATAACAAGAAATTGATTGAATGTTATTTATTACTGCTGTATTGCTAATTCTCATCGGCTGCTAGAGAATAGTAGCTGGACAAAACTAAACGTTTAAATTTTGAGCCTATGGTTTGGCAGCTCTGTAATAATGGACTAAGCTGAATTACATGCATGCATTTCTTCTCTAAGCAAAGTTAATGCACTTAAAGCTATTTCTGTTTAGTAAATGGTCTGCTAGAATCTCTTGTTCACTGTGGAGTATTATTCAATGCTTATAACTTGCACTTCACAGTGAAATATTTTTTTATAAACCTGATCATCTTTTACATGAACTTGTCTTTCAGGCACTATATTTCTGCATTCCGTTCAGGGAAAGATTGCTGGAATATTATGCAAACAACAAAACTCCTAGGGATGCGGAGGAAAACCTTTTGACTTGTTTGGCGGATCTTTTCATGCAGGTAAAGTGGACACAAATATAAGTTTTGCACTTGATGATAATGATATATATCTGTATCTGAGCATATTGTTGCTTTGCAAATAATGGGTAACAGCTGTAATCAAACATGCCCTACATTCACCAAACTGGTGAGAATTGAGAAGTCTTAGCTTAAACCAGTATATTCTTAGGTAAAAAGGAGAGAGCAATTATGTCATAAAACAGGGGGCTAACCAGATTCCTTTGGGATTCAAAAATCTATGTAGTATACCCATAAGGTTAACTCAGCAACTGTAATTTCAGAAAAATGTACAACTTTTATAAGCAAGAGCTTCCTAGATTCAAAAATAAAATAAAGACAGACTTGCAGCAGTGGGAGAAAAAGACTGAAACTGAACCTATTTTTTAGGCAAATAAGGCATTCACAATACAATGTAGTACAATCAACATTCTGTAGCTGATTTGCTGGGACACTTACCATTTGATTGCAAGTTCCAGATGCATCAAGAATGTTGAGTGGGGCTCACAGCAAGCATGCGATTAACTCAACTGCTCACCAAGGAAAAGAATGGCCAATGAAAATCTAGCAGCATGAAAGACAACATTAATCAGCTAGCTTCTCCTCTGACTTCACTAACAAGGCTACTGGATACTTCATGCATGTTATTTGTCACCATTGCATATGTTTGAGAACTAATGCAACAGTATCTTTTTTTTTCGTTGTACATCCTTTTAGCATGGTCATGCTTTCCTTCTCTGAGCATTTCATCAATTAGTATTGTGTAGGCAAAAATGGTACACTTTACCCCCCTGAGAGACATCTGATCCAGTATTGGCAAAGCTTCATTCAGCCTTTTTTGTTGCATAAAGCATGCAGTAATACACTATATGTGTATGAATCTGGCGTGCAACCCTCATCAATCATCCTCTCTATAAGGGTTGCAGCAAAGCCAGTATCGCCTGCACTTACTGAAACCATCAATTAAAGTAGTATAGCTATAACCTTTGTTAGAGCTACTCCTTTCTAACAAGAAATGAAATAAGCCTTTCAGCTCTTCCAGCATTACACAGTGCATCAGTTAAGACAGCTATGCATGCTCGTTGGGCTTCAAAACCATTCTGCTCCACCATTTCAAATAACCTAAAAGCATTATCGAAATCATGTTCATCACACTGACCTTGAAGCTAAAGTGGTGTAGGTGATAACATTAGGAATGTATCCCATCTTCTTTGCATCTTGGCTATTAGAGCCCCATTGCCTTATGAAGTTTCTTATCCTTAAAAACTAACCCATACATCAGAGAAGAATTGTAGTCCAGCATTTGCTGGCAACCATCACACGTTCCATCATTCATCTTCAAGATCTCTAGCGCCGATATCAACCTTCCCAATCTTGCGAATACCCATCAATTATAATGTTACATGTTGACATTTGGACTAAACCATTTGCTGAAATTTCGTTCAACCAATTCTTTAGCCTCTTTTAGCTTATTCTTCTTAATGAGGCTATTGATCGTTCTTCAAATCCTAATGTTATCACCTACACCACTTCAAACAATACCCATTATATGAACGTGGTATTATAATGCACAAACAAATCCACAAACAAAGCCTATAGAAATCTAAGTACTTCAAGTTTTATGATAGCTTGGTTTTTATTGGCCCGCCAACTTCTAATGAGGTTTCATCCCATGATGATATGCAAAATCATATTTGCATTGACATGGACGTTACTATTATATATAAAGCGTTGGAATTTTTTTTATTCAGCTACAAACAATCACTTCTACTATAAAATCTGTATCTCATGTTCATATATGGTATTGCATTTCATTCAAACAACTCAATGTCATGGCGAAAGCCATGAAGCAAAGTAGGTACAGAATTGATTATTTTGTAGTCTGAAGCGTTGAAACTCATTGTAAAGGCTATAGATGAGATCTGGAAACTGTGCAGCTAGCAATCCTCTATTACTATGAACTTGCTCTAAAAGATCCCATATTACATCATTTGTGTTGTCCACAGATTCTAACTAATAAAGTAGCTTATGATTCAACTGTGCTTACAAGTTATACTGGACATGCTTGAATTTTGAAATTTCATGAGCATCCTATTTATTGTTCATTATGTCTTCCTGAAACTTGTTAGCTTTTGATTTTCATAAATCATTGCATGTTCATACCTTCTAGAAACCACCGATTACTATTAATATTGGGTTAAACTGGCAAAAAATAGTGGCCAGTTGATTATTCCTCTTTTAGATTAAAGAAAAGTTGCACACTGGCGGTAACTGTATGGTAAACTTTACATTAATATGATGATTTTTGAAGGTATAGGCTGCTGCTTTTCTACTTATATTCTTCTTTGATGGGAATAAGTATATAGGATTCGTTTTTGTCTCTGCTGAGAAATAAAAGTCTATGTGCTTATCAACCCTCCAATGTAGAAGTTTTATACCTTCAACTTTTCAGTTTTAGTCCTCATAAGGACTACTCTTGTGGGAGTCTTGACTGTTGAGAAAAGTACATGGTAAGGTTTCCAGCATGTTTTGAAAAAAAAATCGAGGCATGGGCAGTACTTTCATATTGATCACCTTTATCATGTTTTTGATTTGTGTGCCAACATTCTCTACTTCGTTAGATGAGTCTTTTAATCTTTTAGTCTGCCAATATTCTTTTAATCTTTCTGGACCCATTACTTTCCTAAGAAAAGGGTTCGTTTAACACCATCAGTAATGCCTATATCATAATGCTGGACCTTGTGGTTGCTAGCCAGAGTGCCATTGCCACTGCTATCAGCTTATGAATTATGAGTTTATGACCACTAGGTTCAGTGGAGCGAGTGTCCGGGCTCCGAATTAGCTATCAACATATCACTTATTTGTCTTTTGTTGTGTCTCATGAACTTGCAGTTTTGTTCACTGGAGGTGAAATGGATCAGATAAATTTAATTGTCATGTATGATGGAGCAAACTGGCATAGTACAAATGTAAGATGTAGTCCTGTGGAGCAGCTTTATTTCTGGTCAAGATTTTGATTAAGTAAAGTGAATTTTAAAGGCATTATATTTGCTTTGCAAGGTTGCTATGATACTAAGAGTATGCTCTAATGATTATAGATAAGGGGTGAGGATGCTATGCCTGTTTTTCTGTTCCGTTGGTGCGTGCATGTAGAGTGCCATATACGAGAGAGCACGAGATTCGCAGCAGGAAAAATAGTGATATTTATTAGTTGTGTCTCAAGTTGTTTTTTCTTTTGATTCCTAGATCTTCCATTTGGCAAATATGTTCGGTTGTACTCCTGGTAAGAGCATTAGGAATTAGATGGTTTTCAAATCTACAAAAGTTGTTGATATATTTTTCTAGCCATGTAATTATTATCAATATAACAACTCTCTCTATAGTTCTTTTTTGCCTAAACATTAAATTTATCTTATTACATGATTGATTATCGATACATATATTGTGATTTGCATTTCTAAATATAGCCGTAGCGTTAGCACAGGCATATTACTAGTTTCAGGAAATGCAAGTTTTGTTTCTTCCAAAATTTTCTTTTCATGCAGTTACATTATTGTGAATTTTACAATCATATCCTGAGCAAATGAGATTATTCCGCATGATCCATTAGTATTTTGCTTACCGGTTTGGATTTATGGATTTATTATATTGCTCCTGGTCTCAATAGAAAGAACCATAATGTTTTGATGTTTTTTACCGTTCTTGACAACTGTTAATACCTCCTGATACTAGAAATCTATGTTGAGAGTAGAATAGTGAATGATCTCAGTTGTTGATACTCTTGATGATTACACTAGTGATTACATATATATATACAGAGCAAAGAGACGCCATATGTATCCGTTGCCAGAGGTGGCGTTGGTTCGAGATGGATGTGTCACCTCCTAAACCAGCGGTTATAAGACAATTTGATCACATGCGGAATGGTTTGTAACACTTTCCCTTGATCAATTGCTATCTGATAATCATCCTTGAGTCATCACTTGGAAAAACTCTTTGTAAAACCCTGTAGGAAAACTTGAGGAGAAATCATTCTATTGATATGTCATTAAAACTCCTTTAAAACCCAATGAGAAAAATAAGGAGAAAATAATATGGCATATATGTGAAATCTCTCTGAGAAACCTTGTAGAAGGAAAAACTCATAGAGAATTCTAGATTATTATAATCATTGGGTCATAATCTAATATAACTTCTCTAAAACCATATAAGAAAAAATATGAGAAGTTGTAATATATATCATTGATATCTCTTCAAAAACCCCTTGGGGAAAACAGAGATATGATATATTTATTTATTTTATTTTATTTTACACTGTTATATTGCCTCATTAAAAACCCCTATTAAAGAGGAAAAAAGAGTACAATATTTGCTTTGGATAGGTTTAGTCTAGGAGATTAACTCCCCTTAACTCCTACAAATCACGGAGTCGTCACATACCAATTCCTTTAATACATTTCTGAAAAATAGAATTTGGTAAGGACTTAGTAAACAAGTCTATGAGATTATCGCAGGATTTAGTTTGCAAGATACTAATTTCCTCATTTTCTTGTAATTGATATGGGAAAAATAGCTTTGGGGCAATATGCTTGGTGATATTGCTCTTTATGTAACTTGTCTGTATTTGAACAACGCAAGTAGTATTATCTTCATAGATAATGGTGGGTGATTCCATAGAACCAATACCACATGATTGTTAGATGTGGTTAATCATTCTGCGAAGCCATACACATTTACGTGATGCTTCGTATAAGGCAATTATCTCACAATGATTAGTGGATGTTGCCACTAGAGTCTGTTTAGAAGACTTCCATAAGATGGTTGTTCCACCATGTAAGAATACAAAGCTGGTTTGTGATCTGGCATTATGGGATCTGATAGGTAGCCAGCATCAGTATATCCTATGAGATCCATATTTTTGTTTTTATTGAAAAACAAACCGAGATCAGGGGTGCCTTGGAGATATCGAAGGATATTCTTCACTCCCGCCCAATAGCGTTTAGTTGGAGCTGCGCTATGTCTAGCTAGAAGATTTATCGCAAATGCAATATCAGGCCGGGTGCAATTTGCAAGGTACATTAGCGCTCCAATGGCACTGAGATATGGAACCTCTGGTCCCAGTATCTCTTCACCTTCATCTCGAGGTCTAAAAGGATCTTTCTCCCTGTCAAGAGATCGAACATCTATTGAGGTTTTCGATGGATATGATTTGTCCATATTGAATTTCTCCAATATTTTCTGGACATAGGCGGCTTGACGTATAAGTATGCCTTTTGGAAGGTGCTCAAGTTGAATACCTAAGCAAAATTTGGTTTTACTCAAATCTTTCATCTCAAACTCCGTCATTAGATGATTACGTGCTTCATCTATATCTTGTGCGTTGCCAATGATGTTTAGATCATCAACATACACTGATATTATGCAGAATCCTGTTAAGGACTTCTTGATGAATACACATGGGCAATCATCATTATTGGAGCACCCTTTTTTTAAAAGAAACTCACTTAGTCGGTTGTACTACATTCTTTTCGACTGCTTCAAGCCATATAATGACTTGTTAAGCTTTACACATTACAAATTGCGATTTGCGTTTGGATTCGGAATTTGGATTCCATCGAGAACCTTCATGTATATGTTCGAATCAAGTGATCCATAAAGATATGCGGTCACTACATCCATCAACTGCAAAGATAGATGATTTTGTATTGCCAGAGATATTAGATATCGGAAAGTGATTCCACTCATTACTGGAGAATATGTTTCATTGAAATCAATGCCGGGTCTTTGTATAAACCCTTGTGCTACAAGCCTCGCTTTATATCTCACCACCTCATTGTTTTCGTTCCGTTTGCGGACGAAAACCCATTTGAATCCGATAGGGAATATTTTGGGAGGTGTTGGTATCACTTTTGGGAATACCTCTCTTTTCATAAGCGAGGCAATTTTCGCTTGGATTGCTACCTTCCATTGATTCCAGTCCGAGCGCTTTCTGCACTCTGCCATGGTTTTGGGATCTGGATCGTTTTGGAGGTTGCTTGCAATTATTGCAGAAAAATAGTTGTCAACAATTGCAGTCTTTTTATCATATGATTCTCCAGAATCAATGTAATTTGTGAAAATTTCACAGATCCCTGTAGACTCTGTTATTTCCCAAAACATTTGAGTCAGGGTTTTCCGATGTCCCAGCATCAGTAATGGAGTGCACTGTTGATCTGGGTTCGTGGATCTTGAGGCTTTCATTAACTTGACGTTGTCGGAGGATGAAACCTCGACTGCGGGAAGTCCGGAGACCCCCCTTTGAGATTCAGCCAGGGGAGTTGTTCTCAGGCAATGCGGCGTTCGGTGAAGAAGAAAGATCGATCGGTGGATAATGGCGCACAAAGAAGACAGGAGGATTTATACAGATTCGGGCCGCTCGGAAGCGTAATACCCTACTCCTGTGTGTATGCTATGTGGAGATGAATGGATGGTTTTGAGTTGTTACTACAGTGTGTTCTTCCCAGGTAGCTCGGGCCCTGGGAAGTTCTCTCTGTAAGCTATCTGAGTGGTGTTCGTTGCTTAGCTAAATCGCCGGAGCTCAACCTCCTCCTGCGCCTGGGGCACGGATCCTCCTTTTATAAGTCAAGGGGAGTCCACAGTGCCAGTATACGGAGAGAGGGATTTTCTGGTGAGTTCTCCTGTTGCTACGTTCGCCTGCGACGCCCACGTCGGAGTTGGAGGAACGTCCAGTCGCTCACGCCCGCCTGCTGTGCCCACGCCGGAGTAGGTCTGCTGCAGGCGGCCGAGTTATCGAGACGTGAGGATGTGACGGGATGTGACGGCGCACGCTGCCGCTACTGAAGTCAAAAAGTCTTCTGACAGCACAGTCGGGTGTCCACGGGAGGCCATCACAAGGCGCCCATGCGTGGCAGAGCAGGCGACAGGGGCGACAGGCCCTGTCGCCTCGTCATTAATGCCGGTAGTTGGGGAGCTGGTCCGTTGAGTTCTTCGAGCCAATCGGCCCCCGGGGCCGAGGGGATCGGCACCCGGGACCGAGGCGATCGGCACCCGGGCAGTCGACAGTCGGCCTAGGGCCCGGGCATTGGCTCCCGGGTCCGGAGCGATAAGATGGCGCCCGGGGCCGATGGTGCCCCGGGGCCGGGCGAGATGATGGCGCCCCAGGGGGCGAGGCCCGGGGCCGATGACGAGATGGCGCCCGGGAGCGAGGCCCGGGGCCGATGGCGATGCCGCCTCGGGGCCGAGGCCGATGGAGATGGCGCCCCGGGGCTGAGCGAGATGCCGCCAAGGTCCGGGCGGCGCCCAGGCCCCGGGCACTCAGCGGGACGGTCATCGCGACGCGTCCTGGGAAGGCGTACCCGGGCCCCGGGCACTTAGCATAACGGCGGCCGTAGCTGGCCGTCTCTTGTGCAAGATGTGGGCCTGGAGGAGCTGACGTGGCCGGAGATCCACGCGTCCCCGCAGAACGTGGGACCCCCAGTCCCATTTCGCCGACAGTGGCCCCTGGCCCTGTTGCTCGGCCGGGATCAGCCCCGGGCAGGAACAGGGCCACGTCTTGAAGAAAAGAGGGGACACGGGGTGCGCCTGGTTCGCCATGGACTGGTGTAGCTTGATGACTTGTTGATTTAGACGGGATATGTGCCCGGGACCTGGGCTGAAAACATGGAATGAATTGTTGAGGAAGCCTGGTCCGAGATGGAGGCGCGGGAGAAGGAAACACCCTCCCGAGAGGAAAGCGTCTGGGCCCAAGAGGCCGGGCTCGCGTCTCGGGGGTGTGAGTTCGCCGTGCGCGAGGAAGTCGCGGTGGTTCGCGAGGAGGCGCGGGAGGCCGTGGCCGAGTCCGCTGCCCTGGAGGCAGGGTTCCTCGACCGCGGCAAGCACCTTGTAGAGCCGATGCCTGATGAAGGGGTCGAGGAAGACGCCGGTCCCCTTCTGACGCCGCCCGGGGTCCGGTCCGAAGAAGGCCAGTGACCTCTCCCCGTGCGACGGTGTCTCCAGGCACGAACATCTGGTGGAGCCGATGGTTGACGGAGAGGTCGAGGAAGACGCTGGTTTCCTTCTGACGCCATCCACGGCCGCCTTTGGGCCCGAGGGCCCTCCATGCCCCCGAGCGCTCCTCTTCCGACGTCACTCGGGGTCCGGTCAGAAGTACACCGGTGACCGTCCCCCGTGCGATCCGGGCCTCGCTCGTGCTTGCGCTCCGGTTTTGCCTGTCTTGTACAAGAGAGGTATTTGTATAGATATATGATGACGTTTATATGTTCGTACCTTTGCTTATGGTGTTGTTCCGGGAATTATTCGCGTCTGCCATTGGTGACGCTGTTGATTTCCCGGGAAGCGTCGAGTGCCAGGCGCCCTTCGACTCAGGGCGCCGGCAGCCGCGGACGGCCGCAGCGCGTCGGGTAGCCGCCTACCCCGGGAGCCCGGCCTCGGAGAGCGGCAAAAGTGGCCCCGGGAACTCGGTCCCCGAGGACTGTGAAAGGCCTGGGGACGAGTCGCGCGGAACGGTTGAGTCGTTGCCCGTGCCCCGGGAGCTTGGTCCTCCGGGTCCGCGAGTACCCGAGCGCGGGTCTTGGCGAATCGATTAGGTTCGCAGGTTGCACTCCTTCCGTCTTCCGGATCCGGGGGCCCTCCGTGCCCCTGGGCGCCGTTGTCCTAGGGAGCACAGCGAGGCTGCGAGAACAGACTTTTGACTTGCCGGGAGCCTCTCGGGAACTGATCCTGACCGGGCGGGGGGTCGCCAGGCAGCGGCGCATCCAGTGCCTCGGCGGTCGCCGGGGAGGAGCCGGCCAGGCCGGGCTCCGCAGCCCGCGTCGAGGTTCGGAAAGCCTGCCTAAAACTTGCCGGGAATTGGTCTAATTTGCACATGACGAACTGTGAGAGTGTCCGGTTCGTTCCTTTGTCCACCCCATGCTACGAGCCGTGGCGTCAATCACCTCCCGAAGGCGTCCTCGTGGTCGCGCCCGTATGGCGGCTGGGTTTTGCGCATAATCCAACCGTCGTACGGGCGCGGCCCGATGGTACCCCCAGGGGGTGAGACTGCCGCGAACGCAACACATAGAAAAAGATGAGAGGAACGAGACCGGGAAGGATACTAAAAACGCTGCTTATGTAAAGTGTATATACATGGGGCCCCGGCCAGCGCTGAGATTTTAGAGAAATCCGGCACTGGCCCGGGCTCACCGCAACTTACAGGATGTTTATACAGATAGATTTGTGAAGGTGCTTGATGTGCCTAGGGATGGAGCTCGGACTCGCTTCCCTCGCGAGCCTCGAGACTGGGGAGAGGCATGTGCTCGGGACCCGGGGGCCCCTGCTGTCATGTGGAGAATATGTGTCCGGGACCCGGGGGTCCCGGACTGGAATATGGTTTTGATATAAGCCGGGTTCCGGAGGCCCGGGCTTGAATATGGGATGTGAGACGACCTTCCGGACGCATTATCGCCAGGGCGGTGCTGTCCGGGCTATCGCGCCCTATTCCGAGTGCCGCGTTTGCAGGCCTGCACTCGCCTTGGCGAGGCTGCCCCGGGTTCCTCGGTGTCGGGCCCGGGGCACGGATTCGGGAATCCGTGCCTTGGCTCGAATATGTGCTCGGGACCCGGGGGCCCCGGACCGAAATATGGTTTGGTATGCATGGTTGACATGTGCCCGGGCACGGGGCCCGGATAAGGACATGGACCACATTGGGACAACTTCCCCAGACCCGCCCTTGCCGAGGCGATGCTGTCCGGGTACTCGCGCCCTATTGAAGCTGTTCCGGCTCGGGGGCGGGATTCGGACCGTCCGCCTAAGGGTCGGACCGTCCGCCTAAGGGTCGGACCGTCCGAGGCGCTACGATCGGACCGTCCGCCGAGGGGACGGACCGTCCGAATCGCCTCGATCGGGCTTGGCCTGCTAAGGCTCCTGCCGGTAGTACTTGACCTGCTCGGCCAAGCTTTGGACGGCACGGCACTCCGTGAGATCGTGTGAATCCGTCTCGTGGACGGTGCACCACTTCCGGACCGCTGTCGGCGGAGACGGCGCACGCACGGGCCTTCGCCGCTTGTCGTCCCCGCGGGCGCTGTCGGCCCGGGGGGCACCCATGGCAGCCAAGGCGTAGGCCCCGGCGGCCGCCTTGGACTTCTGGCGCTTCCTCCTGTCTCGACACGACGCGGAGCGTGAGGACTCGCCGTCTTCTTCAGGGCCCTCGTCAGGGGCCTCAGGGCATGGCCTGTTCCACGCCCGGGCTTCCTCCTTGCGGGCGCAGAGGTTGGCGAGGCTGAATAACTCAGCCGTGGTCTGGACGTCGCGGGTGCCCAGCTTCTCCAGTATGCGCTTATCGCGCACACCTGAGCGAAACGCATGGATAACCGCGTGAGGAGCGATGTGGGGGATAGTGTTACGGACCTGGCTGAAGCGCTGCAGGAAATGCCTCAGGGACTCATCCCTGCCCTGACACAGGTCGTGGAGGTCCGCCTCGGTCCCAGGGCGCGGGAAGGTGCCCTGGAAGTTCGCCACGAACTGGTGGCAGAGATTCTCCCACGAGTAAATCGAACCTTCGGGGAGGTTCATCATCCAGGAGCGAGCTTGGGCCTTGAGGGCGACGAGGAAGTAGTTCGCCATCACCTTCTCGTCGCCGCCAGTCGCCTGGATGGCAGTAGTGTAGAGCTGCAGGTATTCTGCAGGGTCGATGGAGCCGTCGTACTTCTCCGGCAAGCTAGGCCGGAACTTGGCCGGCCAGCGTACTTGCCGGAGGCCTGGGGAGAGCGCCAGGCGACCCGAGCCGCCGTACTGAGCAGGCTCGGGCGATGGGTGACGGTTCCCCGTCAGTAGGTTGGAGCTGGAGACCTGGGCCTCGGAACACCTGGCGGCGCCCGCACGCCGCTCGCGTTGCCGCTCCATTGTGACCCGGGCGTCCTCATTAGCTCGCACCCGGTTTCGCTGGTGACGGCGGTCGCCCTGGCCGATCTTGGTCCCGGGCGTGGCGCGTGGCGCCGTGCCTTGGGCTTGATCCTGGCTCGGGGCAGCGGGCCGGCTCACGCTAGAAGTCGCGCGGCCGGCTCTCTCGGCCCCTGTACTGCTGCCGGCGGCGACTTGGCGATGGGCCGTGCCCACAAGGTGGGTGACCTCGTTGAGCCAGCGCTGTTCTCGGCCTCCGGCCCCGGTAAACACCGGGGGGTGGCGCAGGAGGGCTTCCGCCGCTAGGAGGGCTTCCTGCGGTGACAGAGGCTGGAAATCGAGGTTGCGGCGCGCCGTGGAGCGGCGCGTCCATTCGCGCCTCATGGATGAGGCCGCGGCGGATCCGGCGGTGCACTTGCCGGCTCCCTCCGCAAGGGGAGGGGCCGAAGCCGCGTACTGAGCGAACTCGGCCTGCGCGGCACGCACCGCGCGCCCCCAAGAAGACGTAGAGGGAGAACGCGGCGGGCCCACTGCGGGGCTAATGTTGCCCGGCGGGGTGTAGCCGCCGGACTCCTCGCCATAGTCATGTGGACGATGGCCTCCTGCCATGGAGTGTGCCGGTGTTGGGGACGCCGGCGTAACACCTGAAAAGGAAACTCCCCCTACCTGGCGCGCCAGCTGTCGGAGGATGAAACCTCGACTGCGGGAAGTCCGGAGACCCCCCTTTTGACATTCGGCCAGGGGAGTTGTTCTCAGGCAATGCGGCGTCCGGTGAAGAAGAAAGATCGATCGGTGGATAATGGCGCACAAAGAAGACAGGAGGATTTATACAGGTTCGGGCCGCTCGGAAGCGTAATACCCTACTCTTGTGTGTATGCTATGTGGAGATGAATGGATGGTTTTGAGTTGTTACTACAGTGTGTTCTTCCCAAGCAGCTCGGGCCCTGGGAAGTTCTCTCTGTAAGCTATCTGAGTGGTGTTCGTTGCCTAGCTAAATCGTCGGAGCTCAACCTCCTCCTGCGCTTGGGGCACGGATCCTCCTTTTATAAGTCAAGGGGAGTCCACAGTGCCAGTATACGGAGAGAGGGATTTTCTGGTGAGTTCTCCTGTTGCCACGTTCGCCTGCGACGCCCACGCCGGAGTTGGAGGAACGTCCAGTCGCTCACGCCCGCCTGCTATGCCCACGCCAGAGTAGGTCTGCTGCAGGCGGCCGAGTTATCGAGACGTGAGGATGTGACGGGATGTGACGGCGCACGCTGCCGCTACTGAAGTCAAAAAGTCTTCTGACAGCACAGTTGGGTGTCCACGGGAGGCCATCACGAGGCGCCCACGCGTGGCAGAGCAGGCGACAGGGGCAACAGGCCCTGTCGCCTCGTCATTAATGCCTGTAGTTGGGGAGCTGGTCCGCTGAGTTCTTCGAGCCAATCGGCCCCCGGGGCCGAGGGGATCGGCACCCGGGACCGAGGCGATCGGCACCCGGGCAGTCGGCAGTCGGCCTAGGGCCCGGGCATCGGCTCCCGGGTCTGGAGCGATAAGATGGTGCCCGGGGGCGAGGCCCGGGGCCGATGGTGCCTCGGGGCCGGGCGAGATGATGGCGCCCCGGGGGGCAAGGCCCGGGGCCGATGGCGATGCCGCCTCGGGGCTGAGGCCGATGGAGATGGCGCCCCGGGGCTGAGCGAGATGTCGCCAAGGTCCGGGCAGCGCCCGGGCCCCGGGCACTCAGCGGGACGGTCATCGCGACGCGTCCTGGGAAGGCGTACCCGGGCCCCGGGCACTTAGCATAACGGCGGCCGTAGCTGGCCGTCTCTTGTGCAGGATGTGGGCCTGGAGGAGCTGACGTGGCCGGAGATCCACGCGTCCCCGCAGAACGTGGGACCCTCAGTCCCATTTCGCCGACAGACGTTGATCAGCATTTACTGTGTGAGAAGATTTATTCTTCTGTTTTCTTTGTCGCTTGCAAGAAGTTGTATCCGCCTTGGGTGCCGTACTTCTCCCCCTCTTATTTTGAATTGGGAGTTGAGTGGTTTTTGATGGTACCTCCACTCTTTCTGGCATGTTTTTAGCAGGATTATAGGATTTTGTGATGTCTCTATAATCAGTAAATGCATCTGGCAGATTATTTGCAATGTTTTGCAAATGAATAATTTTCTAAACTTGAAGTTCAGTTTGTTGAGTACATGGATCCAATGCTGAAATGCCTTGAGCATTCCAATTAATTTATAGGCGTTCTTTTTGGTACTTGAAATCTCCCCCTAATGCCGGAAAATGTTCTTCATTGAAGATTGTGGCGCCTCCACTAAGGCGGAAGCTCACCATGTGCAAACAGTACCCGATCCCTGGATCAGTAGTCAGATACACACATAGTCATCGGTGATACAAACTCAGAGTACACTAAACATTAGATACATAATAGAGTACATATAATACAAAGGTTTCTATCCAGGACAGGCCCTAGATGGACAACGGCAAAATAGGGTAACTAGCGGAATACAACACACACGGGGCGGAAGCAGGGGAGGAAAACTACTCGGCGATGGAACACGACGTTACCACAGGCTTGGTTGGGAACTAGGCCCGAAACCTCAGAAGTCCTTGTCGTCGGCTTGGTCCTGGAAGAACTCGGTAGCAGTCGGGTCGTCGTCTTCTTCTTCAAAACCTAATATGATATACATACAAATATAGGAACAAGGGTGAGTACTTTCGTACTCAGCAAGCCGGGGAAAAGGTGCCATGTTGATTAGACAAAAGGGGCTAAGAGTCTTGTTTGCGAAAACAGCCTTTAGAAACATTTTGCTTGTCAAATGCTAGTGTGTCCAATTTTTAGTTGTCGGAAAGAGGCTCACGCCTCGTTCCATTCCGCAAGTTGCTTTTCAACAACTCACCACATATAGTTACCGAATCATGTATTTCCATTGTCATCTTCCGGCGATTATCTGAGTGACCACACAACTCGGCTGTCACCCGAGTGGCTTAGATCACTCCTTAGGTCTGTTACTTCTCCCGAGTGGCTTCGACCACCCGTTGACCCTGAGACTCGGCTACAACCAAATCTCAGCTATCTCTTTTAGCATTTTCCATCTTCAACTGGTTATATTCGCTACACTGGCTACAACCAGTTAGCTCAAACTTTGCTGTCCTGGCTACAACCCGGGAGCCTGCTCTGTATTGTCTTCTGGCTACAATCCGAAGAATTACTCCTATTAACTTTTCACACACTTGCTTATGGTGCTCCAACACCTCGGGTCACACAGACCCGTTTCTGGCCACACAGGCCTTCCGTTTGCCACTCGGCAACTCTGGTCACGATTTCCTTCCTATCAATCACTTTCACAAATCATTGCAAACAATTCTACGCTATGGGAATCACCTTACATCGACCTTAACTGTGGGCACGACCGTTCGAACAGTTCAGCTAAACTCTGCAGAGGGTGTACGCTTTACCCAAACGACACGAAACTTACACCGAGTACTGGCCGGTATCGGAAGTTCGTGACAAGGCCATTTCTAAAGCCAGTCTAGGGTTATCCAGTGCCAGCAGAAGGATCCACACAGGATCAATGTCTCAGGTCGGCTCCAACCACCATCAGCACCAGGGCTCTCGAGCCACAACTCGGATGAGTCCACTCTAGTCGGCACCAGACTTCCCTAAACCTACAATTTACTCGGCCAGGGGCAGCCCATACTACCCGTATGGTCGTACTGTAAAATGCTCGGATGCAATTCCCAAAGGAAACGGTCCTTATCGATAATACATAGCCAGGCCACACAGGCACTGTCTCTGTACATCGAGGTTTTCTCAAACTTTATTTATTTTCATAAACACGCCGATACGCAAAGTACCGGGTTTTCAAACAGTTGAGCAAAAACCAATGTTTCCTAATGACAATACAATCGTTGCAGGGCTAGGCCACTCTATTCAGCATTCATATCCGTAGATAGGATGCCAACGTGCCATTTGTGGGGCTATTAAGGGAGAGATACATCAACATCCTACCAAAATAAGTGCGACTACTGGGTAGGTCCATCGGTTACGCTCGCAGACCGAGGCCGATCAATTTAAAGTGTAAACTAAGCATGCATATTTTGCAAACAACATAATTTTGCATATATAGGAGGCAATATGATCAAAGGGGCTTGCCTTGTTCCATCGGAAGATCTTCCTCGGCGAAGACGGCTTCTGGATCGTCCACCGGTTCAGGATCTAAACAAGCAGAAAAGATGATTACTGCCAAGCTGAAAGGAGGTAAAACACTAGGAAAAGAACATCGCGGCAGTCGGCTGTAGAAAGGTAGCAGTCGGCTAAGGATAGATGGCAGATGAATAAAGGTTTATCGTAGACGGCTGAGTTAAGCTTGCAGACGGGGCAACAAAGCTCACTGGTTAGAAACTCCGGATGGTAGGCTCGGCAATGAGCGGCGGCGATGGAGCTCGGGGAGCAGAAACGGCTCAGGGGGCTGGGGAGAAGGAAGATGATGGCTTAGCTATGAAGCTGGTGATGGCGGTTTGGCAGAGACGGTTGGGTTGCAAAACAAAGGAATGAAGAGGCACGGATGGCCTTATATAGCCGGCGTGCGAAGCTAGGACGCTGCGGTGCTGGGCAACGGATAAACAAAAGGGGTCACGATAAGCTAACAAGGCTACAGCGAGCTGGCTGGGGCAACAAGACGTCGATGCAGAGTTTGACTTAGGGATTGGGTGCGGCCGGGGAGTTGGTGGGTACTGTAGTGGCGATGAGACACTCAGGTCGTGGCAAGGATGGGTTGGTGATACTTTGCTGACAGAGCCTCTGACTATCCATTGGTCCAAGCGGGTTCTTGCGGTGCGGCGGTTATTGTCCGTTGGTCCGAGCGAGGTTGTGGGCAGGTGGAAGTCGGATTACGTCACCACTTCTGCAGTCAGTGTCCAACGGAAAGAGCGTTGAGAACATGGCTGTGGTGCAACTTGGTGAGGCGATGAGACAGCACGTTCGTTGATAAGGCAAGGTGTTGTGAGCTTGACCGGATCGGGGCAGGTCGGGGTGGCAAGACAGAACTGGTTAACAGGGTAGTTGGCAATGCAAGGGTTACTCGGCGGCAAGGGTGGCCAAGTGAACAAAGGTAAAAGAGCAAGATTCAGGAACTGAGTAGAAATCTACTTGGCACAAGGAAGAAAGGCAGTTGGCTGGCCAGGGGGAGAAAAACTGGGGCACAACTAAACGGAATTGGAGAGGAGTTCGTATTAAGAAAACGGATTCCAACAGAGAAAGGAGAAACGGGTCGTTACAAAGATACAATCAGCGTACCGGGTTGTAAACAGGTCCCCTGTAAGGGGCTTGTCGGAGGAGGAAACTCCAACCGCGGGGAGTCTGGAGACCCCCCTTTTGAGTTCGGTCAGGGGAGTTGTTCACAGGACGGCAGCGGCGTCTGGGAGATGATTGGTGCTCGGGCGCCGGGGGCCCGGGCTGAGATGGCACGCAAGGAGACAGGGGGAGGTAGACAGGTTCGGGCCGCGCGGAGGCGTAATACCCTACTCCTGTGTATGTTTGATCTGTGGGAGATGAATGTGTTTGCTGTTACAATGTGAACTCAGGGTGCTCAGGAGCTAGCCGCTCTTCGGGAAGAAGAGGGACAGAGCGAGCTGAAGAAGACGAACAGTAGCGAGAGCGCCAGCTAGAGAGCCAGAGATCCCGTCCCTACCGCTGGAGAAGATCCTCCCCTGCTGTAGGCTCGGATCCTCCTTTTATAGGCAAGGGGAGTCCACAGTGCCTGGTATGCATGCTGAGAGAGAGCTTCTCTCGGTTCGATACGTCCTGTCGCACACGTCCGCCTGCTGTTGCCACGCCGGAGTTGGTGTTGCTGCAGGCGGCTAAGTCGTGAGGATGTGACGGTGCACGCCGTCTCCGTCGAAGTCAAAAGTCTCTGACTGCACGGTCGTGTGTCCACGGGGGGCCATCCTGAGACGTCCACACGTGGCAGAGCAGGCGACAGGGGCGACACGCCCTGTCGCCTCGTCATTAATGCAGTAGTTGGAGAGCTGGCGCAGAGCCCGTCGGGGACCGACATGTGGGTCCCAGGCCCGAGGGCGACACCGGGGATGATGCACCCGGGAACGGGACGCGGGAACACAGAGTGCTCGGAATGCTTGATATCCGGAATGCCCCCGAGCCCATGTCACCCCTGTCGCCTCGTCATTAATGCAGTAGTTGGAGAGCTGGCGCAGAGCCCGTCGGGGACCGACATGTGGGTCTCGGGCCCGGGGGCGACACACAGGGATGACGCACCCGGGAACGGGACGCAGGAACACAGAGTGCTCGGAATGCTTGATATCCGGAATGCCCCCGGGCCTCGGGCCTGGGGTGGATGTGGGCGGCCGTCATGAGGCGCCTGGGGGAATGCGCTCCCGGGCCCGGGGAGTGCTCGGGCCTCGAGCCTTTGGCGGGAAATCGGCCGTAGCCGGCCGTTGCTTGTGCCGAATGTAGGCCCCGAGGAAGCTGACGTGGCCGAAGATCCACGCGTCCCCGCGGATTGTGGGACCCCCAATCCCGTTTCGCTCGGCTGGGACCAACTCCGGGCAGGAACAGGGCCACGTCTTGAAGAAACGAGGGGACGCGGGGTCCCGGCTGTAATACGGTGGATATGTGCCCGAGAATCGGAGACCCGGGCTGGAAATATGGAATGAATCGGGATGACTTCCCCGGAATTGCACTCGCCGAGGCGATGCTGTCCGGGTAATTGCGCCCTGTCTGGCTGTGAAAATGTTGAGGAAGACGTGGTGGTGCGCGAGGAGGCGCGAAAAGCCGTGGCCGAGACTGCTGCAACGGAGGCAGGGTTCCTCGACCGCGGCGAGCACCTTGTGGAGCCGATGTCCGACGAATCCGAGGAAGACGCTAGTCCCCTTCTGACTCCGCGCGCGGCCGTCTTGGGGCCCTCCATGCCCCCGAGCGCTGCCGACCCAGGGAGCGCAGCGAGGCCGCGGGAAAAGGCCGCTGGTTTGACAGAAGACGATACGGGGCGACAGACAGCCATGATCGTCCGCACCGTCGCCGAGTGCAGTAGCGAGCATGGGGGTCGCGGCGGCCACGCCGGAGCGGGCCGTCACGGAACCTGCTGATGTCCCCGCTGCCGAGGAAGATCGGGATGCCAGGGTAATATGGCCCGTGAATGCGTCCCGGGACCGACATGTGGGCGGCCGTCGCGAGGCGCCCAGGGAGCACGCGCCCGGGCCTGGGCAGTGATCGGGCCCGGGTACTTGGCGGGAAACGGCCGTAGCCGGCCGTCACCGGTGCAGAATGTGGGGCCCCGGAGAAGTTGTCGAGGAGACGTGGGGCCCACCTTTTTTTGCTGAAGTAGATGGCGATGGCCGCCGGCCAAGTGCAGGCGGCAGCCCGACGGTAGCGGCGGGAGTCTGCCCGGTTCCGGGCAGATTTCAAGAGCAGGCGGGCAGCGATCGCAATGGTGATGCAGCAGCCTGCCACCCAATCTGCTGCCGACGGGGTCTCCCGCACCCGGTTCGAGATGGGTGCGCGGGAGAAGGAAATATCCTCTCGGGAGGAACGTGTCCGGGCCCAAGAGGTCGGGCTCGCGCCCCGGGAGCATGAAACCACCGCGCGCGAGGAAGCCTTGGGGGTTCGCGAGGAGGCGCGGGAAGCCATGGCCGAGACCGCTGCAACGGAGGCAGGGCGCCTCGACCGCGGCGAGCGCCTCGTGGAGCCGACGACCGACGAAGAGTCCGAGGAAGACGACAGTCCCCTTGGGCACTGCTCGGGAACCGGTCCGAGGAAGACGAGTGACCTCCCCCTAGACGACGACATCTCCGGGCCTTCGCGCGTGCTTGCGCTCCGATTTGCCTGTCTTGCACAAAGAGATAGATTTGCATGTGTATATAATCATGTTTACATTTTCGTACCTTTGCTTGTTGTTCGGGGCGTCGCGCCCCGGAGACGCGGTATTTGTTGTTGTTGTTTTCCGATATCCCGGGGCCGGGGACGCCGAGTACCCGACGTCATCCGGCTCCGAGCGCCAACAGCCGTGAACGGCTGTAGCGCCAAAGTCCCCCTTCTGGGTCCCAGGGTAGCTGCCACCCTCGGGAGCTCGGTCCCCGAGGGCAGCGAACGTGACAGTCGCCTGGCCCGGGGACCCGGCCCTAGGGACTCGGTCCCCGGCGACGCGAGGAACTGGGCGCTGGTCTTGAGGAGCGGTTAAGTCCGTATGTTCGACCCCTCCCGTCTTCTGGGTCCGGGGGCCCTCCGTGCCCCCGGGCGCCGTTGGCCCAGAGAGCACAGCGAGGCCGCGAAAACAGACTGCTTGACCGGCTACGGGGTCGCCGGGCACTGGCAGATTCCGCTCTGCCCCTGGGGCCGAGGAGAATGAAACACAAGGCCATACAAACGGGGAAATAATAGAAATTGAGCGATGTTTAAAGTCGGATGAGATTACGTATCTGGATGTTGGAAAGGGCGGGCATGGCTCCGCGAGCACAATCCCGAGGCCGGGAGTGCTGCTCGCCCTCGGGAACGCCGAGTACCGGGCCTATCCGCCTTGAACCGCCGTAGCGCCCAGGTCCCCTTTCCGGGGCTTGGGGTAGACGCCTGCCCCGAGAGCCTGGCACCGAGGGGCCGCGGGCAACTGAGCGCGAACCTTGTGCAAAACAGTTAAGTCGTAGGTTCAACCCCTTCCGTCTTCCGGATCCGGGGGCCCTCCATGCCCCCGGGCGCGGCGAGGCCGCGGGGATAGACCGCTCAACCGTGCCTGGGGTCGCCAGCCAGCGAAGCACCCGGCGCCTCGGCGCTGGTGGTCGGGGAGGACCTGGCCAGGCCGGACACCGCAGCTCGCCCCGGGAATCTAGGTTGGCCCGACGGGGGGTTATGCCCGAGACCCCGGAGCTTCGGCAGTGCCCGGGGCGCGGTCTAAGATCCGGCCATCAGGCCTCGGCGACCGGGGCTGTGCTAGCCGGGCGAGCCCCTAGCCCGCGTCGAGGTTTGGAAAGCCTGCCGAGGATTGGTCTAATCTGCACACGATGAATTGTGAGAGTATTTGGTTCGTTCCTTTGTCCCTTCCATGCTACGAATCGTGGTGTCGACCACCTCCCGAAGGCGTCCTCGCGGTCGCGACCGTGCGGAGGAAAAGATCACGCATAAACATTTCACCCCCTACCTCTGGGAAAACCGATCCCGAGGCTAGCCAGCGGGGGCACCGGAGCCACTGGGACCCGGGGCACCGCACAGAGGGGTGCCACCACGGTCCCGTGGGCTCGACAACGCCCTGGGGTTAGCTCGTGGGGACACGGTAGCCCGTTGGTAGGGAACTGATGATTATGCGCAAACCCAGCCGCCGTACGGGCGCGGCCCGATTATGCCCCTAGGGGGTGAGACTGCCACGAACGCAACACACGGAAAAAGACGAAAGGCACGAGACCAGGAAGGATATTTAAAAATGCTGTTGAGTAAAGTGTATACACATGTGGGCCCCGGCCAGCGCTGAGATTTGGAGAAATCCGGCGCTGGCTCGGGCGCACCGCGACTTACAGGATGTATTCACAGATGAAATTTGCGAAGATCTCCCAGGCTTACCGAGCCCGGTCGGGGGACACCGATCACCAGGAAGGGGCCTTCCCGCGGGGGGAAGGTTTATTTCTTTCCGGCACGTGTGAGGACACGGCGGAGGACAAAGTCCCCGACCTGGAGTGATCGGGCTCCAACCTTACGCCGATGATAGCGCTTTGAGGCTCTGCTGGTTAGGAGCAAGGCGCGCGGCCTCGCTGGCGAAGTATACCGACTTCTGTTGTGTGTGCCCCTACCCCGGCCTGACGGGGGCCGGGAGCATGGGCTCAGCTCTCTCGGGAGGGAGCGAGCTCTCGTGGCCGAGGACAGATATGTGCCCGGGACCTGGGGGCCCTGGACTGAAATGTGGAATGTATCGGGACGACTCCTCGGACTTGCGCTCGCCGGGGCGAAGCTGTCCGGTTTATCGCGCTCTGTTGGAGTTGTTCCGGGTGCCGCGTCCCCAGACTCGCACTCGCCTTGGCGAGGCTTCCTGGTTTCGGGCTTCCCGGTGTCGAGCCAGGGGCGCGGATCCCGGGACATGGACCCTGGACCCTGGGGCCCCGGCTCGAATGTGATATGTGCCCGGGACCCGGGGGCCTCGGACAAAGATGTGGAATGTATCGGGACGACTCCCCGGACTTGCGTTCGCCGGGGCGAAGCTGTCCGGCTTATCGCGCTCTGTTGGAGTTGTTCCGGGTGCCGCGTCCAAGACATGCACTCGCCTTGGCGAGGCTGTCCGGGTTCGGGCTTCCCGGTGTCGAGCCAGGGGCACGGATCCCGGGACATGGACCCTGGACCCCGGGGCCCCGGCTCGAATGTGATATGTGCCCGGGACCCGGGGCCCCCGGACAAAGATGTGGAATGTATCGGGACGACTCCCCGGACTTGCGATCGCCGGGGCGAAGCTGTCCGGCTTATCGCGCTCTGTTGGAGTTGTTCCGGGTGCCGTGTCCAAGACATGCACTCGCCTTGGCGAGGCTGTCCGGGTTCGGGCTTCCCGGTGCCGAGCCAGGGGCGCGGATCCCGGGACATGGACCCTAGACCCCAGGGCCCCGGCTCGAATGTGATATGTGCCCGGGACTCGGTGGCCCCGGACAAAGATGTGGAATGTATTGGGACGACTCCCCGGACTTGCGCTCGTCGGGGCGAAGCTGTCCGGCTTATCGCGCCCTGTTGGAGGTGTTCCGGATCGGGAGCGGGATTCGGACCGTCCGCCAAGGGATCGGGCCGTCCGAATCAGGGCGATCGGACCGTTGATCGGCCTGACCGTTGCCCCATATCGGATCGTCCGCCTAGGGATCGGACCGTCCGAATCAGGGCAATCGGACCGTCCGCCTCAGGATTGGACCGTCCGAATCGCCCCGATCGGGCTGGCCTGCTGTCGCTCCTACTGGAACTTCTTGACCTGCTCGGCCAACTTCTGGACGGCGCGGCACTCCGTGAGGTCGTGCGAGTCCGTCTCGTGGACGGTGCACCACTTCTGGGCCATTGCCGGCTTGAGACGCTTGGCCAAGCCCTGGACGGCGGGGCACTCCGTGAGGTCGTGCCGGTCCGTCTGGTGGAAGGCGCACCACCTCCGGGCTATTGCCGGTGGCGGCGGCGCACGAGCGGCCTTTTGCCGCTTGCCGCTGTCATCGTCCCCGAGGGCAATGTCGCCCCGGGGGCTGCCCGCAACAGCCAAGGCGAAATTCACGGCGGCCTGGCGCTTCCTCCTGTCCCGACGCGACGTGGAGCGTGAGGACTCGCCGTCCTCTTCAGGGCCCTCGTCAGGGGCCCCAGGGCGTGGCCTGTTCCACGCCTGGGCCTCCTCCTTGCGGGCGCAGAGGTCGGCGAGGCTGAACAGCTCAGCCGTGGTCTGGACGTCGCGGGTGCCCAGCTTCTCAAGCATGCGCTTGTCGCGCACGCCCGAGCGAAAGGCGTGGATGACCGCGTGAGGAGCGATGTGCTGGATAGTGTTGCGGACCTGGCTGAAGCGCTGCAGAAAACGCCTCAGCGACTCGTCCCTGCCCTGACGCAGGGTGTGGAGGTCCGCCTTGGTCCCAGGGCGTGGGAAGGTACCCTGGAAGTTTGCCACAAACTGGTGGCAGAGATTTTCCCATGAGTAAATGGACCCTCGGGGAGGTTCATCATCCAGGAGCGAGCCTGGGCCTTGAGGGCGATAGGGAAGTAGTTCGCCATCACCTTCTCATCGCCGCCGGCCGCCTGGATGGCGGTGGTGTATATCTGCAGGAACTCCGTGGGGTCGACGGAGCCGTCATACTTCTCCGGCAAGCTGGGCCGGAACCTGGCCGGCCAGCGCACCTGCCGGAGGCCTGGGGAGAGCGCCAGGCAACCCGAGCCGTACTGAACGGGCTCAGGCGACAGACGACGGTTTCCCGTCGGCAGGTTGGAGCTGGAGGCCTGGGCCTCAAGACGCGCGGCAGCGTCCGGGCGCCGTTCGCGCTATCGCTCCAATGTGACCCGGGCGTCCTCGTGGGACCGCATCCAGTTCAGCCAGTCACGGAACAATGCCTGGTATACATGCTGAGAGAGAGAGAGCTTCTCTCGGTTCGATACGTCCTGTCGCACACGTCCGCCTGCTGTTGCCACGCCGGAGTTGGTGCTGCTGCAGGCAGCTAAGTCGTGAGGATGTGACGGCGCACGCCGTCGTCGCCGAAGTCAAAAGTCTCTGACTACACGGTCGTGTGTCCACGGGGGGCCATCCTGAGACGTCCACACGTGGCAGAGCAGGCGACAGGGGCGACACGCCCCGTCGCCTCGTCATTAATGTAGTAGTTGGAGAGCTGGCGCAGAGCCCGTCGGGGACCGACATGTGGGTCCCGGGCCCGGGGGCGACACCCGGGGATGACGCACCCGGGAACGGGACGCGGGAACACAGAGTGCTCGGAATGCTTGATATCCGGAATGCCCTCGGGCCCCGAGCCCGAGGTGGATGTGGGCGGCCGTCATGAGGCGCCCGGGGGAATGCGCTCTCGGGCCCGGGGAGTGCTCGGGCCCCGAGCCTTTGGCGGGAAATCGGCCGTAGCCGGCCGTTGCTTGTGCCGAATGTAGGCCATGGGGAAGCTGACGTGGCCGAAGATCCACGCATCCCCGCGGACTGTGGGACCCTCAGTCCCGTTTCGCCGACATGGCTCAAGGTATTTTATTATTGACGGAGATTTATATCCCACATAGATATCGAGCTTCTTGTGTGGGCCCATAGTAGTACGCTGGGGTGGTGAGATCGGTACGTATGTAGCGCAACTGAACTTTCGCAGATGAGAAATATCTGGTAGATTTTCACGTACTAGTTGTAGGGGGGAGTTGGTATGGTAAGCAGTTGGACGCAATTGTATTAAGTCAGCAGTGTGTAAAACTGCATGACCCCAACAAGATGTTGGTAAATTACAATTTTGCAACAATGGTCTTGCTATGAGCTTTATTCTCATAATAAGAGATTCAGCTAAACTATTTTGCGTGTGGACATATGGAACAGAGTGCTGAACTTGAATTCCTAGGGCCATACAATAATCATTGAAGGCACGCGATGAGAATTCAGCAGCGTTGTCCATTCGAATTGATTGAATTCGATGTTCAGGATGATGTGTTCGTAATTTAATAATTTGAGCAATCAATTTGGCAAATGCATGGTTTCGTATAGATAAAAGGCACACGTGTGACCATCGTGTAGATGCGTCAATTAAAATCATAAAGTATCTGAACGGTCCACTTAGTGGTTGTATAGGACCACATATATCACCTTGAATGCGTTCAAGGAATTTTAGTGGTTCAGCTCTGATCTTAAGGTAAGAGGGCCTTAAAATCAATTTCCCAGTGGCATATGAGGTGCACATAAAATCCGAAGATTGTGGGAATTTGTTGCTCTTAAAAGCATGATCAATTGAATTGCTGATAATTTTCCGCATCATCCCTATTCCAGGATGGCCAAGGCGATCATGCCAAGTTTGGAATGTGTCAACATTCTGAAAAATTATCTTATATGCAATGTGTTGTACGGGCTTGATGTACGTGTAGTACAATCCAGAGGATAAAGATGAAATTTTTTCAAGCACTTGTTTACCATATCCGTTGTTCTTAGTCAAGAGGAGATATTCCTCTTTGTTGTCATCTTGGGTTTCGATATGGAAACCATTCTAACAAATATCTCTATAATTTAATAGGGTATGAGTGTAATCGGGATACAGTAATGCATCCTCAATTGTCAATTGAGTACCTATCGGGAGCATGATAGAGGCACGACCAGAGCCAACTATCGTTGCATCACGTTCAGCGATTGTCAAAACACTTCCTTATCTCTTTGTAAGAGTCAAGAAATATTTTGTGTCCCGAATTATAGAGTTTGTGGTTCCACTATCCACAAGGCATAATTCCTCCTTCATTGGATTGAATCCCGTAAATATATATATAGAAAGAAGAATTTGATGAAATTCTTATCAGATATATAGACTATGTACAAATATTTATTTAATACTGAATAGGTTCGGTATATTTTTGTAGCATACTAGCATACAATATAGATGACAACTTAGTATTATTACAACATATAGTAAGACATAATTAACATAGAATCTATGTTATTGGGAGACTATATAAGGTCTCCAAATATATCTTGTGAAGCAAACTTCACAAGCATGTCGTTATTGGTCGTGGGTTCACCTTGCTGAGGAGGAGCCTCAGTGCTCTTGAGTTCCTCTAGAAACTTCTGAGAACAGCTTACTCCATCGGTGTTGTCGGTTTGGAGATTGAAGTGTGATTCAATCCTCTCGTTTTGAGCAGGCTTGTCTTTGGCCACAGACTGAAGGTACAAGTTGATAAGATGCCTGGGGGTACGGCATTTCTTAGTTGTATGGCTATGACAGCCACACTTCTGACAAATGTCAGATTTATTTTTGTTCTTGAAATTGCCTTTCTCCTTTTGGAATCAACGAGATCTTTGCTTCTTGTTACGTTTGTGTTTATCCCTGAAGTTCTTTGGATGGTTTCTATTACCATCGAACTTCGGTTTATTCTGATCATGTATATTCGTATGTACTTCAGGCAAGGGTGCTGCTCCAACAGGGCGTTGCTGATTATTCCTTAACAGGAGTTTATCATGTTTTTCAGTCTGAGTTATTACGTGCATTAGATCAGAATAAGTTTGGTAATTTGTAGCACACCATTGGTGCTGTAGAACCCGGTCTGCGGGGAGCATGGTAGAGAGTATCTTCTCTATCTTCTCCACATCAGTGGGTTCTTTTTCACAAAACTGCAACTTAGAGCAAATATTATGAAGGGCATGATTGTATGCTCCAACTGTCTTAAAGTCTTGCAGCCGTAGATGTGCCCATTCATAGTTAGCCTCTGGGAGTATCACAGCTTTCTACTGTTCATACCTATTTTTGAGGGCTAACCAAAGGTTTCGTGGATTCTTCTCGTAGAGATACTCCGCCTTTAAATCTGGATGTATGTGACTTCTTATAATATATAAGACAGTATACATTACATTAGCAGTAATATTAGGCGGATCCTCTCCTTCAGGAAAATCAAGTATCACTACCAACATGCTCCGAGTGGCTAGGCTGACCTTGACATCCATTGCCCATATAGGATAGTTGTGGCCATCAAGAGCGAGAATCTCAAACTCTTTGGCGGCCATTTATGTCCTATATAAGAAATAACATAAATTGATTAATTTACATGTGGTAAATTAATTTTGTATGGTAATTGTTGTAATAATATGCAAATATTTGAATACAAGATGTCTTGCATCCATAATAGCGTAGAACTCAAGTATGGAATATAACCCTATGGACGAGGTGTCTCGTTGCTAATGGCATAGTCTACAAAACTTGTAGTAGATACCTTTTAGTCTCCATAGTTTTGTGTTATATTCATGTTTATCGAAAATCATGTCTTGGTGGTAAACACCAATTTTGAACGAGTTGTCTCATTAATTTTGGCATAATCTACAAAAAATTGTAGTAGATGCCAAAGGGCATAATCTACAAAAAGTTGTAGTAGATGCCAAAAAGGTATAGTCTACAAGTGTTGTAGTAGATACCGTTGACATAATCTACAAAGTATTGTAGTAGATGCCGGTAGTATAATCTATAAATATTTTTGTAGTAGTTGCCATTGTCATGATTTTTAATAAGTAGAGGAATTTCTATAGATATTGTGCATATGAATTCCAATGGAATTAAGTAAAATAACTTAATTAATAGGAATTCGAAATTTAAATTTATAAAAATTAATAATTTACAAAATTTAAACATGGTCGATAATTAAATTGCGAGTAAATAAACTACAATAAAATAATAGACCAAATATGTAATATTAACAAAACTGTTACCGTTTATAACAGGTACAGGGACTTATACATAAAACACAGAAGGATATTTTGTAGTTTTTATTTAACTATAGGGTCTAAACTGTAAAATATACATTGCA
Source organism: Oryza meyeriana var. granulata (assembly GCA_003991445.1). Lineage (NCBI taxonomy): Eukaryota > Viridiplantae > Streptophyta > Magnoliopsida > Poales > Poaceae > Oryza > Oryza meyeriana. The sequence goes on from RYFJ01000290.1 coordinate 308,466, forward strand.
TGCAGTGGGGGGGTGTTAATGGGCCTTGGCGGCCGGCCCATTCTGCCGGTATAGATTGGATCGGGGGGGAGGAGCAAAAACCCTAACTGCTCCTCTCATCCACTGTGCCGCCGCCGCCGCCATGGAAGCTGTGGCCTCTCCAGCCGGCGCTAGCGAGAGGCCGCCTTCCCCCCCCTCCCCTGTGCTTCCCCATCTCCTTCTAAGCCATTGAGGATGACTCCCCAAACGAGAAGTCACTCTCTTCTTCTTCCTCCTCGATGTACCCATTTGAGGTCTTCTTGGGTGTCGGCGACGGGCGGAAGAGGCCGGAGCCGCGGTTCGCCGCGGCGCCGGCGTGGATCCGCCGGCGGTAGAGGGGATGCGCACCCCGACGAGCGGCCAAGGTCCAGCGTGCATCTGCGCGGGCCGCTTCCGGCGTCGGCGTTTCAGCGACAGGCGGTGCCAGCGCTCCGGCGACGGGTGGCGCGACGGAGGGCGGCGTGTGCGGAGTGTGTGAGATGCCGCCGCCGACGCGCCCAACGGGCGGCGCAACGGAGTCGGCCGGACGCCGGGTCACCTCCCTTCCGCGCAAGGTGCCGCTGGCAACGGACGGCGCGGTGGAGTCCGCCGGGCACGAGGTCACCGGTCTTCTGCGCAAATGGCCGCCGGCGACGGGCGGCGCGGTGCTCCCCCTGGGTCTTGCCGGCGTCGGCTTGCGGACGCCGTGTTCCACCCATGGTCGACGGCGCTTCGGCGTCGACCTATGCCCGGTGGCGATGAAGTTCCTCTTCGGTGGTGGAGGTGGTGTCGCAACGGGGGCCTCGACGTGGGCGTGAATAGCGTCCACGGCATCCACGGCGGCTCGTAGTGTGGCGGCTTCCACATGCGGTTGCGTCATCACCCGTGCCATTCCGGAACGGCAACGCTCCACGGCGGCACGAACTTGGTGGCGAGCCTGTGTCCGTCTGCTCCCAAGCCTTTCTCCGGGACGGCGACGAAGAAGATGGCGAAGGATATCGCCGAGGGATTGGATTGAGGACATTACCCCGCGCATTGCTGCACGGTGGTGTTCACAAAGGTGAAAATCGATGTCTTCCATACCTTGATTTGCCTCTTCTTCCTTTGTCTCGGCTTCGGCCTTCTCAGTGAAGAGCGAGTGACTGATAACGTGTTGAGAGTAAAATAGTGAATGATCTCTGTTATTGATACTCTTGATGATTACATTGTAGTAATTACATATATATATATATATATGCATCCGTTGCCAGAGGTGGTGTTGATTCGGGATGGATGTGTCTCCTCCTGAATCAGCGGTTATAAGACAATTTGATCATAAGACAATTTGATCACATGCGGAATGGCGGAATGGTTTGTAACAATCTAGACCATCCATTCGGACGCTCGAGAGAGATTTGTACATAGTGGTACCTCCCACGTGTTCCTTAACTGCAAAAGGAGGTACCATCGGTGGAAGGGTAGCAAAGTAATTTCTGGTCTCAATCTCCCAACCTCACTAGTCACTCCCCCCAGGTCGTCTCCCTCTGTTCTTTCCCACTCTTTCTCTCGCGCGCTCAGCATGGGTTCAAGGTCAGGACGGCCCTTGCTGGCCGAGTAGTAGTCGGTTGGGAAGGCACGGAGGAAGCCAGCAAGATCAAGCAGCTGCCAGGCTTGGAAGGGTGGGAAGGAAGCAAGCCTACTTTGGCATTCTTTCGCACGACGTCGGTGACTCTACCGCGCAGAGAGCTCCTGCTCAAGGTGCCGCTCCTTCCATCTATGCGCCGACGAGCTCCATCCTGTGTAGATCTGAGCATCGTTGATTTGGTGGCCAGCCTTCGTTTCCCCAGTCCGTATGTGGTAGCGGTGGCAGCAACGATGTTTCCTCGCCGGCAGATTATTCCTCCAACCCAGCCCGGCAAATGTGTAGCTTGGTGTCGCCGCCAAAATGGATCCAATCGCTCAGGCCGATCCGTCCAAGGTGAAAAACGGGAGAATGGTGGTCATTGGAAGTGGAAGAGCAGATGAGATCGCGGCAAAAGAGGCCCATGAGATGGTGCGCTGGTCACCGGAGGACAGGTGAAGGAGGAGGGGACAAGCAGGAAATGCCATTTCTATCCATCACCATCAAGTGGTACCGGACATACCTCATCCAGTTCGTTGAGCAATGAGATGATCTTGACAGGTGAAGGGGTGTTTGAATTCATTTACCGTGCTGGCTTATAATCTGTACGTAAAATAAAAAATATTATTAATATATAATTAGTTAAATATTAATTATTAACAATTTAAAAAATGGATCTATTTAATTTTTTTAGATACTTTTATATATAAATTTTTTAAAAAACATATCATTTTACGTTTTAAAAAACGTACTAACAAAAATCAAGAAAGAAGCTATAAGTAAGAAGTAGAAACAAACACTCTATTTGCAACAGTAAGACTTCATGCAATTGGCCTCAACTGTCATGGATTTTCATTTGGTGTTTTTTGAATCTATCCACATGAATGAATCGGGAATTTTTAGAGTTTGCTTTGGGATGCAAATGACTACACTGCAGAAAGTTCTAGGACTCTTCGCAGATAAGGATGGATAGGATCTTTACTGGCATGCTTGTGGTCTTCATTGACCCTGGTGCAGTGTAAATAAACTTGAACAATAATCATTTTACTCATTTAAATCAAGTTACACTTGTAATCTTATATTGGCCACATTTCCATACTAATCAAGTAAACACCTTCTTTACTTTCATCTAATTTCCAAGACTAACAGCCAATGCATCAACCATATGGACAATAAAATATTTTACTTCTGTTCCTTTTGCAATACTTATTTCACAAATACAACCTATGAACCTAACTACAAACAAGATAAGCGCCAAATGGTCAGACCGCTTACCTTAGGCACCATTCAGTAGAGCTTTTTGGCTTGCTTATTGGTGACACGCAAAAGAAGATAAATCATCAGTACATAATTAATTAAGTATTAACTATTATAAACTTAATTTTTTAAGAAACTTATATATATATAGAGTTTTTTTAAAAAAATACACTGTTTAAATAATTTAGAAAGCATGCTGGTAAAAAACAAAATAGGGGCTCCGAAGGCCCATTCAAACGGTGCCTTCATGTGCTAGTTGGTGCTGGGCTCATTACTTAGCCTTCTGCCAGCGTGGCGCAGTGGTCAACTCCATTTTTTGCGTTTAGTTTTTATAGGGCTCTATTTATCAAATAAGTATTTAAAAGATTATAATTTAAAATTTTGAACTGTCATAAGACATCGAAGTTTTCTCTGTCATGACAACTAACAAGATCCCGAATATCTGTACTAGGGGTGAAAACGATTCAGATAATATTCGCTAACCGTCCGAAATTTCGGATACGGATAGGATCGGTCGGATAATTTTCGGATAATCTCGGATTCGGATACGAAAACGGATAATTTTTTTCGAATACGGATACGAATACGGTAAAGGTATTATCCGGCGGATTTCGGAATCGGTCGGAAACTATCCGGAAAAATTTTCGGATATCCGCATAGGCCATCACATTTACTCTAACCTAAAAAACCTAACCCAGATTCACCTCACAGGCACAGCGAGGAACTCGGCCACAGCCCACAGCCCACAGGCGCCGCCATCCCGTCGGCCGAACTCGTCCATCGCGCCGCCGCCCCGTCGGCCGTCGCCCCACCGTCGCGCCGTCGCCCCACCCTCCCGGCCGGTCTCCCCCGTCGCGCCGCCACCCTCCCGGCCGGGCTCTCCCGTCGCGCCACCGCCCCGTCGCCCCACCGTCGGCCGTCGCCCCACCGTCGCGCCGCCGCCCCCGTCGGCCATCGCCCACCCTCCCGGCCAGTCTCCCCCGTCGCGCCCGTGGCCGCCGTCGCGCTGGCCCGAGCCCCCGCGGCCACCTCGCGCCCCCCATCGGCCTCCTCCGCCGCCCGGCCTCGTGACCCCCGCGGCCGCCGGCAACTCCAAGGGCATTTTCAGGCAATTGTGCTTCCACTTTCAGTGAGCTTTGATTCTGTAGTTAGTTTTATTTTGATGTTTGGAAGATTTGCAAGAACAGAACAAACTGAAAATGCTGAAGATTTGTTGGCACCTATGAACTATGATGTTACAGCAGTACAGTGCCCTGAAGCTCACCGGATGACTAGAATAATTTCATCTACCATTAATTTTCAGGACTGAGATGGAAGAAGAATCTGCTCAAGGTGATTCCTTGCACGCATGAACTGATCATCAGTCAAGGAATAGCTCCCGGTGCCCGTGCCGGTGCCCCTGCTGGCCGCGTCCTCACTGTCCACCAAGACCAAGGTCGCCCTCGTGCCACCGCGGCTCTGCCCAGTTCTGGAAGTCAGGGGACTACGTCGTCGCCCAGCGCAATCCTGACGCCGATGCCCCCGGTAAGCTAGTCCTAGCACCTAGGTTGAATTAGGTGCCATATTTGTCGAATTCCTGTGATGCTAAATTAGGTATTGAATTCCTGTGATGCTGAATTAGGTAATCCGCATCGCATCATCAATTAAAGTATACCATCTGGATGGTAGTATTCATTATCTGCTTGGACAATATATAGGTCATGGATTCGTCATCATGGTTTGTGCTTCTATTACTCACTCATAGAATTATTTGGTTGACTTTCATACTTCCACTAATATATGATCAATCTTTTATTCACAGACCGAGGCTACAAATCATGAGAAAGATGATGATGTGGAGTGTTTTGATGACGAATGTGACATATCACCAATGGATATTTGAAGGAAATGTTGCTGAATGTTTATGTTATGAACTAAGTTAATGTTTGTGATGAACTAAGCTTATGTTAATGTTTGTGCTGAATTTATGTTAATGTGTGTGATGAACTAAGCTTATGTGATGTGGTCTATGTGGATGAATTATTTTGTGGTAAATTATTTGATTGAGTATTTAAACTATTTGGATGGTCTATGTGGATGGTCCATGTTATGTGGATGAACTATTTTGTGATGGAAAATTTGATCATGTGATTAAACTATTTTTGTTGATACAAATGCTTAAATTACTATATCTAAAATTTATGATTAAATCGAAGATGGTGATATGATTGTATACTTGTATAGAAATTAGTAATGTGTCGCTGATATAGATGCTTGAAATTTGTTGTATATATTGTTTAGCTAAAAATTTGAAAATATTGATATATTGTTTTACAAAAAATAATAGGTTATCTCTCTTCGTTGTTTTCTAAAGTTCAGTTTGAGGGGTTTTTATATTCGAATAAATATTCGTTACCGTATTTGTTCCGATTCGTATTCGCTCCGTATTTGTATCCGGTAATATTCGATTCCGTTTTCGTATCCGAGGTTTCCGATTCCGAATTCGATTCCGAAAAAAATATGAAAACGAATATGGTATAGCTAGTTTCCGACCGTTTCCGATCCGTTTTCACCCCTAATCTGTACTACTAACTAACAGTTGCCAATTTTATAAAAAAAGAAAAAGAAATACTAACTGTTGCTAGTCAGCAACCACACTGAACGATTTGACATTTCCATGCCATGTTCGCAAATGCCTGATTGACTAGCTACTAGCCACCATTTAAAACAGAGGTTGATCACTTGGCCTTAGAGTCCGTTTAAAACAGAGGTTGAATTTAAGCTTCTCTCTCGTTAATCAGAAACATGTTTTTTAACTAGTAAATAATGTATTTTTTTTAAAAAAAATTTATATAGATTTTTTTTAAAATTAAATAAATTTATTTTTTAAGTTTATACAGCTAAGATTTAATTAATTATATCTAATAACCGTTCTTGTTTGACATGCGTCTAAGCGGGTACTTGATTCAGCTTCTCGTGGTGGTTTATAAGTCGCACGTAAAACGAGAAATATTATTAATGTATGATTAATTAAATATTAATTATTATAAAATTAAAAAATAGATCTATTTAATTTTTTAGAGATACTTTCATATATAAAATTTTGCCAAAAAACACACCATTTTATATTTTAAAAAATATGCAGTAAGGTAAATCAAACGCCCTGTAAAGCTCACGCCAACGTCTGTTTCAAACTGTGCGTAAACCGTTTGCTGCACGGTTGGCTGTCCCCTGACCCATCTCAGCGACGACTTGCGTTCTTCTGGGTCGTCGCGGCCTAAAACATTTTTCCATCTCTGCTCGAATAATTGGCGTTGGCCAGCCTGGGACAAAGCATCTTCCTCCCTCCCTCCGCTCTTCGTCTTCTTCTCCGTCTCCTTGTGTGCTCCACTTCTCCTACCAACCAACCGCCGGAGACCAGTCGCCATTATTCCCTCCCGCCGACGAGCTTCCTCCTCCGTCGTCTCTTCGGGAGAGGAGGGGACCAGAGGAGGCGCCTAGCTTGGCCGGCCGAAGACCGTCTATCCGTCCGCCGCCATGAGCAGCGATGTTCCCGGTACTCTTCACTGACAAGCTTAGTTTTTTCTTCTCAATCAAATATGTATTCTAAAAAGATTCTTGCCTCTTTATCAGGCTAATCATTTTTCGGTGTATGTATGTATATGCAGGCTACTTCGTCGGCCGGCCGATGAACTACGCGGAGCCCAAGGAGCAGGAGCAGCAGGTCGCCGACGTGCAGAGGCCAGCTTCCAACACACAGATCCCTGGTGGTACGTGCAAGCTCGATTGATCTAATCGTTTCGCCAAAAAAGAGTCGACTTTGCAAGAATTCGTTGCTAAATTTTTGCTTCGTTTTCGTTTTTGGGGAGAAGACTACTTCGTCGGACGTCCCGCCAACCACCAGCAGCAGCCGCCGCCACCTCCGCCGGCGCCGGAGAGACCGAGCTTCTTGGCCAAATGGTACTCCGATTTGCACTGAAGAAAATTTTTATATATATGCCGTTATGTTTCACATCAATTCATGAATTTTTGCTTTGTTTAGTAGTACTACTACTTGTTTGGCGTTTGGCTTTTGGTGATTCTCTGTTTCGCGTCTGCAGCTGCCCATGTCTCGCCGGCGGCGGAGCTGAGAGCTAGACCAACAAGTCCGGCGGCCGTCGCCGTAAATTCGACCGGAAAATTGAAGTAAATTTACATTGAGGGATAAGGCTCAGACGTGTTTGTATTGCAAAGTTTTGCTGAAGTTGCTTCTTTTTACTAGTCATTTAATACCAATTGTTCATTCTTATCGTCAGAGTGCGAAATCGGTGAAATTGTCCATTCTAGTCGGGCATGTTTTCTCCTTCGTTGAAATGAACTACTACATAGCTGTCAAATGCAAACAATGGTTTTTTTTTTGTTTTATTTAGTACTGATGTAGGTTGCATGTTTATCCTGAATTTAATTCCTTTTCAAAAAATAAATCATATCTTTTTTTACTCCTTGACCCAAACCTTTTTATTTTCCGTCGAATTTTGCAACTCGAGTGTATATATATTTGTTGTTGGCGCTGCTATCTTATCTACAGTACTCATACAAAGCGGAAATTATGGTAGAATTTCAACGGTAGGTGTCGGAGGATGAAACCTCGACGGCGGGAAGTCAGGAGACCCCCCTTTGAGATTCGGCCAGGGGAGTAGTTCTCAGGTGAAGCCGGCGTCAGATGTAGAAGAAAGATAGGCGAAGAAGACGTAGAAGAGGCGGGGTTCGGACCGTCCGGACCGTCCGAACCGTGGTGAAGCAGAAGGGTCCGGACCGTCCGATGCGGGTCCGGACCGTCCGAAGCGTGGTAATCGCGCAGGGTGTTAGGGAAGACGATGAACAGAGGCGCACAGAGGAGGCAAGAGGATTTATACAGGTTCGGGCCGTACGGAAGCGTAAAACCCTACTCCTGTGTGTATGCTATATGGAGATGAATGTATTTGTTGTTACAAGGAGAACTCCGGGATGCTCGGAAGCTAGCCCGGGAATTCCAAGGTTTGAGCGCCAGAGTCCTCGAGAGTTCGAGTCTAAGTGTCTAAGGCGGGAGCTCCAGCTGAGAGAGTCCCCTTCTAAATGTGGCATGGATCCTCCTTTATAGGCGAGGGGAGTCCACAGCGCCAGCACACCGAGAGAGAGAGAGAGAGTTTCTGGAGAGTTCTCCGGTCCTCTCCTCCGCCTGCGACGCCCACGCCGGAGTTGGAGGGACGTCCAGTCGCTCCCGTCCGCCTGCGACGCTTGCGCCGGAGTTGGTACTGCTCGTCTGGTCAAGCTCGGTCAGCACGTCGCCGTGAGCGGACAGAGCATGGAGATGGGACGGCGCCTGCCTCCGCTGCCGGGGCGTGGACATCCGGAGCCCTTAGTCAAAAGCGCTCTGCTTGTACAGTGAGAGGATGGAGCGGAGAGATGTGACGGCGCACGCCTCTGCCGCCTGGTCGTGGAAAAAAGGGGCCTGCACAGTCAAAAGTCTTCTGACTGCACGGTCAGATATCCACGGGGGGCCATCGGGAGACGCCCACACGTGGCAGAGTAGTTGGCAAGTTGGTCCGCGGAGTCCTTCCAGTGAATCGGCATCGGCAGTCGGTAGTCGGCCGTCGGGCCCGGGTAGTCGGCAGTCGGCCCCGGGCCCGGGCATCGGCATGATGACGCCCCGGGAGCGAGGCCTGAGGCCGATGGAGATGGCGTCCCGGGGCCGATGGGGCACTACCCGGACTTAGCCGTCTCCTCTGTAGAATGTGGGCTCGGAGGATCTCCGACGTGGACGGGAATCCACGCGTCCCTACCAAATGTGGGACCCCCAGTCCCATTTCGCCGACAGTAGGTAATTTACGTATTACATGGATAATGATATAGCTTTAAAATATTTGTTTTGCTACGGTCGACAACCTAGCAACGAATCATTTTTCTGATGTGCTACAACCAGGGGTGAAAACGGTATAAAATTCTCAACCGTACCGATACCGTTTTCGTTAAAGTATATAAAAATGATATTGTTTTCGATTTCTGTTTCTAAAAATTTAATTTTTCTAATTTCTGTCAATATCGTATTAAAGTTGTCACAGAATAGTTAAAAGTAATAAATATGAAAATTTAACAAATTTCACGAAAAATATATTCTAGTTTATTTTAGGTAATATTATAATATATATTCTTTGGCAAATTTTGCTACAGAATATTCAAAGTTTATGGTGTTTACTCGTGGACATCAAAAAATGACACGGTTCGAGGACACATTGCTGAAGGACACCACGGCTATTATTTTATTATTTTTGAGCCAAATAGAGAAAGAAATCACGCAGAAAAGATGAGTTTACCCCTTAGACAAGCAACATATAACTCGGCCCGGTTTGGTTCGAACCAAACCCGAGCCCTATTCTCTTGATCCTCTCCAAAACCATAGAAAAGGAGGTGGCAGACACAACTAGGGTAGAATCTAGCGGCCCGAAGGGCAATCTTGTCTTTTGATAGAATTTCTCTCTCTGATAAAAGAATGACAGCAGTGTTCTCCCGCAAATAACCTATATTTTAGGATTTTCTCGAGTCATATCATATTTTTGCAGTGTTCAGAGTAAAAACTATAAACTTTAGATATCCTATAACAAAATTTATCATATTTTTTTATTCGTAGCAAGGGATGAACACTCAACTAATAGGTAAAAGAAAAGAGAGAAGCTTCCGCTTATAAACCAGATCCAATACTATCCACTGTGAAAGGTTTCGCAATTTCATCAGCAGAAACCATCCTTTACGCGGATTCAGATTCTTTGTAGTAATGCAATAATGCAGAGAAACGCTGTGGCAACAATGTATAAATCAATTGGGCACAAAAATGTCCCTGTAGCATTGGCGTTGTTGCAGTTGATTTGAGCCACCATCCGTCTGTGATCACGGTTGATAACAAACCCAAGGGACCGTTCGAATCTTCACTTTTGGGGGTAAAAACTCTTTTCTCGTGAGCATGTTTTTCAAAACGGTATGTTTTTTAAAAATTTTCTATATAAATTTTTTTTAAAAGATCATATTAATCTATTTTTTAAGTTTATAATAGCTAATACTTAATTAATTATATGCTAATAACTTACTTTATTTTACATGATTATTATCTTTTTTTTTCTCATCTTTAAACTTACCCTAAGACATGTTCATGTAGATCCATTACATTAGGACCTTCAATGTTAATGATCCATTGGCCCTTTATGCATCAGGGACGACCACAGCCAGAATCCGTTCAACTCAAGTAGTCCTTTTTCAGCTATATCATTGGATTATCACTCCATGTCTCTAAAAATATTTTTTTTCAAAAAACTTTATTCTAGTATATTACTTGGACCACATGTTCTAAACTATTTGTTAAGTTTATTTTTTAAATATTTAATTTATTTCTATAATAATATAGATAATATATAGTACATGATAATAATCAGTCTTAAACGTGGCAATTGCTAACAAGGAAAGCCATTTGGTTTTTTTATCGAATAAATGGAAAGCCATTCAATTCTTCATGTGCTCCTTGTCTATGCCGTTTGCCACCTTAGCTTATCAGCGGCAACAAAAATTTAAATTTTAAAACATAATTTTAGATTTTTTTCATTATAATTATTTTTCTAGCATTAACTTTAAACACACAGATATAAACATTTTATCTATAAATAATTTTTGGTTGTTTATTGGCGGTATCTCAAACGAGCATAGTCACATTCCTACTGCCTACTCTGTTTATCCTAAAATAGAGTTACCTTTAAAATTTAAATTTGCTTTAAATATAGCTAACTAGAGTCGTAAAAGATAAATTTTCATACTAACTTTTTCATCTTATTTCTAGCAATCCACGTAACCTCAACTAGAGAGGGTCCCACACACTTTATCTAGCCTAGACTATAATAAAAAATATTTTTGACCTTGGATCTCAATGCTTAATATCTCTAAAGAACTTACTAGGTAAGTTAGGATAGAGAGAGTATTATTTTGGTCTGAATAGAATAGAATAGCTCAATGGTTCAAGATACAATCGAATGGATTAACTATATTTCTTTTCTTTTGTAAAAAACACACATACCTCGGGTAGGATGCCTTGAACATGGTCCCAATCAAATCCCAGAAATTATTAGGAGATGGAACGACGACTTTGACCCAGCCAAAAAAAATAAAAAGAAGAAATAGATGAACCAAGCTGCGGGCAGCTGTGATTCTGTGAAGCTGCCTCATTCGTTCCATCTCTTGTCGCATCGCAGCTCCGTCCTCCGAGCGGGTCAAGGCCTCCTCTTCTCTCTCATCAGCGATCTCCATTTGCGATTCAGCAGAGGTGCGTGCATTTCTTCGCTTGCAAAGCAGAGCCGTTTCACCGCTGCGCGGAGCATTTCTGTCTCGATTTGCTCGGCGATTTTGTTGATTTATGGTTTGCTAGCGTCTGGGCTGGGAGATGGTGAAGGATGCGCTCTTCTCTCGATTTCGATCTGCGTTTCTGCGAGGAATCGTCATGCGAGTTGACTTCAACGATTTATATTCTCTACCCTTTGGGACGTCCCTCTTGCGGCGCCCGCGACGTGCTCGTCGGAATGCGCCTGCCCAACCGGGAGCATTTTATCCGAGGCCACGCTGGGTGCCGACGCCTGCGGCGAGGGGAGGCCACCACGCCCTCCCCCCGATGTGATTCCGCAGCCTTGCGCGCGCTGGCGGAGGGTCAACGCGATAGCATTTTTTTTTGTCCAAATCTTGCTCTGTATAGTGCACTATCACAAACAGAAACAGCTTTCCTGACTGCGTTCTCGTCCTCTCTTGTTTGATTCTGCAGGGTTGAGCACACTGACCGTTCAGCACCTGCGCTCCAGCCCTGTTCTCTGGTCTTCCAGCAGGTGAGCAAGCATCTGAATCACTAGTATGGACTGTATTTGTTGTTCCCTGTTCAGTTCTGTAGATCATTTTTTTTGTTCACCATAGTTGTTAGTCTGATGTATTTTGTGGACAATTGCAACCTTGTTCCAGGAAATGCTACTACTTGCTTGTCTCATGAATAGTCTTTTTGTTTACTGTCTTGCTGATGAATGAGTTATTAGTTGTAATACATATTAACTGTGTTAAGCCCAAAAGTTACTTCAGCTAAAGCTGTATCTATGATAGTTGCTTAAATGCAATAAGTGGATACTCAGTTTGAAGTAAACAACTACATACAGAATGGTTCTACTATCTCATGTTGTATAATAATGTCTCTTACTGACCCAAGCAAGAAAGCTCTTCCAAGAGCATAGTTTATCCAGACAATCTCATAGTGCGTTCCCAAACTCCAATGTAGGTTTCAGAAAAAATCGTCCCATGCAAATTCATCAAAATATAGCTTGGAACTGAACTTCATTTATGGTACAGTTCACCAATCTGATTTGGAATCCTTCTCCCTGCCCATCGACAAAGCTTGTCATTTATTTGCTAAATTTATTGTATGAGATGCTGTTAGCTTCTCAATACTAACTTTGATCTACGAGATTATAGAAGAATTACTCTATATACCTCGGGAGTTGTACACGGTGCATGGATACCATATTTCTTCTCACGGGGGACCATTATTATCCATGTGTGAACAGTTCCACACATTTCATGTGGAAACCAGCGGAATTTTGTGTGATGAAGCTACACATTTTGTCCAGGAAAACAAGTATCTATACTACTTTAAATGTTGGTAGTGGTGGTGGCAGAGAATCTGCCACCACCACCACTATCACTGGTGTGTGGGCCCCATAATGCCAATGAAACCTTTGTGCTCCTAGATTCAAACGCTCCCAATCCTCAATTCCGTCCGGATAAGCAAACAAGTGATACTAACATATTTGTTAAAAATATATATTTTGTCTATGACGTATTATAATATATTTTCTTTTATCCATAGCAAAGCATGGGCATTTTGCTAGTATTAATTAAAGGCATCAATGAATAAAGCTTTTCTTTGACATATAAGTTCAAATAGGGACTACAAAATCATAGGCAATTTGTTCTTCTCCTATGTGACATGATGGTCTGTGTTTATTCTTTCAGCACAAATGGCCGAGGCAGTGCTTCTTGCTGTCAAAAAGGTTGGCAACGTTTTAGCAGATGAAGCTGCCAAGTCTGTTATTGCCAAGGTGTCTGAAAAGGTTACTAATCTAAAGGAGCTGCCAGAGAAAGTCGAAGACATAAGGAAGCAACTGACAATTATGAACAGTGTTATACGTCAGATAGGGACCTCATATCTCACGGATATAGTAGTGAAAGATTGGATTGCTGAGGTGAGGAAGTTGGCCTACCGTGTTGAGGATGTTATGGACAAGTACTCATATCATGCTCTTCAACTGGAGGAAGAAGGTTTCTTGAAGAAGTACTTTGTTAAAGGTTCTCATTATGTCGTGGTTTTTAGTGATATTGCTGAAGAGGTAGTTAAGTTAGAGAAAGAAATCCAGCAGGTTATAAAGCTTAAAAAGCAGTGGTTGCACCCTTCCCAGCTCAATCCCAACCATCTTGCTGACAGTGGAAGACAGCGGTCTCACGACAGCTTCCCAGATCTTGTCAAAGATGAAGATCTTGTGGGCTTTGAAGGCAACAGGAGATTGCTGACTGGATGGCTGTACTCTGATGAGCCAGATAGAGCGGTGATAACGGTGTCGGGTATAGGTGGGTTGGGAAAAACTACTCTAGTCACAAATGTGTATGACCGTGAAAAGCCCAACTTTGCTGCTCATGCATGGATTGTTGTGTCACAGACCTACACTGTGGAGGCTCTGTTGAGGAAGCTACTCAGGAAGATTGGGTCCACTGAACTGTCACTCGATAGCTTGGACATGGATGTGCATGAATTGAAAGAAGAAATAAAGAAAAATATCGAAGGTAGAAAATGTTTGATTGTTCTGGATGATGTCTGGGACAAAAAAGTGTACTTTCAGATGCAAGATGCATTCCAGAATCTTCAAGCAACTCGAGTCATTATCACAACACGAGAGAACGATGTTGCAGCCCTTGCTACCTCAGCACGTTGCCTCAAGCTCCAGCCTTTGAATGGCTCCGATGCATTTGATCTCTTCTGTAGAAGGGCTTTTTACAACAAGAAGGAGTACACATGCCCCAAGGAGCTAGAGAAGGTTGCTAATTCTATTGTTGATAGATGTCATGGCCTACCACTAGCAATTGTAACAATAGGAAGCCTTTTGTCTTCGAGACCAGCAGCAGGATTTGTTTGGGATAAAATATATAACCAACTTCAGACTGAGCTGGCAAACAATGATCATGTCCGTGCAATTCTAAATTTGAGCTACCATGACCTATCAGGAGATCTCAGAAACTGCTTCTTGTACTGTAGCTTGTTCCCTGAAGACTACACAATGACACGGGAGAGCCTTGTGAGGTTGTGGGTTGCAGAAGGCTTTGTTCTAAGCAAAGAAAAGAACACACCTGAGGATGTTGCAGAGGGAAACCTCATGGAACTGATCCACCGGAATATGCTGGAAATTGTGGAGAATGATGAGGTTGGCAGGGTAAACACCTGTAAGATGCATGACATTGTACGCGTACTGGCTCTTTCTATTGCTAAAGAGGAGAGGTTTGGTTCAGCAAATGATGTTGGCACAATGCTACTTATGGACAAGGAAGTTCGTCGCTTATCAACATGTGGATGGAGCGATCATACTGTATCAACAGTAAAATTTATGCGCCTTCGTACACTGATCTCACTTTCAACAATTTCATCGTCCCCTGAGATGCTATCCTCAATCATGTCTGGATCCACCTACCTTACAGTTCTCGAACTGCAAGACTCGGAGATTACTGAAGTACCAACTTCTGTAGGTAATATGTTTAATCTACGTTACATTGGCTTGCGACGCACCAAGGTCAAGTCACTACCGGAGTCTATTGGAAAGCTATCCAACCTCCACACTCTGGACATCAAGCAAACGAAAATAGAGAAGCTACCACAAGGAATTGTTAAGGTTAAGAAGCTACGTCACCTTTTAGCTGATAGATATGCTGATGAGAAGCAGTCAGATTTCCGGTACTTTATTGGAATGCAAGCACCCAAAGAACTTTCTAACTTGCAAGAACTGCAGACTCTGGAAACTGTGGAGTCCAGCCAGGACTTGGCCGAGCAGCTGAAGAAATTGATGCAACTAAGAAGTGTGTGGATTGACAACATAAGTTCTGCTGATTGTGCAAATCTTTTCGCTTCATTGTCAAGCATGCCATTTCTTTCCAGCTTGCTTCTTTCTGCAAGGGATAAGAATGAGGAGCTTTGCTTCAAGAATCTCATGCCAAGATCAACAGAACTCCACAGACTGATTATTAGAGGACAATGGGCTAAGGGTACACTCGATTGCCCAATATTTCATGGGAACGGAACAAATCTGAAGTATCTGGCTCTAAGCTGGTGTCATCTTGGGGAAGATCCATCGGGGATGCTCTCTTCACACTTGCCAAACCTCACTTATTTGAGACTGAACAACATGCATAGTGCAAATATTTTGGTTTTTTCTGCACATTCCTTCCCCCACCTGAAGACGCTTGTCTTAAAGCACATGCCTAATGTGAATCAGCTAAAGATAATGGATGGTGCACTTCCATCCATTGAAGGTTTGTACGTTGTGTCACTCTGGAAGCTGGATACGGTCCCTGAAGGCATTGGATCCCTTCAGACCCTGAAGAAGCTCTGGCTTCTGGACCTGCACAAGGACTTCAGAACTCAATGGCACAAGAACGGAATGCATCAGAAGATGCAGCATGTTCCAGAGGTTCGTGTCTAGATGTGTCTGACTGGTGCCGCTTGCAGTAGAATTTTTGTATTTCTCCTCTGCTTGCAGCTCAGGTGTTGATTTCCGATGAGTTGCCTATCATTCCTAACTTCTTTGCCTTCCTGTTGCCCCTGCACATTATGTATAATTTCATTTACTTTGATACTTATTTGATGTAAGAACACGACCAGTTTTATAACCTCATTATGTATTTGCATTTGATTTATAGATACTCTAGTCCTATGTAGGGTGCATAGTGACAATCCAAGATGAGGCGATGTGAATAACCAGTGCTGGCTGGTGAACCTCGCACTGATGATGGTCTAGATACGCCAGTTGGAGAAGAACTGGTGTGATGGCACTATTATACTACTACTAATTGATTGCAGTGTAGTCCATTTTCTTTTACTTATTTCTTACAGCTTTTTATAAGTCCATCTTGCTCGATCCGGAGCCCACCACCATCGAATTCGATCTGCAGCTTGCCGTCATCGAGGTCGATCGGTGCTCAACGAATCGTGGCTTCTCCAGCCATGTACTTTAGTATATTAATCATGAAAGGTAGCAGTTATTTTTTGTGGCTATTCATTCAACTCCAGGTCTGTGTACATCTTAGCACTATGGTTATGCTGATTAGTGTTGTCATTAGGGAAATTAAAAAGGAGGTTTAACCTTTTGATGATATAATGGCATTGAACGCAATTTTCTGGCTTACATGAGAATTGCTGATGACAGAATAAATTGGAGTTTGTACTCAGTATTTTTTCCACGGGGATGCAGATTTGTTATGTTTAGTGGTAGTATGGACCTTGAGTTTGAATGAATAATCAATCCTGACTTCATGAATGGCAAATATTTAGCTTACATCACTGGCCCATCATTAATCAATCCTGACTGCCACTGTGGTGAATGGTGACGCGGCTGCCGTTGTGAGAGGTACAAAGCAGCTGCTGTTGGTGGTCGTCAATCTGAACTTCTGGAAGCAATGGGTTCGCCGATTGCACAAGCTTATCAACGAGGAGGAGGTGAACATATTGTCTTTCCATGATCTGCCCACATACCTGTATAGCTCTTTGATTACCATTTTTATGCTTTCCTGATTTTCCAATCTGTATTGGTAGTTTCTGAGGTTGTGTAATCTGACATTTGTGCTTCGGAGAGATGTCTCAGCAATTATTCAGCGTAATCTCATTAATTTTACATTAATTTTAATTTACATGCATGCTTACGTAATAATCTCAGTAAACTGATAGATCAATTAAGGGGTATAGTTATTTTCAGAGTTTTTCAAACTCATGCTTGGAGGGAGTATGGAGCTTGTTTGTGTTTGAGAATGACGACAATTAGTTTTGGTGAGAGTTATGCTCTGAAGAAGGATGGTGACGTCAAGGTGAGCTCTTTGTATATAGAAATTTTTTTAAGTAATATATATATATAAAAAGTTTTTGAAAAAACATATCGTTTAACAGTTTGAAAAGCGTGCTCAGGAAAAACGAGAAAGAAGCTTAAGCCAATAAGCACATTCAAACGGTGCCTATCCTATTAGGTGACCCGCTCAATGAGCTGATCGGTGTTCGATTCCCAGCTACCATGCCCATTGACAACACTGTCTGTCGGCGAAACGGGACTGGGGTCCCCACAGTCACGGGGACGCGTGGATCTTCGGCCACGTCAGCTTCCCCGGGGCCTGGATTCTGCACAAGAGAAGGCCAGCGACGGCCGCCGTTACGCTAAGTGCTCGGGGTCCGGGCATCGCCGGGGCCCGGATGCGCCTTCCCCGGATGTGTCGCAAGGCCGTGCACATCCCACTAGCTCGGGCCCGGGTCTCCCCCGTGCCCGGGTCCCATCTAGCTCAGGCCCGGGTCTCGCCCCGTGCCCGGGTCCCATCTCGCCCTCAGGCCCGGGTCTCGTCCTCGGTCCCGGGGAGCTCCGTGCCCGGGGTGTCGCCCCCGGGCCCACCTGGTTCCGGCAGCGGAGACAGGCTCTGCAGACCCGACAGCCGCCCGCAGCAGCTGGGCGGCAAGACGACCAGACAGCTGCCCGCAGCAGCCGAGCGGCAAGACGACCAGACGTGCAGCATAGACTCCGGCGTGGCGACAGCAGACCAGCTTCAGCCGCCCGCAGCAGCCGAGCAAGCGGAGACTAGACGTCCCTCCGGCACGGCGTGGCAGGCGGCCGCGTGTGTGCGACAAAGACAAATGGTGGCTAGCTTTCTCTCAACATGTATTCCA
Organism: Oryza meyeriana var. granulata; assembly: GCA_003991445.1. Taxonomy (NCBI): domain Eukaryota; kingdom Viridiplantae; phylum Streptophyta; class Magnoliopsida; order Poales; family Poaceae; genus Oryza; species Oryza meyeriana. The sequence continues at coordinate 326,288 of RYFJ01000290.1, forward strand.
GGCACTGTGGACTCCCCTTGTCGATAAAAGGAGGATCCGTGCCTCAGGCTGAGCAGATCGAACGGAGACTGAACTCAAGCAAGCACTCTTCTAGGCTTAGACGACTAAGCTCCCTCTTTCTGAGCCTCAAGTTCCCGGTGAGCTTCCGAGCTCCCGTAGTTTTCCTTGTAAACACCCAACCACATTCATCACCACAGATAGCAAACACACAGGAGTAGGGTATTACGCCTCCGAGCGGCCCGAACCTGTATACTACCTCCTGTCTAACTCCTTCTGTCTCCTTGCACGCTATCATTCACCTTGGGTCCCCGGGCCCGAGCAGATATTCTCCACCGGACGCCGCATTCGCCTGAGAACTACTCCCCTGGCCGAAACTCAAAGGGGGCTCTCTCGACTTCTCGCCGTCGGAGTTTCATCCTTCGACACTGTCTAGTCGGTCCAATCGACAGTTGTTGACACTTTTTTTGTCACACGACGAGAATCACCTAATGATTTGTAATGTTGGGAGTCGCTAACCACCTGAGCCTAGGTCAAGGTGGGTTTTGTAATCAAAACCGGCTAAGGGAGCCGGTTCTGATAGATTGAGATAGACACCTGTCTCGTGGGTGGCACGAAAGGTTTACGGGACAAACCTAAAGGGATAACTCGCAATCTTGTAGCGCAGACAGACGATTTACAACGTAAATAGAAAAAGATGGATGAACTAGGCTAAAAACTAGGCAAAAAGTAGATCTAAAGGTGAAATAACGATTCAATTGGTTAGTTGGATGTTGTATTGTTGGTTGATTGTATCTTCTCCAATTGAACTGGTCATAGCCCTTATAAAGGGGTTGGACTTACGTTCTTTAAGTCTTTTCCACATGCTAGTAAGGTTAGAAGCCAAATAGAACTTATCAAACCCCGTGCACACTGAAGGAAACACAAAAGAAACTCGAACGGGACTCGGACTCGTCCTGTCGATCCAACCGTCGGGCTAGCCGGTCTGACCGCTTGCATACCACCGGTCCGACCGGCGCCCAATGGGTGGTCGGACCGGCCTTATACAGAAAGGCTCGGGTCTTCTTCCAAATTCGGTTATCTCTTTCCATATATTTTTCTTAATACCAAATTTAGGTGTTAATAGCAGTGGCTTAATTCCTAGTTTGTGGAAAAACCGTATGGTTCACCCAGTCCACAACAGTTCAAATGCATGTTCGGTCTTTGAACGAACCAGGACCACTGCGAACTCCAGTTCGATATTTTTTAGACGGTTCGGTTTTTTCAACTATGGTGGAGCTGCTTTAGACTGCCTCATTCTCTGCCTAGTTATAAACAGATCTATGGGTAGATTGCATCAAACCTACATACTAAGTACAAGGATGGTGAAAAGTATCCGGCTAGTCTAGAGGAGAAAACATTTTGCCAGCACGAGGGTCAAGAACATTTCCCTTGAAAGGAGGAGAAAGCTAGGAGTTGAGGGCGAAGCTTGCAACATACACTACGAAGGGAATATTCCTTCACGTGGCGAGGGGACCAGCTTCAACCACTCTGGACAGCTCTTCCTGGGGGACCATAAGCAAGCCTGTTTTACTCAATTTGCCCCTAGAGTTAGTGGCCCCCTGTAGGATCGACTCACACTAAGATAGGCAATCAGAGGGGGGGGGGGGGTGAATTATTGCGTAAGTCAAAAATAAAATTTAATACTTTCCCCTAATCACAAAACCTGAAAAACCGCGTTTTCAGAATCTGGACAGAACACCGTTTCGTCACTAATTAGATTGTAGCTGAAGATCCGTAACTCCGATCGACCTGGAATTTTGACAGAATAAACTAGACAAAATTTTCAAACAAACCCAGCTGGAATCACGTCAATTGGACTTCTAGATCTCGAGATATTAACGAAACAAACTTACTGAATAGAAGGTTGACGGAAATTAATTAAGCCCTAATTAATTTATTAAACGAGATCCAAAAATAATTAACCAACTAAACTTTTCAGAACACTAGAAAAACACCCTAACTAGATTTTAGATCAACGAAACCAACCCAAATCTCAGAGAAAAACAAATCAATCTAAAATCGATCGCTAGGCATGCACAAAGATGAACGAGAAAGAGGAATTAATTACCGCACTAATCTTCCATAAACTTTACCTTTATTACCAAGATTGTGCTTACAAGATGTTTCTCCAAAACATCCAAAAGATTTCTTCACGACATCACCAAAACTCTAGATTAGAACTCTAATCTAAAATAAATTCGCTCTCTAAAAATCCCAAAAAAATCTACCAAAAATTAACAGGGAGCCAGTATTTATAACATCTTTGTGGGCCTCCAGGCCTGCTAGCTTTCAGCCTGTCTTTTGCCAGCCTAACTCGCTAGCCACGCATATGCATACTGCTACAGTACTTCATGTACTGTAGCATTCATTCTTTTTATTTTTAAATTCTTTTCTTCATCGCGACTTTCTATTTAATTTTTTCACAATTTTTCCATGAATTTCTAGCGCTTGCACGTAACCTTGTGAAGCCCGTTTCAAAGAGTTTCCCACACGGTTTTCGTCCACCGTGTGTCACCTTATGTCCCACCTTGTCACTCGGCATCCTTGACCGTTCTGGACCTAAACTACTCCCTTAGTTTAGTCCCGATCCCTGCCGTTGACCAAGGTTGACCCCAAGTACCTATACACAAATAGACCAAACATACCGTTTTCGGCCACATATATTCGCAACCTAACCCATGTCAGTTGTACACACGCTTATCACATTTTCCAATGCCAAGTTCATAAATCACAAGATAAGCCAATTTTTCAGCATATGATTTTACAATCTCCCCCTTGATGAAAATATTGGCAACAACATATATAAACACTGAACATTGGCATTTACCGTCGCAAAAGTCCTTTTTTAAAGAAGAACGAAAAGCAAAATAAAAGGATCGTGAAAAAAATCATCAAAAACTGTATATAAAACTCTCCCTCTTTTTGACAATGAGTTCATTAAGAACACAAAAGAAAAATATTATTTTTTTATCCTCCTTTTTTTTAATAATGAGCACCACCTATCATCAAAATATGTATCAAATGCTCACTCATGTCATACTAAAAGTAATTTGCACTCTCACATCCATACACCTGCAATGTAACTCTAGCACAATTAAAAAATTAAGTGCAATTAACAATTTATTACATGACATGATATTCCTTTCTCAACTAGTTTAATACTTGAATTCATTGGTGTTTAAAAGAGCTGAAACTTGATTAATTAGTTGCAATAAGATATCAATTGCAAGGAATTATATGCATCGTCAGCCTTACTTTTCAGCCCAGTCAAGCCTATGTCTTTTGACAATTACAGGTTTAAGAACAAGGTTTCGGTCATACACAACTTTTTCTAAGTTCATACCAAAGTGCAAAGATAAGCGGTCTCGTTAAAAAGAAGTGTGACAATGCATATTTCCTTGATCTTTATCACATTTTTCATAGCACATACTTTTGATCTTTCTCATATTATTTTTCATAACACATTACCACATGTAAAACAAGATCAAAATAGATAAGAAAGTTCAATCATACCAATATTTAATTGAAGTTGTCATTTTATTTAGATAGTCATGCAAAGACCTACACTACATATGTATAGGCATGAAAGCACTCTTTTTCTATGGCATGAACATGATTTCAAAAGACACATATGAATCATATGTAGTGCTCATTAGTTTATCAGCCATTTATTATTTTTTTAAATTTCAAATAAAAACATACCAATAATAAAATATGTTACAAAGAGTTAAAACTCCCCCTCAAAACAACCCCATTGGGTGAATAACCTAAGTTCTCCCAAGATAAGCAAACGAGAAGAATCTAAAGGTTTTGTGAAAATATCTGCCAATTGATGTTCAGTATCCACATAATGAAGTGCCACATTTCCTTTTTCAACATTATTTCTAAGAAAGTGAAATCTAATATCAATATGTTTTGTCCAGAGTGTTGTACTGGGTTCCTAGCAATACAAATGTACACTTGTGTTATTCACAAAAAAGCGGAACATTTTCCAAAACACCATAATCCTGAAGGTGTAGCTATAATCCCAAAGAATTTGAGAACACAACTAGCAGCAGCCACAAAAACGATATTCAGATTCAGCAGTGGATAGAGCAACAGAGGATTGTTTTCTAGATGACCAAGCAACAAGAGAATTACCCAAAAAGAAACAAACAGCAGAAGTACTTTTTCTATCAAGTCTGACATCTTCCAAAATCAGCATCAGAAAGCTCTTAACCTAATACATGATGATGCTGATTAACCATATACCAAAGTCTTTTGTACCATAACATACCTAAAGAATTCTCTTTAATTGCTTAAAGTGTGAAGCACGTGGGGAAAGCTTGAAACCATGCCACATTAAACATACAGTTAAATTGTATATCCGGTCTTGAAGTTAGTAAGATATAAAAGTGAAACCATCATACTCTTATACTCCTTATTGATAACTGGCTCACCTTTCCTCAATCAGACAAGTGTAGATGTAGCTCCCATGGGGGTGTTATGATGGGTTGCAACCTAAAATTCCAGAAGCGACATTAGAAGATCCTTCGTGATACTTACTTTCATGCACAAAAATATCTTCTTTTGTTGTTTGATTTTGCAATCCCAAAAAGTAAGTTCAATTCGCCCATCATTACTCATCTCAAATTAACTACTCATAGTTTGAAAACTGGGACACTAAAGCATGAGTCATGAACAACCAAAGGATGATATTCACTTTTCCACATAAAATCTGAACGAATAAATGCATCATTACTGCTTAAGAATAAAAAAATTTTTGTCTAGCCTTTCCTTGGAAAACCCTTTTCAAGTAGGAAGTTTTCAATCCTATCATACTATCTCTAGGTTGCTGTTTTTAACCCATATAAGACCTTAGATAGTTTTAAAAACTAATTTGGATATTTGGAATTTTCAAACCAGATGGTTTCTTAATAAAACTTCACATTGATAAACTCATTTAGAAAACACTTTTTACATCCATTTAATAAAGTTTAAAACCTTTAGAAGCAGGGCAAAGGTAACAAGATTCTAAGGCTTCAAATCTAAGCAACAGGAGCCAAATGTTCATTAAAATTTAAACCATATGTCTATCTGTGTAAAACCTTGAGCAAACCAACCTAGCTTTGTTTCTAACAACTACACCGTCTCACCTCTGTTTATTTTTAAACACCCATTTAGTTCCAATAACAGAATGATTAGGAGGTGATGGTACTAGTTTCCAAATCTTGTTACGTTCAAAGTTCTCTAATTCTTCATGTATGCCATTGATTCAAGATTCGTCAATTAATGCATGTGATATATCTTTGGGTTCAATAGACGGAACAAACGCTGAATGAGCATGAGAGTTTGGATCGTTAAATCTGGAACGTGTCACCTTTCATTGAAGGCATTATCAATCATTTATTGTTGAGAGTGGGGATGTATTCTTGAATGTGCAAGGAGCTTGTTGCTTCAGAACTTCACTTTTCTTCTATTTGATCTTCTACATGCCACAGTGAGATATGGAAAATTTGAGAATGCTTAGTTGTAGGTGAAGTTGTAGTAGGTGCCAGATATGTTGCAATTGATTTGTGGGAGGAGTTTAAAACTTCAGCTACATCATCTCATCATCATCATTTCATTAACAAAAAAATGTCCTCCCCCTTAATATATACACCTGTACTTTACAATACTGGACTAGTACCTAGGCTAGTCTTATTAAAGGTAACTTCACAGGTTTCTATTATTTTGTTAGTCTCTAAAACTAGAACACGATATGCACGAGAATGAGTAGAGTAACCAAGAAACATGCCATCAACTGATCTAGCCTCAAATTTATCTAAGTTTCCAGATTTGAACACAAAGCATTTGCATCCAAACACACGAAAGTGAGAAACACTAGGCCTATGATCAAACCGCAACTCATAAGAAGTTTTACCAAGCTTTGATTTAAAAAATACACGATTTGAAACATAGCATGCAGTAGATATGGCTTCAGCCCAAAATTTTCTAGGAGTAGAAAATTCATCTAGCATAGTCCTAGCCATCTCAACCAAGGTTCTGTTTTTCTTTCAACGATACCATTTGTTGTTGTGTTAGAAACTCTAGGGCTGAAGAGAATGATGATTAAGACCTTTTTCAGCACAAAATTGATCAAAAGAAGAATTTTTAAATTCAGATCCATTATCACTTCTAATTGCTCTAAGAGCTTCTGGGTGATCAACAGATAATCTAAGAGCAAGACTTCTAAAAAAACTAAAAGCCTCATCTTTAGATGCCATAAAATAAACCTAAGAGTATCTAGAGAAATCATCAACTATTACCAACACGTACCACTTACCTCCAAAAGATTGAACTCGTGATGGTCCAACGTGATATCAAGGTGCAGAAGTTGTCCTGGTGCGTTTGTCATCAGACATAGTAGAGGTGGATGTGAACCGCATGCATCTTACCATGTCTACAAGAAGAGCATACTATATCGCTATCACCCTAAAGCTTAGGTAGACCACGTATAAGATCCAAACCACTAACACGTGTTAAATGATCAAAACCAATATGGCCAAGTCTACGGTGCCAAAAGAATAAGTTTTTAAAGTCATCGGCACCTAGACACCTATGCTTAACAGAAGATGACACATCAAAATCAGCTTTAAACACTCTCCCAAAACGTGTAATATTAAAGATAAGATCTCCTGAGGCATCTAATACTCTACATCTACCTTACTTAAAGCACACTTTAAGATCTTCATCAATCATTTGTGAAACGAAAAGCAAGTTATATTTCAGCCAGTCTCAACAAGTTGGTGGAGCACATCCTTGAACATAAACTTATCGCTCACCTTTAGTGTACCTTTAACCACAACCATAGAAGTAGAAGCATCTCTAAAAGTTACCTTTTCAACATGGGATGCTCCTGTGAGATAGGAGAACCAATTCTTGTCACCGGACATGTGGCGTGAGCATCCGGAATCCACTAGCCAAATGTTCTCCTTCCTCGCGCGAAGTGCCTCATTGTCGCTGTCGTTGTCGATGTCACTATTGGTGACGCTTCTGCTACCTGCCATCATACATAGACCAATCAAGCTTTTCTTGCCTTTGGAAGTAGCATCATTATCACTCTCGGTGTCCACATTGCTTAGATTTACCTGTTCAAGAGCAGAGAGAACACGGTGCACTACCTTCTTGTTCAAATACCCCTTCTTCTTAGTGCTCTTGAGTGTTCACTTTTTGTCACTCTCTACCTTGTCTTCCTCCTCATCTTCATCCCTAGAAATTCTTGCTAGAAATTTTGGACATTTAAGACGAAAGTGATTAAGCGAGCCACATTCAAAACATCTCCGAGGTTCTCCACCATTTGCTCTCTTTCTGGATCAAATATTTTGCAAAGCTTTTGTGAAGCGAGTGGAGAGGAGTGCCAAATCATCTTCAGGAAGTTGTTCTAGCTGTTCATCAGTTAGTAAAGACAAAAAGAAAAAAGCATAGCTAGATGAAGAGTTATCACTAATAGATTTGTTAGTTTGTGAAGCTAAAGCCATTGATTTATTAGCCATATTTTTTCTAGCAAAAACATCTAGCTCATGAGTTTTCAATTTAGAAAAAGCACATCTAATATAAATGTACTCATGGTAGTAGATTCTCTAATGGATGTTACCTTCATCTCCCATATAGATATATCTAAAGCTCCTACAATTGACGAGAGTTTTCAGCCTCAGAATATATAACATTAACAGATCGCAAGTTGCTAAGAATCTTATTAAAGCGAGCAAAGAAATCATCAAGAGATTCACCAGGTTTCATTTCAAAACGCATGTATTCCTTTTTATACATGTGCTGATGTACCTCTTTTACCGTGTTTGACCCTTCATGATAATCACAAAGTGCTCTCCATACCTCATGTGCTGACTTGAGATGCACCACATAGTCAAAGTCGCTTCTTCCTAGCCCTTGAATAATCAAATTTCTCGCCTTGCTGTTAGCCTCCACCTGTGGCATGTTCGCTGCTGTCACTGCATCATTTTCGGGAACTTGATATGACTTGTAGATCTTCTCCCATATCGCAAAGCCTTGAGCTTGAATGTATGCCTCCATCTTGGCCTTCCAATACTGAAAATCAACACCATCGAAAACACAAGGTTTTGTGGAATACCTATCCGTCGACATATTTTCTAATCGCCGGTTAAGATCAATTAGAAAAGATAATAAAATAAATAACCTTGCTCTGATACCAATTGTAGGATCGACTCACACTAAGATAGGAAATCAGGGGGGGGGGGGTAAATGATTGTGTAAGTCAAAAATAGTATTTAACACTTTCACAAAACCTAAAAAACTGTGTTTTCAGAATCTGGATAGAACACTATTTCGTCACTAATCAGATTGTAGCCGAAGATCTGTAACTCCGATCGACCTGTAATTTTGACAGAATAAACTAGACGAAATGTTCAAACAAACCCAACTAGAATCACGTCAATCGAACTTTTGGATCTCAAGATATTAACGAAACAAAATTACTGAACAGAAGGTTAACGGAAATTAATTAAGCCCTAATTAATTTATTAAATGAGATCCGAAAATAATTAACCAACTAAACTTTTCAGAACACTAGAAAAACACCCTAGCTAGATTTTAGATTAACGAAACCAACCCAAATCTCAGAGAAAAACAAATCAATCTAAAATCGATCGCTAGGCATGCACAAAGATGAACGAGAAAGAGGAATTAATTACTGCACTAATCTTCCGTAAACTTTACCTTTGTTACCAAGATTGTGCTTACAAGATGTTTCTCCAAAACATCTAAAAGATTTCTCCACGACATCACCAAAACTCTAGATTAGAACTCTAATCTAAAACAAATTCGCTCTCTAAAAATGCCCAAAAAAAATCTCACCAAAAATTAACAGGGAGTCACTATTTATAACATCTTTGTGGGCCTCTAGGCCTGCTACGCCAGCCTACTAGCTTTCAGCTTGTCTTCTGCCAGCCCAACTCGCTGGCCACGCATATGCATACTGCCACAGTACTCCATGTACTGTAGTGCTCATTCTTTTTCTTTTTTAATTCTTTTCTTCATCGCGACTTTCTATTCAATTTCTTCACAATTTTTCCGTGAATTTCTAGCGCTTGCACGTAACTTTGTGAAGCCCGTTTCAAAGATCTTCCCGCACGGTTTTCGCCCACCGTGTGTCACCTTGTATCCCACCTTTTCACTCGGCATCCTTGCCCGTTCTGGACCTAAACTACTCCCTGAGTTTAGTCCCGATCCCCGCCGTTGACCAAGGTTGACCCCAAGTACCTACACACAAATAGACCAAACATACCGTTTTTGGGCATAGATATTCGCAACCTGACCCACGTCAGTCGTACACACGCTTATCACACTTTCCAATGTCAAGTTCATAAATCACAAGATAAGCCAATTTTTAAGCACATGATTTTACACCCCCAAGGGGCATTTTTGTAACTTCCCTATACGGCCCCTAGGCTATAAAAAGCAAGCAAATATTTTTGTAAAGGACAAATTACTTTTGGATGAAACAATGGTTGAGTGCTTTACATCCCTGATTACACTTTGCAAGGATAGACGGGTGAAAACATTTCCCTTGCCTATCTCCATTTCTCTTGTTCATGACCTAAGGTCACAACAGTGAAGCCGTCCGTGGAGACGCAAGTCTCCAGAAGGTGAAGTCAAGGGGTAGATGCACCAGAAGCCACAAATGGTGAGAACAGTATCGGCAAGATACACCGACACGTTTCAGCTGCAACTAAGGTGGAGAGTAGATCCAGTTGTTGGAGCTAAGTGGAACCAGAGAGAGAAATCGAGAATGTGGCAAGTGGAAACGAGGAAGTAGACGTCACTACTGACCCGGTGGTAGCTGGAGGAGGAAAAACCATGCCCGTGAGTGAGGTGGACTTGGCAGAGTTGGTGGAAGCACGAGGGGCTCTAATGATCAATCGAGAATAATATGAGGAAATGCAGAGGGAATTGCAGAGGTTGCAGAACCTGCAAAATTTAATAGCCAGAACAAGCGGGTGCAATGAACCCTTAGTAGATATTCCAGAATCATCGCAAAGGAGATCACTGCAGGATGTTATCACCCCTCTCTCAACTCAAAATCCGCCACATACAAACCAACCACCCATTCTGAACCAACCAGGCTCTACAAATCAGCCACCCCTTTCAAACCAATGAAGCTCCACAAACATACCGCCTATCTCAAGCCAGCCAAATGTCCCGGGTACTACACCTATTCCAACATGGTTGCAATCGCAAAGCATTTTAGACAACATTTTCTTGACACAACCATCTCTCCCAAGCAACCAAAACTTCATGCCTAATGGCCAAAACTTTTCGACTCAACCTTCAGCTCATCCATCATACAGTCAATTCCCACAACCACCATTTCTCCAACATGCTCAGCAACAACCATTTTTCCAACATGCTCAACAACAACCGTTTCTCCAACACGCTCAGCAACAACCAATTCCCCAACCAACCTTCCAACAACCAATCCAAAGCCAAGTAATGCCCCAAGCCATATACCAGAACATCCCAAATCTAGCCCAAAGCATGCCAACCTTGTAGCCTCAGTTCCAAGGGACTCGAACTATGGACGACAAAAGCCTTCTAAGCCCAAACCTACAAATGGCACCCTAGCTAGCAAACTTCAAATTGTCAAACATCACAAAGTACAAGGGGGATACCGACCCAAACGAGTACCTGAGGGTGTACGAGACGGTGGTTGAAGCAGACGGAGGAGATGACACAACGAAGGCGAAAATACTTCACACGATGCTAGAGAGAGTGGCACTCTATCACACCCTGAAAATCGGCCTAATTAAAAATTATTTTGGGTAAATGGAAATATGAGAATACACTAGAAAAAGTTGCTTGTGAAAGTGTTTGAATAAAATCCTAAAATTTTCCAATATTAAAAATCCCAAGTTAAAATTTTAATTAATGTTTGGATACTTTTATATTCCTTGGGGTTTTGTCGAAATATTTTAAGTATTTAAATATATATAATAATAAATTCTCTCCTGTTTCATGGTGGTTTTTGTCTCCGGTAAATTCCCCATGGTTTCATAAACTCTCTGAAATTTTCTCGGATTTTTCGAAGCTCTAGAATTAATTTTAATGTAATAAAGATCATTTCAGTAATTAAATAAATAGAAATCTAAATCCTTTTCTTTTCCTTTAATCGAGTCGTTCCGCCTCCAATCCTTTTCGCACTTCTTTGTTCAGCCCGGACTCGAGTTTCCTTCCTTTGTACATGCCTGGGTGTCGTTTCCGAAACCCTAAAATCCCTTTTGACTCTCGATCCGAGATTCTCGGAAATATCCATATTCTCGGAATCAAAGAAAAACCCCAGACATCCTCAGAATTGCCCAATTTCAGTCTCCATAAAATATCCTCGTCAAATTCTTTATCCCGGAATATTTACGATATCCTGAATATTCCAATTCCCCAGTTCTCAGGAAATATCGTTCGAATACCAAGTCGAAGAATATTTCCCATATTCTGAATATCTCTAAAATTCCCAATATTCCAAACCCCACAAAATATTTTCCATTTTCTGAATCCCACAAACTATTCCTCGTGTACAGGTTCCCTAAAATATTCATGTGTTTTGGATATTTAATTATTCCCCAAATATTCCTTAGTGAAACATCCTCCGTTTTTCAAACCCCTCGGAATATATTCCATTTTCTAATTTCCTCCAAATATTTTCTGATTCCCAAATAAATAAATAAATAAATATGTATATATATATATATATATCCTCATATCTAGAATATTAAAAAGTCCCAAATATTCTCACAACTTCTCATCCCAAAAATACTCCTCACCTTGTGTAAATATCCTCAAATTCCAATTTATGCAAAATTAGAATTTTCCGGAAAACCCCTTTTACATTTCCCTAATTCCCAGAATAATCCAGTTCCAAAATATTTCCGAGTTATCGATTCCTGAAAACAATATTCAAATATTTGAAATACTCCCGTATTCCGAATATTTTCCCCAAATTCCAATAGTCTAAAATAGTCCTTTGATTTTCTAAATTCCTCCTAAAAATTCCAAATTTGAATATTTCCTGGAGACCCCCTCTATTGCTTCCTTTCTCTTCTTCCCTTTTCTCTTTTCCCGTTTTCTCTTTTCCCCCTTCCTTCTTCTTCCTCCTCGTCTCTTCTTCCTCCTCTGGCTTCCTCTTTCCCCTCAAACTGGCCCGGCCCCGAGCCGCCCTGGCTGCCTCCCTCCTCCCCGGCCTACCTTGGGCCCGACCAGACCCACCGCTGCCGCATGACTTGTGCGCCGCTCCGACCCGGCCCAGGCCGCGCCATCGCCGCCGCCGCAAAACCCACGCCGCCACCGTCTGTGCCCTAGCCACCTCCTACCGCTATATATAGCAGCCGTTGCCGCCACGCCAGCTGCCTTCTCGCTCTGTGCCCTAGCCACTGCTGTCGCCCAATCCCGCTGCCGCCACGGATGCCAACGTCGCCGTCGCCTTCACGCGCTGTCTACCGCCGGTGAGATGCATGCCAAGCCTGCCGCCCTCTTTTTCTCCCCTTCGTCGGCGCCCTCAAGCCTCTCCACTCCAATCTGCTGCCAGTCGCTGTCCGCCCGTCAGCCACTGTCGCCGAGTGCCACCGTCGGCTCTCGTTGACCCAGCGTCGTCTCACCGTTGTCCGACCTGTCACCGTCTTCGTCTCCGCATCGAGTCGCCCGAGACCGCTGCTGTCGAGCACTTCCGCCCGGCCGCCCGGCGCGCGCCATGGAGGGGCACACAGGCGAGTTCGCCCGGTCGGAAGCCTCTGACAGGCCAGCCCTACCGGCACTCCTTGCCCTTGTCCCACCGACAGGTGGACCTCGCCGGCATATCCCTCCGTTGTGACACCTCCATGTGGGCCCCTCCATGGTATACCCTTATTTGTATGACGAGTGGACCCCACGCACGTGTCCCAAGCTCTCTCTACCGTCCGATGGCTAGATCCAATCTGGGCCATCCAATCTACATAAAATTCCCCAAATAGATCTCAGTCGTTTAGTCCAATTAGATCTGATCCGAGCCGTTGGATCTCTGTGGTCCAGTCAACATGCCATGTCAGCCTTAGATTCACCACACAGTTGCCACCTTAGCTCCTAGGATCGTGTGGCAAGTACACGTCACCCTAGTTCACCACTCTAGTTACTCGGTCCATGAATCTAGTCCATGAGAGCCTAGTCTATGACAGTGTGTCTCACTTCCATTTCTCATAAAAAATAATTCCTTTAATAATTGTTTTTGAGGGAATATTTCTGAGAATATTCCTTTTTCTTTTCTTTTCAGATTTTCTCTAAATTCAATCTCCCGGAAGCCGTATCTTTTCCGTCCGAACTCCGATTCGACCTGTTCTTCTTCTTAAATTTATCTAAAATTATGATCTATATGTTTATGTACTTTTATGTACTGTTTATTTGAAGTTTTTTAAGGGTTTTTTCTCGTTTTATGTGTAGTTGCGTGTCGGAGGACGGAAGTCCGACCGCGGGAGGTCAGGAGACCCCCCTTTTGAGATTCGGCCAGGGGAGTCGTCCCAGGACGCTTGCCGGCGTCGGGGAAGACGATGAACGGTGGCACACAGGGGAGTAGAGATTGCAAGGTTCGGACTGTCCGATTGCAGATCGGACCGTCCGAACCCAGATGGATCGGCGCTCGAGCACCGGGGGCCCGAGCCGGGAGAAAGAGGGGTTCGGACCGTCCGTTTCGGGACCGGACCGTCCGAACCGTGACAATCGCGCGGGAGAGAGACAGGAGGATTTATACAGGTTCGGGCCGCTCGGAAGCGTAATACCCTACTCCTGTGTGTATGCTATCAGGAGGTGAATATGGTTTTGGGGTTACAAGATGAACCCGGACTGCTCGGGAGCTGGCCGGGAACTCGAAGGTGCTCAGGCCGCTCTACCAGCGGCCGGACTCGAGGAAGAAGAAGACCTCGGTTGTCTAAGGCTGGAGCCAGCCAGAGCTGCTGAGCCAGAGGCATGGATCCTCCTTTATAGGCTAAGGGGAGTCCACAGTGCCCGGCCTACGTGCTGAGAGAGAGAGAGAGAGAGAGCTAGCTATGCTGCGTCTTGTCGTGCACGTCCGCGCCCGTCTGCCGAGCCGTGCTGGAAGAGAGCCCATGCCGGAGTTGGAGGAATGTCCAGTCGCTCACGCCTGCCTGCTGTGCCCATACCGGAGTAGGTCTGCCGCAGGCGGCGAAGTAGTCGAGATGTGATGGAGTACGCCCTTGCTGCCGAAGTCAAAAGGTTCTGACAGGATAGGCACGTGTCCACGGCGCAGGCACGCGTCCACAGGGGGCCATCAGGAGATGCCCACGTGTGGCGGAGCAGGCGACAGGGGCGACAGGCCCCGTCGCCTCGTCATTAATGCGGGTAGTTGGCAGTTGGTCTGCTGAGCTCTTCGAGTCAATCGGCCCCCGAGGCCGAGGCGATCGGCACCCGGGACCGGGAGGACCGGCACCCGGGCAGTCGGCATTGGCCTCGGGCCCGGGCATCGGCACTCGGGACCGGGGGATCGGCGCCTGGGACCGGGGTATCGGCATCCGGGTCCGAGGCGATTGATGACGCCCCGGGGGCGAGGCCCGGGGCCGATGACGAGATGGCGCCCGGGAGCGAGGCCCGGGGCCGATGGTGATGCCGCCCCGGGGCCGAAGCCGATGGAGATGGCGTTGCGGGGGCCGAGCGAGATGTCCCCAAGGTCCTGGCGGCGCCCGGGCCCCGGGTACTTAGCATAACGGCGGCCATAGCTGGCCGCCTCCTGTGCAGGATGTGGGCCCAGAGTAGCTGACGTGGTAGGAGAGCCACGCGACCCCGGGGTATGTGGGACCCCCATTCTCGTTTCGCCGACATTGCGCTTTTCCGTCGTTTTGGAGGATTGCGAAGTTCACGGAAGAGTTCAGGTGGTCAAGCGAAGACTTTTCTATTGCAAGGCAAGTCACATGACAATCTCCTTTAGCATGTTGATCCTATTTGTGAAATCTATTTTATTTTAACGTTATTACATGAAATGTTTGGAATGGTATCATGGGTATTTATTTATTATCCAATATTCCTTGATTATTATGGCCATTTTGATATTGATACCGTTACCTTGATACCTTAGGTGATTAATGCTGACTAGCTGGATGAATTTTTAATCTAGCTAGATTATTTTAGGATTAGCTTAGCTAATACATAGAAACTGTAGTGTCATTTTATGTGGGAAACTAATGGTTCACTTATTGATAATTAATGAATAATGGCTATATTTTCACGACAGTTGGTCATGGTTGGTTAATTAATATACCAACTAAAACTTGACTGAGTGATGGGTTGTGAGCACGTGGAATGATGATGTTGTTAGTGGTGCTCATGACAATTAAGGACCGGTTCGTGGACTACTTGTTACGAAGCAATACCGTACTAACCATAAGCCAGAATGGGAAACAGCTGGACTCGTAGTGTAGCAAGTTCAACAGGAGGCACCACGGTGTGTTTGTGGCTGTGTCAATAAGACCACCATTGTTGTGTCAATAAGTCCATGTTTTGAGCGTTGGACCGTCTCCCTGTTGGGCGCCTGATCAGTTCCTGCCGGAGATTAGTGGTTCAGCGGTGGTTTTTCTATTGGGCAAGTTGCATGAAAGGTCTTGTCACGGTTTCCCCCTTTGTACTACCATGGTGGTATTTTGGGGCTTGGTGACAAGTGTGGAACTGTGTCTTGTGGGTAAAATTGTACACATCTGGTCAGAGTAAAACTATTCGAATAGCCATGCCCACGGTTAATGGGTGAGCCTAGCAATGTTTTCTGTGATTAGTCCCATAATACTCATTAATGATAATAATTGATGGAAGTTTGATAACTCCAGTTTGGAGGGTCGCCGCGTGTGCGTGCGCGTGGGAGCTCAAGCCGCCATTGGAATTTTTTTATTTTTATATTTATTTAATAAAATATTTACAAAACTATATTTTTATTTCAAAAATTTACAAAAATATACTCCCACCGCCCTTTGGGAGGGCGGTGCGGGGCGAGAACGCACATGGGAGGAAATCAATGGCGTACACGGCTTGGAGGGACACGCCGCCGTCAGCCATTTTGTAGGCGGCCCCCCCGGCCGCACATAAACTGCCCTCTGAGAGGGCGGCAAGGGGGCCACCTGTAAAATGGCCGGTTATTTTGCAGGCGGCCCCCTTGCCTGTCCGGACGGTCCGCACTCTACACGGATGGTCCGGACTGTACAAATTGCCGTTTCACAGTTAATCCGGACCATCCTCACCATGTTCGAACGGTCCGCACTGTATAAATTCACAGTATATAGTCCGGACCATCCTCACCCTGTTTGGACGGTCCGCACTGTACAAATTGTTGTAACGCACGCTACCTACCTTAAAACAGTCATAACTTTCGCATACAGTCTCGGAATCGGGCAAATAAGTACTCTACGGACATCTACAGAAAATTTCTTGATCACTCAAAATATTCAGGACAAGGACAAAGGGGAAACCAGGGTTGCTCAGATCACTCAAGAGGAGAACATGATGATCATAGTGTCAACAAGAAGTCCAAATTCTGATTAAAATTCGTTGGTCTACTACAGTTTCAGATTAAAACCATTCTGGGAGCATGGACAGTATCATCATCAGGCTGACATGCAGGACACTGCAGCTGCACAATCAGAGAGTGGTTAAAATTGCAATGCAAGCTGAACAATCAAGAACAGAAAGCGAAACTACTTCGACGTCCCCTCGAGTGATTAGAATCTATATCTTCCAAGGAGAGCACTTAGTGCAATCGTATCACCTTAATGTAATTGGCCAAATTCAATCAAAGGTTTCATTATCTTAAAGAAAAGAATCTATATCTTCAGAACAGCAAATGATTTTCCACATGCCTCGTTCTAAATTGACAAGCTTACACGTTGCCATTTTTGGGTGTCGACCAAGCAACAGTAACAAGGCATGTGCTACTGGAAAACATAGAAGACGAAACAGTAGCTGACCAAGGTACAGACTTGAACCTCAAACATGGTTACATGGAGGAACTCTTTCCTTGTGCCAAATTACAAGTGCTCACTGATTTCCACTGAATTACAGAACAAGCAATTCCATCTCATCACTCAGCTCAAGCAATTCATCAAACAGCAGACGAGAATTTGAGATCGGCATGACAACATTCATGAGGATTACTGCCCTGAAACATTCAGAATCATGGCAAGCATAACAACTTCACTTTATTCCAAATCAAAGAAGAAAAGGAGAACACAGAGTGCCATAAAACAAGACATCTATTACATTTCTTGACAGATCACGCCATGCCGGCGGGAGATGGTCAGAAATCGGAGCAGCGGCCGCCGCGCTCCCAGTCGCCGTACCGCGTCGGCTCGGGCCCACGCGGGCCGCCGATCTCGCCGGTGGCCTTCTTCACGTACTCGCCGCCGCCGCCGTCTTCCCCCTGCGCCGCCTCCTTCCTCTCACCAGCGTCTCCTCCCTTCTTCTCCTCGCCCGCCGCCTCTCCCTTCCCGGCCCAGCTCGTGGCCTCCCCCTTCTTCTCCGCCGCCGCCGCCGCCGCTTGATCCGGGGAGGCGGGGCTGGAGAAGAACGCGATGCGGGAGAGGAGGGGAGAAGGCTGGGACCGGATGCGGGACAGCGCGGGCGCAGAGACGCGGCGGAGGTGGTTGGCCGCCATGGTCTCGCCGCCTTCCCTTCCACTTGGCTTGGTCGCGGTGGCTGTTCACTTCTCCGGTCCTCGCGCTGCCGCGTGTGCGTGCGCGTGGGAGCTCAAGCCGCCATTGGAATTTTTTTTATTTTTATATTTATTTAATAAAATATTTACAAAACTACATTTTCATTTCAAAAATTTACAAAAATATACTCCCACCGCCCTTTGGGAGGACGATTTATCCTAGCGGGTGATTTGATGATGTGGCTGACGGCCGTTGGCCGGCGGCCGACGGCCATCAGCCATTTTGCAGGCGGCCCCCCGGCCACACAAAAACCACCCTCTGTGGGGGCGGCAAGGGGGCCGTCTGTAAAATGGCCGGCTATTTTGCAGGCGGCCCCCTTGCCTGTCCGGACGGTCCGGACTGTACAAATTGCCGTTTCACAGTATATAGTCCGGACCATCCTCACCCTGTTCGGACGGTCCGCACTGTACAAATTGCCGTTTCACAGTATATAGTCCGGACCATCCTCACCCTGTTTAGACGGTCCGCACTGTATAAATTGTTGTAACGCGCTCTACCTACCTTAAAACAGTCATAACTGTCGCATACGGTCTAGGAATCGAGCAAATAAGTACTCAACGGATATCTACCAAAAATTTCTTGATCACTCAAAATATTCAGGACAAGGACAAAGGGGAAACCTGGGTTGATCAGATCACTCAAGAGGAGAACATGATGATCATAGTGTCAGCAAGAAGTCCAAATTCTGATTAAAATTCGTTGGTCTACTACAGTGTCAGATTAAAACCATTCTGGGAGCATGGATAGTATCATCATCAGGCTGACATGCAGGACACTGCAGCTATGTTGATGCCAAAAACCGTCGGGGGCCGACGACCTGGTTCAGCGTCTGGAGGCACGCGAAGGCCTGAGAGATTTGCTTCACTCCAGTGCAGGTCCTAAAATCTTGAGGTTCGTAGGTGTCGGAGGATGAAACCTCGACTGCGGGAAGTCAGGAGACCCCCCTTTGAGATTCAGCCAGGGGAGTAGTTCTCAGGCGAAGCGGCGTCCGGTGGATCAACAGACGGATGGGCGCTCGGGAACCGGGGGCCCGAGCTGAGAGATGTAGGGGTTCGGACAGTCCGAATCGGGTCCGGACCGTCCGAACCGTGGTAACCGCGCGGGAGAGAGAGAGGAGGCGTTTAGACAGGTTCGGGCCGCTCGGAAGCGTAATACCCTACTCCTGTGTGTATGCTATGTGGAGGTGAATGCGGTATGATTGTTACAAGGAGACTCGGGGAGCTCGGGAGCTAGCTGGGAGCAAACGGGAGCAGCATGGGAGCTAAGTCCTCACTCGGGGGCTCGGAGCCGAGGAAGAAGAAGAAGCACCGGGCTCAACCTAAGCTCAACCTAAGCTCCATTTCCATTGGCCTGGATCCTCCTTTTATCAGCGAAGGGGAGTCCACAGTACCAGTACCTGGAGCGAGAGAAAGCGCTGTCTTGTCGCACGCGTGCGCTGCTGTCGCCACGCCGGAGTAGGTACTGCTAGCCCGCCTGCTGTTGCCATGCCGGAGCTGCTGCCGCACGTCTGGTCGGCCGCGGAGGACGGTTGGAGCGTGGAGACGTGACGGCGCACGCCTCCAAGTCAAAGGCTCTGACTACACAGCGATTGCACAGTGAAAGAAGCCTCTGTAGTCAAAAAGAGTTTCTGACTGCACAGGCATGTGTCCATTGCGCAGGCATGCGTCCACGGGGGGCCATCAGGAGACGCCCACGCGTGGCAGAGTAGTTGGCAAGTTGGTCCGCGGAGTTCTTTGAGACAATTGGTCCCCGAGGCCGAGGCGATCGGCACCCAGGGCCGAGTCAATCGGCACCGGGACCAGGGCGATCGGCGCCCGGGACCGAGGGGATCGGCACCCGGGCAGTCGGCAATCGGCCTCGGGGCCGGGGTATCGGCACCCGGGTCCGGGGCGATATGATGGCGCCCCGGGGCGAGGCCCGGGGCCGGGGCCCGAGGGCGATGGAGATGGCGCCCCGGGCGCTCAGCGGGACGACGACCGTAGCTGGCCGTCGCTTGTGCAGATTGTGGCCCCGGAGGATCTCTGACATGGCCGGGGATCCACGCGTCCCCACAGAATGTGGGACCCCAATCCCATTTCGCCGACAGTAGGTGTGCCGGTCAATTTGACCCTGCAATTGATAAGGAGAGAGAATATTAGATCCATGAGCTAATCGGCTGGAAGCCGATCTGGACTCGTTTCATCGACCGATGGCCGATATGAACTGTAGCACTTATACACCGACTGGAAGCCGATGATGGCATGAATAATAACAGATAATAATAAAATAACTAGCCGATTACCGAAGGAACACTTAGATATCGGCCGCAAACCGATGATAAAACAGGAAACATAAATAAATGGATCGGCTGTAAGTATTGTATCTAAAGCATTGCCAGCGCTCATGCCCGTGCCCGGGACCTAGCTCATGTCCGTGCCCGGGTACTCGCCCGTGCTCGCGCCCATGCCCGGGTGCTCGTGCGTGCTCGTGCCCAGGGCCTTACCTGTGCTCATGCCCCGGTCGGCGAAGTAAACTAATTGGCTAGCTTTTAGCCGATCATGATAACAGACGAAAATAGATAACTGTCGGCGAAATGGGATAGGGGGTCCCACATACCCCGGGGTCGCGTGGGTCTTCTGCCACGCCAGCTACTCCGGGGCCACATTCTGCACAACTGGCGACCGGCTCTCCTGCTAAGTGCCCGGGGCACGAGCGCTGCCCGGGCCCGGGTGCGCTACTCGTGCCCGAGGGCGCCTTCCCCGAGTCCGAGAGCGCTCCCCCGGTGTGCCTTCCTCGGGCCCGTGGTCCGAGGACATTTCCCGGGACCCGGGCACGGCAGCCTCGGTCCTTGGCCCCGGGTGCCGAGCTCCCCGGTCCCGGGTCCTCGGTCTTGGTCCACGAGCGCTGCCCGGGCCCGGGTGCGCTACCCCGTGCCCGGGGTGCCTTCCCCAGGTCCGGGCGCCTTCCTCGGGCCCGTGGTCCGGGGACATTTCCCGGACCCGGGCACGGGAGCCTCGGTCCCGGGCCCCGAGTGCCGAGTTCCCTGTCCCGGGTCCTCTCCGAAGTCATGATCCCGAGTGCCGACTGCCTCGGCCTCGGTCCCGGGTGCCGACTGCCCCGGCCCCGAGTCCTGGGTGCCGACTAACTCGGCGCAGTGTGCGCGCGGAGGGCTCCGAGAGCACTCCGCGCTGGGCACGAGGTTGACTCGAGCGCACCAGCTCCCCAACTACCGTGATGCGACGGGGCGTGCTGCGCCTATCGCCTGCTCTGGCCCCCGGTGGGCCCGCTTCCTATGTGGTCAGCCTGTGTCGTCAAAGTTGTCAGAGGGCGTCAGAGGCTTGTTGACTATGGAGGCTTCGCCTTTCCACGCCCCAGCAGCGGAGGCAGGCGCTGTCCCGTCTCCAAACTCCATCCACTCCCGGCGACGTGATGACCGTGCCGACCAGACACCAGCACCAACTCCGGCAGGGGAGACATGCGCTGTCACATCCCCGAATCTCGCCGCCCGCAGCAGTCGAGCAGCGTGACGACCCGATGTGCAGCACCAACTCCGGCATGGGCTGAGCAGACGGGCGGGAGCGACTGGACGTCCCTCCAACTCTGGCGTGGGCGTCGCAGGCGGACGGGGTGACAGAAGAACTCACCCGGAACCCACTCTCTCCGTGTACTGGCACTGTGGACTCCCCTTCGCTGATAAAAGGAGGATCCAGGCCAATGAAAAGGGCAGCTTAGGTGGAGCTTAGGTGGAGCTTAGGTTGAGCCCGGTGCTTCTTCTTCTTCCTCGGCTCCGAGCCCCCGAGGGAGGACTTAGCTCCCGTGCTGCTCCCGTTTGCTCCCAGCTAGCTCCCGAGCTCCCCGAGTTTCCTGGTAACAATCATACCGCATTCACCTCCAGATAGCATACACACAGGAGTAGGGTATTACGCTTTCGAGCGGCCCGAACCTGTCTAAACGCCTCCTGTCTCTCTCCCGCGCGGTTACCACGGCTCGGACGGTCCGGACCCGATTCGGATGGTCCGAACCCCTATATCTCTTAGCTCGGGCCCCCGGTTCCCGAGCGCCCATCCGTTTGTTGATCCACCGGATGCCGTTTCGCCTGAGAACTACTCCCCTGGCCGAATCTCAAAAGGATGTCTCCTGACTTCCCGCAGTCGAGGTTTCATCCTCCGACAATAACGAAGCAGTATAATCGGCTGTATTAAATAAAAGATACCTTATCGGCTAAGCACTCCGATAAAACATCGCATAGATATCCATCTGCTTATTAAGAGTAAAGCTATTACCGCCAGTCTAGTAGATCGGACCCAACCATTGCAGCACAGACTGGAGGTGATAACAAAACCTTGATAAGCCGATAGGTCTAATGCGATCGTGATGTAAAATAAGATAACTTATCGGCTATACATCCCGATAAGACGCTTACGTAAAAATCATCAACCTATCAGGAAACGATTTATCGCTGGCAGTTTAGTAGGTCAGACCAAACCGATGCATCACAAACTGAGGATAAATCGTGCCCGATAGGCAGATAAGATCTACGCACGCGTGATGTGATATACCTGATCGGCCTAAGAGATCGAACCGAACCGAAGCAATCGTAGACAGAGCAGATATATCGTGGTAAGCCGTTGTAACGACCCGCTTTCCTTTTCCCTGTTGTAACTGGTTTTCTGGATCTTAATCTTTTCCTATCCTGTCAGCTGTGCCTCCGTTTTCCCTCTCCCCGGCCAGCCGACTACCTTCTCTCTTGTGCCGAGTAGAGTTGCTACTCAGTCCTTGTATCCTGCCCTTATCCTTGTCTTACTCGGACCTCTTTGCTGCCGAGTGAGCACGGTGATGTGGCCGACTACCTTGTTGAGACATGTTGCTTCTTTGTCCCCCGAGTTGCACCCACCCGTTGGACGCCGACTACCGAAGTAGTGAAGAATCAATCTTCACCTAACCGCAGTATTGCTTGGACCAGTGGTCAGTCCGAAGCCCGGTCAGTGAGATTTCTCCAACCTGTCCTAGCCTTGACCTTAATGTCTCATCGCAGCTACAGTGCCTGCCAACTCCTCTGACCAGTTGGACTCCAAAGTCACTTCCTGTCATATCCCTGTCAGTTCATCTTGACTTCCTTGCTCCACCCGTTGCCCAGCTCCACCGTGCCTCAACCTGCACGTCGGCTATATATATATGGCCAACCGTGCCCCCTTCTTCCTTTGTTTTGCAAACCGGCCAGCTCCAGCTCTGCTAAGTTTTCATCCTCTCAAGCTTTGGAGCTCTGTCGCCTGGTTCGCAAGCCTGGTTCAGCCGACTGCCCCCTTTTCTGCAGCCGACTACTTCTTGGTCCTTTTTCTTGGTGTTTTACTTCTCCTGCTTATCAGTGTTTCTTTCTGCTTGTTCAGAACCTGAACCGGTGGACGATCCCGAAGCCACCTTCGCCGAAGAAGACCCCTCCTTGGAACAAGGCAAGCCTCTTTGATCATATTGTTTCCCATATATGCAAAACTATGTTGTTTGGAAAATATATGCATGCTTAGTTACACCTTTTTAAACTGTTGGCCTCGGTTATGCAAGCGCAACCGATGGACCCGCCCAGTAGTAGCACTTATTTGGTAGGATGTTGTTATATTTCCCCCTTGAAGAGCCCCACAAATGGCACGCTAGCATCCTATCTGAGGATACGATGCCGAGTAAAATGGCTTAGCTCTGCAACGTTGTTTGTCGTTGGGAAAAATGATGGGTTTTACTAAACAGTTTGGAAAACCCGATACCTTGTGTATCGGCGCGTTTTGTGAAATAAAGGAAAGATTTGTGAAAATCTTGATGTACAGAGACAGTGCCTGTGTGGCTTGGCTATGTATTATCATTAAGGATCGATTCCCATGGCGTAGATTTGTTTGTCAGTGATTTGTGAAAAGTGTTTGATGGAAAGGGAACCGTGACCTGAGTTTGCCGAGTAAGCAAACGGAAGGCCTGTGTGGCCAGAAACGGATCTGTGTGGTCCGGGGTGTTAAGCACCATAAACAAGTGTATGAAAAGTAAACAGGATGAATATCATGCTCCCGGGTTGTAGCCAGGGCAGCAAAGTTTAAGCCCCCGGGTTGTAGCCAGGGCGGCAATTCAGTCTTCGGGTTGTAGCCAGAAGACGGTGATGAGCACGCTCCCGGGTTGTAGCCAGAGCAGCAGTGTTCTAGCTAGCTGGTGGTAGCCAGCCTAGCGGGCATTTAGTGCCATGATCATGCTCCCGGGTTGTAGCCAGGGCAGCGATGATGAGCCCCCGGGTTGTAACCAGGGCGGCCGACTAGCTAGCTGGTTGTAGCCAGTGTAGCGGGCATCAAGTGCCACAGCTGAGATTTGGTTATAGCCGAGTCTCAGGGTCAACGAGTGGTTGTAGCTACTCGGGAGATAAAGGACCAACAAATGCAAAGTAAAAGATAATAAGAACATGTATGATTATGCTTGATTCTTTAAGTGGTGAGTTGTTGAAAAGCAACTTGCGGATTGGATGGAGGCGTGAGCCTCTGTCCGCCAACTAAAATTTGGAACTCACTAGTGTTTGCAAAGAAAAGAGTTTAATAAGGCAGTCTTTCGCAAATGAAACCCTTAGCTCTTCTTGTCTAACCAACATGACATCATTCCCGGCTTGCTGAGTACGAAAGTACTCACCTTGTTCTTATATATGTATAGTAGGTTTTGGAGTGGAAGACGAAGATCTGACTGCTGCCGAGTTCCTCCAAGACCAGGCCGACTACGAAGACCTCTGAAGGTTTCGAGCCTAGTTCCCAACCGAGCCTGTGGAGTAGTTTTTGTCCAGCTTCCGCCCTGTTCTGCTGTTTCGCTAGTTTACCAGTTGATTATTTTGCCCATCCCGGGTCTGTCCTGGATGGATCTCCTTGTACGTATACGTAAGTACTCTGTTATGTATTATTGTAACTCTGTGTTGTATCATTGTTGTGCGTACCCGACTACTGATCCTGGGATCGGGTGCCTTATGCACATGGTGGCCTTCCACCTAGTCGGGAGGCGCCACAGCGGTGGTATCAGAGCAAAAGGTTGGCCCTAGGAACGAAACCCCACCCGTGTAGATGTCTTTGAGGATCTTATTTTGAAAACTATACTATTTGCAAAAGACTAGGACTTGTCTGGGTACCTCTCTCTGCTTTGTAGAATTTGGAAATGTTTCTAAACTCTTGGCTATTTCCCTACCTTGGGTTCCTGCGCAAGCTCTTAGGTTCCAGTGCCCCATCTGTCATCTTTTTGTTGAGGCTGGGTTCCCGAGTATATTCCTTGTTCTGCTGCTTGAATCCATCTTGCTAATCTTGTTGCTCCTTCATCTGTTCCATCGGTTTGGTTGCCGATATCCTTGCTGAGCCCCTCTTCCTTTGGTTGCCCTTTTCTAGGACCAGATGGCAGACGTCAGCGCGTGCCGTCCGTACCCCGGCCCGCTTGGGTTTGAAGACCAAGGTCCAGTCCGCAACAACCTGCTTACTGCCGCGGAGGAACAAGAAGTGGAGCAGACCCACGATCGGATGTCAGGAAGTGGCCGTGCAGCCGGCCTTGGTACCTTCGACGCTGCAACAGCAAACCTGGAGGATTGCCTCAACCTCCTCACCTTCCAGCAGACCCCCAGCAGCTTATGGCCATCCAGACCCAGATCTTGCAAGGCATTGCTCAGAATCTGGCCGCAATGCAGCCTCTTCTCCATCAAGCTCGACCAGAACAAGTCAGTAGCCGCTCCAAGCTTGCCGACTTCATGAGGTCCCGTCCAGCGAGTTCTCGCAGACCGCTGAGCAATGGAGGCTGACGACTGGCTGAAGGGATATGGATAGAAAGCTGAACCTAGTGCAGTGCACACCCACGGAAAAGACCCAGTTGCTGCACATCAACTTCGTGGTTCCGCAGCTGACTGGTGGGAAAACTACTGTGCTGCCCATCAAGATGCCGCCAAACATCGCCTGGCCCGAGTTTGCGGAAGCCTTCAGAGATGCACATGTCCCAGAAGGAGTAATAGACATCAAGAGAGAAGAGTTTCAACAACCTCAAGCAGGGACATTCCAACATCAGCGAGTACCTGAGCAGGTTCAACCATCTAGCTCGCTATGCACCAGAGGACGTGAACACGGACAAGAAGAAGATCAGAAGGTTTCTGAAAGGGATGAATGTGGCAATGAAGGTCCAGCTTCTTGCCATGACTTCCCTACTTTCCAGCACATGGTTAACAGAGCCTTAGTGGTTGAAGATGCGAGGGAAGGAGATCGACGTTTTTCGCCAAGCGCAAGGCCTCCCAGATGCAGTCTCGTAGTGGTCCGAGTTCTAGGCCCTATCTCCCCAGTCCTTCCCGTCAGTTTGCCCCATCCCAGTTTCAAGAGCGGGTGTTTCGCCCGTCTGTTTCTCGCCCGACTTCTTCTGTTCAGTCCCGACCCCTCAGTGCAAATACCGGAGCAAGTCGCCCTACCTCAGCCGGCCTTCAGCGGAAGAGTATTCCGAGTGCCCCAGGAAGCCGATGCTACAACTGCAACGAGTTGGGTCACTTCGCCCGACACTGTCCCCAGAAGCAAGACCCTGCAGTCCCTGGACGCCCTAACGCCAGCACTTCAAGAGCCCCTGTGTTCAGTCGAGGACAGCCGACTACACATACTAATGGATCTGCCTCCCGTGCCCCTCCGACCTTTGGACGTGGCCGAGTCAATCATATCCAGTCGGAGACAGCCCGAGAAGCTTCAGATGTGGTAATGGGTACGTTTCTTGTCAACTCCATACCTGCAGTTGTTCTGTTTGATTCTGGAGCATCGCATTCCTTTATTTCTCAATCTTTTGTGGATAAGTATGGTTGGGATGTTCGAGGTCTTAGTATACCTATGGTCATACACTCCCCTGGCAAGGAGTTTAGGTCAGACCAATCTTGCCCTGGAGTTACCTTGGTAATTAAAGGAGTTAGTTTCTCAGCCAACCCCATTGTCCTGGAATCACAAGGCTTGGATTTGATTCTTGGCATGGACTGGTTAGCTAAGCATAAGGCCGAATAGACTGTGCAACTAGCACCATAACCCATGCAGTGCCCTTTTGGACAAGAAGTGAAGTTTGCCTCCCTTGGAGACCCTAAGAACCGACCCCTCCTGAGCTCCATGCAAATAGTCCCTTTGGAAGAAGTGCCGGTGATCAATGAATACCCTGATGTCTTCCCAGACAGTTTACCCGGAATGCCCCCTGATAGAGAGATTGAATTCTCTATAGAGTTGCTACCCGGCACAGCACCCATATCCAAGAGGACCCTATAGAATGGCGGCTAATGAGTTAGCCGAAGTGAAAGAGCAGATAGAAGAACTTGAGAGCCTAGGTTTTGTGCGACCTAGCACATCACCTTGGGAGCTCCAGTGCTCCTAGTGGAAAAGAAGGATAAGACCAAGAGGATGTGCGTTGATTATCGCGCACTGAATGGAGTAACCATCAAGAATAAGTATCCTCTACCAAGGATAGATGATCTGTTCGACCAGCTGCAAGGAGCTAAAGTTTCTCTAAGGTTGACTTTGAGATCAGGATACCACCAATTGAAGATCAGATCTGAAGATATACCCAAAACAGCTTTCCTGACCCGATATGGATTATATGAGTATACGGTGATGTCCTTTGGACTCACTAATGCTCCAGCTTTCTTCATGAGTCTTATGAATAAGGTATTCATGGAATATCTCGACAAGTTTGTCGTGGTATTTATGGATGATATCTAATCTTCTCCAAGGACGAAGCAAACATGTTGGACATTTGAGAATGGTTCTAGGAAAGTTAAGAGAGCACCAGTTGTTTGCCAAGTACTCGAAGTGTGAGTTTTGGCTAGACCGAGTTGCTTTTCTCGGGCATGTGGTCACTGCCCAAGGAGTAGAAGTGGACCCGGGGGAAAGTGAGAGACGTGCTTTCTTGGAAATCCCCGACTACGGTCACGGAAGTGAGAAGTTTCCTAGGTTTGGCTGGATATTATCGGAGATTCATTGAAGGGTTTTCAAGGATTGCCAAACCCATGACAGAATTGCTAAAAAAGGAAAAGAGGTTGAATGGAGTGACGCCTGTGAGAAAAGTTTCATGGAGTTAAGGAAAAGGCTGACTACCCCACCTGTGTTGATCCTTCCGGATATCAGGAAAGACTTTGAGGTATACTGTGATGCATCCCGACTAGGCATAGCTGTGTGCTTATGCAGGAAGGAAGAGTGGTTGCGTATGCCTCAAGACAGTTAAGACCCCATGAGCTGAACTACCCGACCCATGACCTAGAGTTGTCAGCAGTAGTGCATGCCTTGAAGATATGGCGACACTACCTGGTTGGAAACCGGTGTGAAGTATACACCGATCATAAGAGTCTGAAGTACATCTTCACTCAGACGGAGCTTAATCTCAGACAAAGAAGATGGCTTGAGTTGATTAAGGATTACGAGCTTGGAATACATTACCACCCTGGCAGGGCAAATGTTGTTGCCGATGCCCTCAGTCGGAAAGTCCATTGTAATGCCATCTTGACCCGCCCCTTCAACCGAGCTAAGTCGAGAGCTGGAAAAGCTAAGGATAAATATGGTCAGCCAGGAACGCTGGCGACTTTGCTGATTCAGCCTACCTTGGAGGACCGGATCAGAGAAGCTCAAAAAGTAGATGAAAGATTGTATATCTCTAAAGGAAAGCATGACCCAGGGAAAAGCCCCCGAGTTCTCCATCGACAGCAAAGGAACTGTTTGGTTTGGGAAACGCATTTGCGTGACCCGACAGAAAGGAAATCCAAGACTTGATCTTGAGAGAAGCCCATGAGTCCGCTTATTCCATCCACCCAGGAAGTACCAAGATGTACAAGGATATTAAGGACCATTACTGGTGGCCTGGAATGAAGCGAGATATTGCGAGTATGTCGCAGTTTTGTGACATTTGCCAAAGGGTTAAAGCAGAAGCATCAGAAGCAGCAGGATTGCTTCAGCCCTTAAGGAACCCGAGTGGAAATGGGAAGAAATAGGAATGGATTTCATGTTGGATTACCTTAAGACCCGCAGACATGAATTCCATTTGGGTAATAGTTGGATCGACTGAACCCAAGGTCGCCCCCACTTATTCCCCGTCAAAACAACCTACCGGCCAAGAAGCTACCGAGCTTATCTGACACAAGGTTCTGCCAAATGGATCCCAAAGAAGATAGTGTCTGACGTAGGAGCCAGTTCACCTCCCACTTTTGGCAAAGTTGGATGAGACAATGGGCACTACCGAACTCAGTACCGCATTCACCCCCAGACGATGGTCAAACCGAGAGATCAACCCAGATCGTGGAAGATTATGCTAGAGCATGTGCCTTTGGATTTGAAGGAACCTGGATCTCTGTCATGCCTTATGCGAGTTCTTCCTACAATAACAGCTAATCAAGCCAGTTCCAGATGGCCCCAATGAAAGCTCTATATGGACGCAAGTGTAGAAACCCACTTGTTGGACAGACGTAGGAGAAAAGTTGGTTTTTTGGACCAGACATTTTGAAAGAGGAAGAGAGCGATAAGGATTATCCGAGAGCCGTGAAGACAGCCACAAACCGGCAGAAGAATATGCAGATTCGGAGACCGAGAGCTCGGTTCAGATAGGAGACCATTGTATCTCCAGAGTATACACCCCTAGCGCCGCAAGTACCCAAGCCATCTCTTAGACTGTCTTTGAATGGGTGGGAAGCCCTAGCGCCGTCCGGCTAGCTAGTCGGCGGACTCTCTTACCCCTTATTGCTCTCTCACTCAGACTTCCGGCCCAGCGTGGCACCATACAGGTCCTCACAAGTTGGCCATCACGACGTATCACTGAGGTCTATACCGCGCATGAGACCTACCATACTTGCGTCACTCTCCGCAACTCGGACTGCGCAGTGTGGGACGTGCACATGTAGGTCATCTTCCTGACACTCTTCTCATAAT
>RYFJ01002397.1:0-77007 GCA_003991445.1 Oryza meyeriana var. granulata
ACCCGAGAGAGATTGATTGGCTTTCTGTGTATTACTGATGATTGACGTGTAATCAATTTCTTCTGGACCAGTTTCTTGACAATTCTTGAATAAATGTTACCCGTCACAGACTGTTGGCAGAAACTACGTAGACAAGGAAGATAGACGACAACGCGTGCGACGTTTGAGCTCATCGGAGTGACGCTGGTTCATCTATGCTTGATCACACTGCTGAAGGTTGCCCGGTGTGCTGGACTGAGGGTTTTGGCGTTTGGCACTGGGAGCGTAATGACCCCCGTGTGCTCCAGAGTTTGTAAGTTGTGCTTCCTAAAGTTCCTTTTCCATGGTGGTGGTTATGAGTATGATGCCGAGTGAGGAGGAGAGTTTGCTCCGTTTGCACCAGTAAGTGTTGGGATAGGTGGCGTTCGCGACGGGTGCTGATTGAAGATGCTCCTTGTGGGCGTTACGGGTCACGAATACGTGGCCTCTGACTCGAGGTTGTTGTGAACTAAACTTGCCTTCTAAAAAGCGTTCTTTTGCTCTCCTGTGGTGTTTGTCTCGTCTGGCGAATGGGCTTTACCACAGTTTCTGAAAATCTGCATAGTCACTAGAGAGTAGTTGAACTGAAAGTTCATCATTCAGTCCGTTCAGAAACTTCTCCTGCCGGTCGTCGTCAGTGCTAACGTCTTCCGGTTCATAACGGGCAAGCCGGTTGAACTCATAAAGGAATTCGGTCACCGACCGATTCCCTTGCTTCAATGCTCGAAACTCCCACTTCTTCAATGCCACTACTCCCGCAGGAATATGCGTCTTCTTGAAAGCAGCGGCGAACTTAGCCCAAGTAATCGGCTGTCCATCCGCTCTGTTGGTCCTAAAGTGGTCCCACCACTCAGAAGCTGGGCCGTGTAGCTGGTGCGAGGCAAAAGAGACCTTCTCTTGATCTGTGCATTGTAAAAGGTCCAACTTCTTCTCAATGGCATGCAACCAATCCCCTGCTTCCACAGGATTAGTTGTGCTAGAGAACGTGGGAGGTCTCACTCGCAGAAATTCCGCAAGCTTGTTTTGAGGTGGAGGAGAAGGCGCCTGCTGTGGTGCTTGGTTCTATTGTTGTTGCATCTGCTGGAACATCATGTTCATCAGATGTGTCTGGTTAGCCAAGATTTGGGCGATGGTCAGATTGTCGTCCTGCTGTGCGTCCATTGGTACTCCCCTGCGGTTATCCCCACCGTTGCCATCATGATTACCACCGTTACGTGTGTTCACCATCTGCCGTGCAAAGACGAGAAGAAAAGGAAACGCCCTTGAGACAGATTTCATATTACTTAAACTTTCACTTTATTGTTCTGAACTGAGTGGTTAACATTGATTTAGTTTAAACTCACACCATCAAGAAACTCCTAACATAAATAGTTACATCACCACACCCTGACATAACTGCTGACTACTCCCCACACACACAAGCATTTCCTAATCACACAACTGCTAACACAACGATCTAGGGTAACTGATGCTAAGGTGACACCAAGGCTTCTCAACGGGGCGAAAGGTTTCTCCTGGCATTCCAGTTGTGTTCAGGTTCTGCTTCGTCGTCTTGAGTTGATCCCCACTCCACTTCAGAGGGGGTGCGGGCTCCACTGTCCTCCGATCCCTCTGAAGGCGTGCTGGCTTCTAACTCCTCTGAGTCGTCGTCTGCATCATCAGCGTATGCCACCGGTGGAACTACCCGTAACAAGACTTGGTCATTGAGTACACGGGTCCTTGGCACCAACTGAATCCGATGTGGAAGCCGAACTCTCTTCCTTGCAGTAGTGCGGATCCTAGCTCCTCCAAGGGGTGCTTCTCCTTTGGCTAAGGCCAACTCTCACTGTCAACTGATCCACCTGGTTCGCAGCCTGCAATCTTGGGTGCGATTCTCATTCTGCCGGTCATGAGCTGCGATCACCACCTCTGCATGAACATCATCCATGGCACTCAACATCCTTACCAGTCGTTGAGTGGTTGCACTGTTCTCTGCTCCGGGGTCTTGATAACTGCTGTACTCATCATTGTGAGTTCTCGCCGGATGGTAGCGATATGTCGTATTCCTTAGGCGGATGGCAAATTGCTGACGAAGCTCTCCAATAGCCACCAAAGCTACTTCTTGATAGGCATGCTCATAATTTCTTCCTCCAGCTCCAAAGATCATGGATGGGACTCCCTCTCGTTCACTGGAAATCGTGAGGCGGACACGGCACTTCTCTTCATTAGGGTTGTGAGTGACTTGTCTATATTCTGGGGCTGGATTGTACCCTATGGCGAAGGCCATATCTCGTAACTCCTTGACAATCCACCCACTCCGAATAGATGTACTGGTTCCCGATTGGCCATCTACAGAGTATAAAAGAAAGATATAGGGATTTGACAAAATTAACAAAACAAAGTTTGTCCAAAACAAAGGAATGAAGGGGTAACAATAAAAGGCAGGTCAAAACCAGTACAGTAATGAATATATGGTACTAATTAAGACAAGGTAGTAAATTGCAAGAGAAAGAGGAGAGAAAAGTTCTAATTTTAAAATATTTTTTTTCAGAGGGCTCTTAGGGTACCAAGGGGCTTTTCCTACAGTCAAGGTGGCTTTGATACCAACTTGTCATGCCCAGAATCTCCATCCAAAATTCTAGAGTTTTATTATGTGTAAACCCTCGTCCAAGAATCAACCGAGGCACACATGACAAAATTGATTCTCAAAGTAATTGTTTACATAGCGTAAGCATTTATTACAGAGGTGAATGGTACCTCTCAATACAATAAGGTTCTAGCAATGGATAAATAAACAACAGCGTGACGATTCCCACT
This sequence comes from Oryza meyeriana var. granulata, assembly GCA_003991445.1. Taxonomy (NCBI): domain Eukaryota; kingdom Viridiplantae; phylum Streptophyta; class Magnoliopsida; order Poales; family Poaceae; genus Oryza; species Oryza meyeriana. The sequence goes on from RYFJ01002397.1 coordinate 2,815, forward strand.
CCACGCACTTGACTGGGCTCCCTCTTAGTCCTTCAGGTAGTCCTCTTCGCTGTAGTCCTCTAAATGATTGTTGATTGCAAGGTGAGCATATGACATACTCTGCAAGCCACACAGCAAGTATGCAAGTGCACGGGATAACAAAGGATGGCATAGTATGGCTCAAGTTTGCATAAAAGCAAGTAATAAAATATTTGAGAGAGTAATAAAACAATAATTAAATAACAATATTAATCAACGCTATACCGCTCACCAAAACGTATAGCCCAACCACTCCAACCTGGAGCTACACATGTTCCACTGTTCAACCATCATATTTAAATAGTGTGGGACTAATCACAGAAACACTGCTAGGCTCGCCCTTAACCGTGGGCATGGCTATTCGAATAGTTTTACTCTAGCCAGAGATGTACCAATTTACCCATGAGACATAACTCCACAGCACATCACTATGCCCCTAAATACCACCACGGTATCTCGGAAAGGAATCGTGACAGGATCATTAATGTAACTCGCCCAATAGGAGAGCCTCCCGCCGAACCTCCGGTCTCCGGTAGGTGTGATCAAATACCTCCCTGCAATACGGTCCGACGCCCGAAGCATGGACTTATTGGCACTGCCATGTGTGGACTTATACCAGCCACAAACACGCCGTGGAGCCTCCTATTGAACTCGGCACACTTCAAACTCCTGCTAGCCCATACTAGCTTGTGGTTAGCACGAGTGTTGCTTCGCAACAAGTAGTCCGCGAACCGGTCCTTAATTGTCATGAGCACCGCTAGCAACAAACACAACCCTGGTGCTCACAACCCACCATTCAGTCAAGTTTTAGTGGACCATTAAGTTGTCCTTGTACGACCACGTCATAAAGGGATCATTATTTCATGTGACTGAATAATAGTATAGAAATTATTATGACAACCCATAAGTCATTCTATTATTTGCTAGGCGAGGCTAAGCAGGGTCCTAGAGTTATTCTAGCTAACCAGTAAATAAAGATAGCTAGTCAAATTATCCCATAGGTACATGTCATGTGATCAAATCAAAGGGGCCATAAACAAAGGTTAGGGTTTCCCTGTCCCGATGACATTCCAAAATAAATGCAGCGTTGAAAGAAAACATAACTTTAATCAGAGGAACAATATGTTCAATGAGAAAGAGGAATCTGTGTGACTTGCCTTGTAGCTCTACACAGTCTTCACACCATACTTCGACAAACTGCGTCTCTTCCTGAACGTCAGTAGCTATAGGCAAATAACAAAACAAGCAAAAACAGTACATCAACACATATGAACAGTACAATATTATATTTTGAATGGATAGTTCATGATTTTTAGAGAAATTAGAGAATTGAACGACCTCAATCCGAGTTCGTATGAATTAGTTATGATCTTTGGAAGTTTTAACCCTTTTATAGCCTATTTAAAAGAATTAACTGATTTATTGCGTCATAATCGAATTAATTTTATTCAGACAAAGGCATTTATGACGTCACAGGAGAGAGGGGGCTCTCGGCTGACCAGTGGGGCCCACTGTCAGTGAGAGGGAGGCATCGGGCCCATGGTGAACCGAGTCCACCGTGGTCCACGAGGGAAAAACGACGGCTGGGATTCTAGGGTTTTGATTGGACGGCTACGATCTCGCCACGCGTCAAGGTGATCTCCCTTCGATCGGACGTAAGGAAACTAACCGAGAAGATCCGACGGCCGATGTCGATCCCGATCGGATCGGCTACAGCGACAGCGGCGACGGCGGCGACGGCGGCGGCTCTGGACCCGATGGTCGACGGCGATCGGCGGCGCGGCGATGCACGGCGAGAGTGGGAAAAGGTAAAGGAGGTCAAGGCGATCTTACCAAGGTGAAATGGTGAAGAACGGCTATGGAGACGGCCGCGGCGAGCTTGAGCGGCGGAGGGCTTCGGGTCTTCGTTCCGACGGCGGTGTTCTGGTGGCTCCCGGGGCTACAAGGCGGCCTGGCTTCAGCGGGACCTGCGAACCTAACCGAGGGCGCGACTCCAACGGGCAGTGAGGCGACGGTGGCGAAGCAAGCGCGAGACGTGGAGAGGTGGCTAGGCTAGCTAGAGCTCGATCTAAAAGGGGAAACGACCCTAGGGGCTCCGAGTTCACTATTTAAGCGGGGAGAGGCGGACTCCGGCTCGGACTCGACGGGTTTTGCGCGGCGACGGAGAGAGAGAACCGACTCGGGAGGCTTCGGGTTTCGCTCACGCGTGACTGGCTCTGATCCTTAGGGATTTGGTAGAGGGAGATAAGGCTCGGTTTTCCCTCAACCGATTTGGAGAGAACGGGTCCGAGGCGAACAGATTGCGTGGGATTTGTGGCGGCGGCGCTCGGGTGCTACAGTGCCACGGCTGGAGGTAGGCGACGACCTGACAGGCGGGCCCCGCCTGTCGGTGACTGCGAGCGCGGGCGCGGGCACAGGCACGGGCATGGGCACGGGCGAGGGCGCTCTAGAGCAAGTAATGGGCCAAGAATTGGCCCAGAGACTATGAGGGGATTTTAAAAACCTTTTTCTTTTTATTTTACTGCTGTGAGCTTATTTATTTTGCCAAAGATGTTCCCCTAATCAATTAATTCCCAGAAAATTCAGAATTAAATAATTAAGCAAGAATTTTATAAAATTACTTTCAAGCCTATGTTTTTTAATTTTTCCCTGATTTTATTCTTTTCACTCATTGAGACTTTTAATTCCATTTCTAAAAATTCTTTTTGCACAATATTTTATATACGGATAATTTCAGGGTGTTACACTTCCGAAAGTTATTGTGTCTCCGGGGGAGAATTTGTCGCCATCGACTCCTCTTGTTGGATCCATCGAGATTGTTGATGTTGATTTCGTCGAAGCCCCTACCTGGCGCGCCAACTGTCGATGTTTTACACCGGCAAATACGAAGTATGGGCTACTCGGTGGTTGGAAACTCAGTGGATTGCAAAGGAACAAGAGGTTTATACTGGTTTAGGCCCTCGATGTGAGGTAATACCCTACGTCCAATTATGGTGTTATTCCTTTGAGGATTTGTGTCTGCTTCTATCAGCTCATGCGTTGTTCTGCCCTCAGGGGGCCCCCTGCCTCCCCTTATATACTTGGGGACAGGGGTACAAAGTAGGAGTCCAGCGGATACGGCAAGGAGCTCTCTCTCGAGATATAATCTACCTGACTAGGACTGTATATTCCTTATCATACAAGGCAAAGTCTGTCAGGTGCTACTATATCTCTAATTACAAGTCTCAGCCCATCCTCTATCCGAGTGGCCCATATGCTTGTGATGAGGTACCCGGGGCCCATGGCCTCCACAGAAGCTTGTCCGTTGGTGTAGCCGTCTGAACCTCCGTCCACTCGGCCACGAAGTCGGCAAGTGCTTGTGACTTGATTGCTGTCCGAGGTTGAAAGACAATGTCAAACGCCATCAGCTCGAGCCCCCATTTAGCGATTCTATCGGTGGCCTCATGATTGTGCAGGACATCCCCGAGTGTATACGATGTGACGATTGTGACTTGATACGATTGGAAATAGTGCTCTAACTTCCGGATAGTTATGAGTAAACCATAGAGCAGCTTCTGGACTTGGGGATATCTTATCTTGGAGTCGGCTAGGACTTCGCTGACGAAGTAGACTAGCCTCTGTACTTTTTGTATGTGCCCAGGCTCTGCCCGCTCTATGACCAACACTGTGCTAACTACCAGAGAGGTTGCCGCCAGGTACATCATGAGTAGTTCTTTGGGCATAGGTGATGCCAACATGGATGGTGATGTGAGGAGCTTCTTGAAGTCTTTGAAGGCTGCTAGGCTTCTAGCATCTATTGGAAATTGTCGACTTTCTTCAGTAATTTGAAAAAAGGGCATGCCCTGTTCGCCGAGTCGGGAGATGAATTGGCTGAGTGCCGCCATGCAGCCAGTCAGCTTCTGCACATCCTTCTGGCTAGTCGGGGGTGCCATGTTCATCATACCATTGACTTTCTCTAGATTAGCCTCGACGCCTCGCTGTGATATGATGAAGCTGAGTAATTTTCCCGGAGGTACTTCGAAGACGCACTTCTCTAGGTTCAACTTCATCTTGAATCTCTGAAGGCTTCTTCTAAGTCGGTGATAAGGTCTTCCTTGACTTTGGTCTTGATTACCACATCATCGACATATGCCTCCACATTGCGCCCGAGTTGAGTGTGAAGACACCGCTGGATAGCACGTTGATACGTTGCGCTAGCGTTTTTCAACCTGAACAGCATAGTGACATAGCAGTATGCACCGAATGGCATGATAAAAGAAGTCTTTAGACATCCTCCTCTTTAGGATGATTTGATGATATCCCGAGTAACAATTGTCGATGTTTTACATCGGCAATATGAATATGGGGCTACTCGGTGGATTGCAAAGGAACACAGGGAGATTTTATACTGGTTCAGGCTCTCGATGTGAGGTAATACCCTACGTCCAGTTTGGGGTGTATTCCTTTGAGGAATTATGGTGGCGATTTTGATGAACCAACTCAACCTGCCCTCAAGGTGCGCCCTGCCTCCCCTTATATACTGGGGGACAGGGTTATAAGGTAGGAGTCCGAACCGGATTATGGCCAAGGGATTTTCTTCTTAGAGATATAACGCACCCCACTAGACTGTGTTTTCTTATCGTACAGGCAAGTCTGCTAGGGATTACTATATTCTAATTATAAGGCCAGGCCCATCCTCTATCCGAGTGCCATGATTGCTTGTCATGAGGTACCCGGGCCATGGCACCCACAACAGTCGAGAAACTGAGCACTCACACCCGCAGTGGAGTCGACCACCTGATCTTTTCTGGGTAGACAAATGGATCTTGGGGCACACTTGTTTAAATTGGTATAGTCAACGACATGCGCCATTTACCGTTCTTCTTCCGGACCAAGACAGGGTTTGCTAGTCAATCCGGATGATAGACCTCTTTGATGAACCCGGCTGCAAGGAGTTTGGTTATCTCCTCCCGAATTGCATCTTTACGGTCTTGTGCGAAGCGCTGCAGTCGTTGTTTGACTAGTTTGGTGTCCGGCTTGATAGTGAGGGAATGCTCGATCGCCTCTGTCACAGCCTGATTTTTTAGCAATTAAATAAATTAATTAATAATATATTTTCTATAATTATATTAAATTGTAAATCAAAATTAATCAAGTAAAGTAAACATGGGAATAAAAATTTCTTTAATAAATCATGGTTAAAAATATTTTTAATAAATTATCTGTATGTAATTACACACTTTTGAAATTTTTGGATTTTTTGGAGCTCATAATTAATTTTAATATACAAAATCAGTTCAGTAATTATTTAATATAAATTCTCTTCCCAATCTCTGGTCGTTTTTGCCCTGACCCCTTTCGTCTTATCCATTTGACAAACTCAAGTTGTCGTCCTTGAATCCCCTAATTCCTGAAAATCTGACTCCGCAAAAATCCCGAAGTTCAAATCCGAGGTGTTTCGAATCTATTCATTCCTTTTTACTAAATATCCATGTTTCCATTTTTTATTCAAATGTCCTTGGTCTCCACAAAAATCCAGGTCCTCTGAAATAAATCCAAATCCTTATATACTTCGGAGTATTATCAATTCCTGTATCCCATAAAATATTCCCGAGAATTCCATTCCTGAAAACAATACCAAAATATTCAAAATATTCGAATATTCCAAATGTTTCCATAAATTCCAATATTTCAAAATTCCGAGCATTTTCACAGTTACCGATGCTCCAGAAATATTCCCCCGAAACCCTAAATGTGCCCATTCCTTTTTTTTCGAATACCAATATATATATGTATGTAGGTATGTATATATTCTGGGTATCGAAATATTCCCAAAATTCGTAATATTTCTACAAATTTTCAATTCAGAAATATTCCCTAAATTCCTAATTTCCAATTTCGTGAATTTTGGGTTTTTTCAGAAAACCCCCTCTCTTTTTTCCTTTTTTCCCTTCCCTCTTTTCTTTTTCCCTTTATTCTTTTTCCCCTTCTCCCTATTCATCTTCTTCCTCTACTCCTTCCTCTTTCTCTGTCGGATGGCCCTGCCCAAGCCAGGCCTGCCCCCTGCCCCTCAACCTCCTGCCCAGCCCGGTCGTCCTGCGCGCCGCCGCGTCTGGCCCGGCCCATGCCTTTGCCACGCGCCGCCTTGCGCCTTTCCCCGCTGCAGCCGCCGCGTATCTCGGCGTTGCTGCGCATCGCGTGCTGAGGCCGGACTCCTATGCCGCCTGTGCCCTAGGTCCCTCCCCCCTATATATATACCAGCGCGCCACCTCGCTAGTGCCCTAGCCCGCCCGCGCTGTGCCCAGCCGGCGCCGTCACCGCATCCCTACTGTAGCTGCTGCCCCACTTGCGTGCGCCACCGCTCCTGCCCCGTCAGTCACTGCTCTTGGTGCCGTCGGCACCACATGTGTGCATCGTCGTTGGCGTCGTCACTTTTTCCTGCAGCCGGTGAGCCCACAGGCGCTGCCCCCCCTCTTCTCTCCTCTCTGTGCGTCGCTGTCGTCGTCTATGTTCTTCACCGCCGCCGGTAAGCCGCAGCTGAGGACTCCTCCCTCGGCAACTCCCGCTGGAGCCGCCTCCTCTCCTCATCCCGTGCCGCCATGCTGCCGTGCCGTGGCACCATCGTCATCGTCTTCACCACATCGCGCCGCCCCAGAGTTGCTACTCCTGCCACCGAAGTCGTCGCACCGTCAGGTCTCCTCTCTGCCTCACCATGACCATGCCCTGCCGCGCCGGCTGTGGCCCGACCCCCTCGATGGAGTGCCATGGCGAGCTCACCTTTCTCAGTGCCTCTGACAGGCCGGGCCCCATCGGCAATACCTCCTCCCGGTGACACAAACATGTGCACCCCTCTACTATTTCCTCTCCCTGTGAATGATAGATGGACCCTACGCATATTCCTCCAATCCATCTTGGCCGTCGGATTCACTCTTCATGCATCTACTGGATCCATTCACAACCGTTGATCTTTAAGATTAAATCTCAGTCGTTGAATCGCCGAGATCTAATCTCTACCGTCGGATTTCATTAACCTCAAATCCTACCACCTCATCCCTCTGGCCCGTGTGGAATTCCAGCCATTAGTCCACCTCAGACATTTTCCCTAGGGTTCATGGACCTAGTCCATATAAGCCTAGCCTATGACAGCGGGTCCCACTCATTTTCCTATTTAAAAATAATTCCCTTATTAATTAAATTCTGAGGGAATATTCCAGGGAATATTCTTTTTCCTTTTCCATCAGATTTTCTCTGAATTCAATCCTCCAGAGGCCGTATCTTTACTGTTTGAACTCCGATTTGACCCATTCTTCTTCCTATATTCATCTAAAATCAAGATATACTTGTTTATGCACTTTTTATGTACTGTTTATTTGGAGTTTTTTAGGGTTTTTTTCTTGTTTTGCGTGTAGTCGTGTAATTTAGCCGTTTCGGAAGATCGTGAAGTCTGCGGAAGAGTTTGGAAGGCTTATTGAAGACGTTTCTATTGCAAGGCAAGTCACATGACAATTCCCTTGAGCATGTTGATCTCATTTGTGAAAATTATTTTATTTTAAAGTTATTGCATGAAATGTTTTGGAATGACATTATTACAAGTAATTATTTAATAACCAACATTCCTTGATATTTGTGGCCATTTTGTTATTGTTATCTATACCTTGATACCTTGGGTGAATAATACTGACTAGCTGGATGACTATTTAATGATCTAGCTTGATAATTTAGGTTTTGCTTGGCCATGCCTAGAAATTATAACGTCATTTTATGTGGGGAAACTACAATTCACTTCTGATTAGTTAATGATTAATGGCAATAGTTTCACGGCAGTTGGTCATGGCTGGATAATTAATTGTGTCAACTAAAGCATGACTGAATGGTGGGTTGTGAGCACTAGGGTTGTGATTGTTTCTAGTGGTGCTCATGATAGTTAAGGACTGGTTCGCGGACTACTTGTTGCAAAGCATTATCCATGCTAACCTTAAGCTAGAATGGGATAGCAGGACTTGAAGTGTGATGAGTTCAATAGGAGGCACCAGGGCAGGTTTGTGGTTGGTATAAGTCCACACATGGCAGTGAAATAGACCATGCATTTGGGCGTTGAGCCATCTCGCGGGAAGGCACTTGATGACCCCTATCAGAGACCGGTGGCTTGGCGGGAGGCTCTCCTATTGTGCGAGTTATATGGATGGTCTTGTCGCAATCTCTATTCGGGTACTTTCGAGTATCGCGACGCATGGCTGACATGATGTTGAGATTGTGTCTTGTGGGTAAATTGATACATCTCTGGTTAGAGTAAAACTATTTGAATAGACGTGCTCGCAGTTAATGAGTGAGCCTAGCAATATTTTCTGTGATTAGTCCCACACTACTCATTAATGGTGTTAAATGATGGAACTTGATAGCTCCAGTCTAGAGAGTTATGGTTTGGACCTGAATTGCGTTGGAGCGTTGTTCAGTGGTTGATCTAATGTTGATTAATGATTAAACTTTACTGTTTTTGATGCTTTTAAATGTAAATGTTTTAAATGCTGATTTACGCAAATAAGCCATACTATGCCTTTCCTTGGGAAACCTGTTGCATTATTTTGCATTTCCATGTGTGGCTTGTTGAGTATGGTGGGTGGTACTCAGTCTTGCAATATTGTAATCATCAGAGTGAAGCTTTGCGAGGAGGAGAAGTTCGGTGTTTGGCTTATACCCCAGTTGAGCTGCCTATGGCTTGGTGCTGAAGCTACGCTAGTTGTTGTTCCGCTGTTGTTTTTCTTGTGCAAGGACTAAGTGCCTTTTTCTGTAAGTATTTATCGTTTACCATTTTGGTTATGTTTATCAATTGTCGATTTGTGTACATAGGTTGATTCCTGGACGAGGATTTATTGCACAAATTAACTTTGGAAATTCAGGTGAATTTCTGGGTGTGACAACCTCCCTTGGTACACCAGGCATGCCAGAAGTTTTCCAAGCAAATATATCCCTGTTCGCCTGGAGTTAGGTGACGAGTGCGTCTTCCTATTTGGGGTCGAGTCCGGTCCCGACCAGCGCAGGCTTGGGCGGATCGGAAGGGTCCAGGGGGATCTTCTTCGTCTCTGAATCTGCCGAAATTCCCGACTTTGCCACTTTCCTTGCTAGAACTTGATCGTCCTCGGTTGCAAGTGTTGCAGCTAGTTGGATATTGTTTTGTTCGACTGCTGCCTCTTGAGACTGGGCCAATTCACAGCTCTCCTTGTCGCAGGTGACAGCTTGCTTAACATCACTACACAAGGAAAGTACTCCTGTTGGTCTTGGCATCTTGAGCACCACGTATGTATAATGAGGCACCGCCATTAACTTGGCTAGTGCTGGCCATCCGAGTATGGCGCGATATGCGGTCTCAAAGTCAGCAACCTCGAAGCAGATGTTCTTGGTGTAGAATTCTCCCACGTGCCAAAAGTAACTAGCAAAGTGATCTGTCTGAGTGGAGTGGAAGAGAGGCCAGGAAATACCCCGTGGATGGGCACTGTACTCGGCTGTAGCTCGGACCGATGAATTTTCATCTCGTCGAGCGTTTTGGCAAATAATATGTTGAGAGCACTTCCTCCATCGATGAGAGCCTTCCTTAACTTGATACTCCTAATGACCGAATCTAGGATGAGTGGATAACACCCTAGATGCATGACTCGGTTGGGGTGATCTGCACGGTCGAATGTGATTGCCATCTCTGACCAGCGCAGTATTAGGGGGTGTCAGTCGAGACCGAGTTGACTTCTCGGGCTATTAGCTTTTATTTTCTCTTGGACTCGTATGCAGACGGCCCTCTGAATATGTGATTGAGCTCAGCCTGGGGATCTTGGTAGTCGCCCGCTAGGCCCGAGTCTGGCGTGTCCTTGTTATTGTTGTCGCCAGACATTGATGTCTACTCAGAAGCAAACTTCTTAAGCATGAAGCAGTCCTTAGCCACACGTTTCCCCTTTGGGTGGAAAGGTCATGGCCCGTTCATGACTTTCTGGTAGTCATCCATCCTTGAGGTTTGCAGCCGACTGTGCTCCACAGCTGCCACAGCGTTGTCCGACTTGCACTTGCAGTTGCCAGACTTAGTCGAGGCTGTGTCGTCTGTATCTTTCTTGTCCTTTTGTCGGGGCTCCTTCTTGTCGTCTAGGGCCTCAGCGACCGCATCGGCCGAATCAGTGTATTTGTTGGTCATGTCAAATAGTGCCTTGATAGAACTCAGAGGCTTCTGAGTGAACTTGGCAATGAACGGGGTGTCATTAACTCCCTTGCAGAAGGCGGCGATGACGACCTCGTCCTTGATCTTTGGGATCGAGTTCCTCTTCTTAGAAAACCTCTTGATGAATTCACGTAGAGAGTCATTCTTCCTTTGATGGCATTGATATAAATTGTACTCGGAAGATGGCCTCTCATATGTTCCTTGCAAATTTGTAATAAAGTGTTCTCGGAGTTCCCCCCAGGAGCCGATTGACCGCCAGGGAAGTCATGTTTGCCATGTCCTCCCCGAGTCGGCTAGGGCGACCAGGAGGTAGTTAGCCATGGCTTTGTGGTCATCTTCAGCTGCTTGGATCTCTAGAGTGTAAACTATGAGCTAGGACTCGGGATTGGTCTTCCCATCATATTTTTCAATTCCAGTCGGCTTGAAGCCAGATGGCCAGTCGACTTGCTGTAGTTCATGGGTGAACGCCGGTACTCCGTCATTCAGGTGAGGGCTCCAACTCCGATTGCGGCGATGAAACCGCTCATGGTGGAGGCCAAAGCGCTCATTCTCGTTGTCCTGTTGGTGGCGCTCGTCTTCCTCGCATTCCCATTATCGAGCGATGATGTCTTGCCTAGAGATCACGCTGTAGTCAACCCCGGGTGTCCCCGTTATCACGGCGGTCATCCTGTTGTCGCCACCGTCGGTTATCGTTTTGATTGCCGAGTGACATATGGCGCGACTCCGAGCATGGATGATTGGAGCCAGCCGCCAGGTGTCGTGCTGGGGCAGATGAGATCGCCGTATCAGAAGCCGTCTTGTTGGATGGTATGACTGTGTCTCCTGACTGTTGCCGCTAATGCCAGGCTGCAGCAGTAATCATGGCCTTGATCCTCACAATCGTCAGGGTGGCTTGATGATCAGGCCCCAACTGCAGAGTGTCCAATAAGGTGGCAACGGCCACGACGTTTTGTTGTGGGGTCATGAAGACGACATGGTCACCGACTCGGGTTTGGAGGATCTCGTGTTGAGCAGTGCGCCCAACCTTGCGTAGATTGTCATTGTGTGCGTCACGGTCGGCTTGTAGATATCGTGCTTCTTCCTCCTGTTGTTCACGCAGTCGGCGAGCCTCCTCCTCTTGCTGATCGTGTAATCGGTGTGCATCTTGAGTGGGAGTTGAGCCCTTGGACGCCATGGAGATTTCGCGTGGTGGAAAAAAGCTTGCCGAACTGCTATCCGACTGAGAGTCGGAATCAGGGTAGTTGAGGGGGGTAATTACGACTCCAACCTCCCTAGATCTAATCTAGAGCGGCTCTGGGCCGTATTTGAGTTGAACTCCAAGGGATCGGGTCTACCGCATTAGATGTTGATTGAACTTATCCGCGGCATTCCCGAGTCCAAATGGGAGGTTGACGATCTCCTCCTCTCTTAGCCCGAACTCGGTCGGCTCGAGGCCGAGTCCGAGTCAAACACTGAAAGAAAGAGTTGTCCCTGGACTTGGGCATCTTGGGGATCGTCGCAGCATGTCACTAAAGATCACTACAGCATTGAGTAAGCCGACTGGTGTGGTGTTGGCTTTCTTTCTGGCCGATCGGATCTAGTCCGAGTCGAACCGGGTGAGGTTACCGAATTCGTCGGCGACGAAGTCGAGGTTCCCAAAGCTAATTGTTTTCCTGGGGAAGAACTTGACGCCGTCGACTCCAGTGGTTGAATCCATCAGGCTTGTCGAAGATGATCTCGCCGATGCGCCTACCTAGCGCGCCAACTGTCGATGTTTTGTATTGGCAATAATAATATAGGGCTACTCGTGAGACCTAAACTTGATGGATTGCAAAGGAACACAACACAATTTATCCTGGTTCAGGCCCTCGAGGTGAGGTAATTACCTACTTCTAGCTATTGTGTATCGCCTTTGAGGTTTCTCTGGTGAGATTCTGTTCTGCCCTCAAGGGCTCCTTGCCTCCCCTTATATATCGAGGAGGCAAGGCTACAAGGTAGGAATCCTAGTCGGACTCTGACCGAGGGATGTCCTTCTAGAGATACAACGTACCCGACTAGGACTATATCCTTTCCTTATTGTACAAGGTAATATGTGTCGAATCCTATTGTATCTCTAGTTACAAGGTTAGGCCCATCCTCTATCCGAGTGGCCAGAAAGCTTCTCATGAGGTACCCAGGGCCCATGGCCTCCACATCCTCGCTGCCATCCGGGTTTGTTCAACGGAACACCCGGGGCAAGTTGCGAGGTGGTGCCTCAAGTTTAGGGAGGTCCTCGTCGTCTGAAGAAGGGGAAGACGGAGGAGTCACTAGCCTAGGGTCTTTTGGAAGCGCAGGACCTTCAGTTGGCTCAATGACTAGGTCTACGGCCAGCTCGGTAGTTGTCCGACTAGGCAAAGTTGGTCGTTCGCCCGAGTCTGCCACCATGCCTTCAGGAGCTTGGATAGTGCTTGGCTGGGGTGGTGGCACAAGCGCCTCTATGCTAGTCAGGTGGTGGCACAGGCGCCTCAATAATCAATAGGGGTGAAAACGGAGCGGATTCGGACGGATAGTGGTCATACCATATCCTACACCATTTTTTTAAGCGGATGCAAAGCGGGTGCAGATGACGTGCGGATGTGGATGTGGAGCGGACTTGGCTCGGAAACAGAATAAAATTGTCGGATGTTAAGTTTGTATTCAGTCCATACAACAAGAGGGCAGCAATACAATGAGCAGCAATATGACGGCAAAACAACATTTGAACATGATCTCAACTCTCTAGGAAAAACCAGCCAAAACACATCCAGCGACCACCATAATATAACATCTTAAGTGCTTGCATTCCTTCAGTTCACTACATTGCTTAACAACATAAGTCCATCCATGGCTCCATGCCAATGCCATAACAACAAGAGTAAAGTCCCAAGTCCCAACATTAACATGTCCAAGATCAAGATGACATTAAGAGTAGTTCCATACAGTACTACAATTAGTCTTGCATTTTACTAAGTTGCAAATATGAAATAACAAAATAAAGCACACGCCAACATGCAAGGATCCAGACTTCACTTCTCATTCTTCATCATCGCTGCTCAGTTGCTTTTCCTATAATTTTGAGCAATCAATATACATTTGGAGCCGTGGGGGGTATCACCTTTTGCTGCTGGAGGGGATGCCGGATCGATGTGCAGGAGGTCGTCGACTCATCGTTGTCGTGGGAGCAGACGAGCACGTACTGCGGGTGCAGGAGATCACCTGGGTGCGGCCGCCTCTTCTGTGCACACAGGGAGGAGGCGGTGGGGAGGAGCTATCCACGGCAGGGATAGCAGGCGGCGCGGACGCACCAGCTGGAGGAGCGTCGCTAGCGGGACGGCAGGCGGCGGTAGGGGGGACGACAGGCGACGGTGGCGACTGGGATGGCAGGTTGCAGAGACGGAGGACTAGAGGAGGAGGTCTTGTCACCGGGGACGGCAGGCGACAGCGGCTAGGACTATAGGCGGCGAGGACGGAGGACTAGAGGAGATGTCGATGCAGCACCCGAGCACCGTGCCTGCTTGCTTTGATGCTTGGACGGCATGCAGCAGTGCGCCTGTGGCCTGTGGGAGAGATAGGGAGAGAGATAGGGGATTAGGTTAACAAAGAGATGGGCTGGATGGGCTGTCGAATGTAAAATGGGCTAAATTGAGTAGCTGTGTGGCCTGGGAAATGAGGATTATCCGCCAAACCCTATATCGGATAATCCGCTTAAAATATCGGATAATCCGTATCCGCCGGATATCGTTGATACCACATCCGGCTCTGCATCCGCATGATACAATCCGCATCCGCATCCGCCGGATATGTAAAAACCCTTACCATATCCTCACTTCGGACGAATTCGGAGCAGATCGGATCGGATAATATCCGATCCGTTTTCACCCCTAACAATCAAGACATTGCAACACACTTAAAGATATTTGAAGACTGAAGATCTCATACCTCTTGGAAGTCTTAAACCTCGACCCCTGAGGTGGTTAGTGAAGAGCTGGAAGGCTTACTATAGGGGGTCGTGCTGCTCATCATTGTCCCTTGAGGCGCGGTGACGAGTGGTGCGGTATTTGGACCAGTCGGCTCCATAGTCGGTGTGGCCGGCTGGGTTGGTGGTGTGGTAGGCATAGCGGCTATGGCAGTGGTTGGTGCTAGAGCTGCACCATCGGTGTCCCTGATCTTAGGACCACCCAACGCATTAGTCAGCGTGCCTTTAGGCTTGGCCTGGTCCCGTATAGGTTGCTTCACAGATTGCTTAGAGCTAGGTTGGTTAGCCAATGGGCTAGCTAGCTGTTTCCTTGACTCCCCCAATCGGCTGGCTAGGAGGGTTCAACACGAAGTCAAAATTTTCCTGTAAACATTGCACATAAAAACAATCCCATTCAAGATGGATTCATATCAATCATCACAGGCAAGCATCAAGAGAGACAGATATCAGAAGTTTACCTTCTGCCTAGGCCTGCTCAAGTAGTAGGGTTTGGGGCATTTGTTGGCATCCAGAGTCTCTACGACGCCATTTACAAAATAGCGAAACAGATTGTTGGTCACCACATCCTGGTCAGCCCAATCAGAATATTCCCGGGTTGGATCATTTTTCCCCGATACTCGTGCCCAAGGTGGATCCTGGCCTTCAGGGGCTGAATACGCCGATTCAGGAACATCCAGGCGACCCAAGGACTTTTTATATCGTTCTTCTTCAAGACCTTGATCTTGTCCACCAGCTGCCGCACCTGCACCATTTTGGCCTCCGAGGGGAGGGATGACCAGCACCCTAGCATCTTGGGAGGATTACCAACGAAGTATTGCAAGGAGGGCTCTGGATTTGTACAGTAAAACCCTCCTGGTGCCACCCTTTTAGAGAGGTCTTGAGGAGGACATGAAGGTAAACCTTCTTCATCTCCATGCGAAGCTATAACCCAGCTCCCCCTATGAACTATGGGATGGCTTTGGAGGGCTAGGGATTAATCTGGAGAAAGTATCGGAAGAGGTTGAAGTGGGGATCGATCCCCAAGAAAGGTTCACAGAGAGTCACAAAAATACAAATGTGAAGAATGGAGTTGGGGTTGAGATGAACAAGCTCAATCTGATAAAAGTCCATAAGAGCTTTAAAAAAATCAATGGTAGGAAGAGCGAAACCCCTATCGAAAAAGGACTCAAAAACCACGATCTCATGGGAGTCTGGAGTGGGGAGCGATTCACCTTTGGTCGGGTGCCAGTTGATGAGCTCCTTCTACTAGAGGCACTTGTTTCTCTCTAGATGAGCCAGCTTGGAGGAGCATGGAGTCGACACTAGCCAGGTTCCCGCTGGGACGTGGGAAACATCGGACGAGGATTTCGGCATCTTTAAAGCTAGAAAAGTGGGGAGAAAGTGTTTAAAAGGGAAGAATCAACGATGGATTGGAAGTTTTTCTGCTGTTTGCATGCGGATCTGGGAGGCAAAAAGTTTTGGTGATTTGGGGAAAAAAAGGGGAATCTTTTCTCTCTCCGAAATTTATAGGCCTACACTGGGTAGCTGGCTTAGGCCAGTTTGCTTAGTAATGGGCCGTAAGATATGAGTTCCTAAATAACATGTCCTATTGGGCCGATGGCCAACTGTGTTAAAATCGCAGTTTTGGGTGCTGTTTCACAGGAGCCGATTAAGCCTAATTGATGGACACGTGTGTTCAGATATTTGTATTATTTAATAGGTATTGGGGATATGTCCTTATAAGGATTGACAACTGGTCTCAATTAACATTGGGGACGCAAATATCTCCCAAGTACATCTAACCACGCATTGGGTTAAATCCATAGTGGTTTCGGCTTACATGCTTTGCCAAATTGTCTTGAGCAAAAATATTTCTAGCTGATATGATGCTGAAGTGTCCAATTTCTGAGAAATATATTGCTTAGGAAAGACGTAAAGGTTAAAGATCTTTGACTTTATGTTTAATTGTTACAAAATTAAGCACAAAATTGGGAGCTACACCTAATAGGTGCCCCTATTCGGTGCATGCTATTCAAATTTTTCCATGAAGCCCTTCATAGCCTCGTTGCTAGCCGACATGAAGCAGGATTTAGGAAAGGAGGCACTCGGATAAAGAGTACTCGGGAGCAATGCACTCCGAAAATCTTCACCATGGAGGATGAGCACTCGGCGTCAGCTGTGATTCAACTATGAAGGTCTTAGGTGCTACTGTGGAGGCCATGGGCCCTGGGTATCTCATGGAAGGCAATATAGCCACTCGGATAGAGTGTGGGCCTGATCATGTATTTAGGGATATAGTAGAACTCGGCTTATGTTACCTTGCATGACAAGGAAAGGGATATAATCCAAGCCGGTTACTCTATGTTCTTAGAGGAAAGTCCCTTAGTCGAGTTTGACTAGGATTCCTACCATCTGACCTTGCCTCCTTAGTATATAAGGAGAGGCAAGGAGCCTCCTGGGGCAAGAAAAACAGAGACACCACAATCTCGCCAGAGAAACCTCGAAGGCAATACACAACAGCCGGAAGTAGGGTATTACCTCACCTTGAGGGCCTGAACTAGAATAAATTCTTTTGTGTTCCTTCACATCCATCTAGTTTAGGTCTTACGAATAGCCCCATATAATTATTGCCGATACAAAACATCGATAAGCGGTTGAAAAGATCAGAGGCGCGCTAGTTATGATAAGTAGCACCCTATAGTAGTTCTCTAAAGCTAAATTAATTTATTATGAACTTTAAAGTTAGTACTTTTGCAAATAAAGTTTGGAAGCTCATTTGCATATGAATACATGTAAATAACAATTAATATTTATTTATATATGCTAGCCCCTTGCAATTTAAAAATGATGTTTGGATATTTAACTTTGCAAACAATGATTTGAGATCTAATTATTTTATGTTTTGCATCATTGATACATGATTTAATATTTAAATACTAAGCTTGATAAATTTAGTAACATATTTCAAAGACCCTTTTGTGTTCAAGCAAAGTATGATTTTTCAAGCACACAATTAAAAATTGACCAAAATGGTCAAAACTTCAATTTAATATTTCCAGATGTTTTCAAAATTTAATAATCCAGAAATTTGGAGTTGACGAATACAAAGTTGTGCCTACCTTGAATTCTCAATTTAGTTGTTTATCAATCTAATTCCAAACTTCAGAATTAATAAAGTGAGTTGTAATTGATGTAGATCATTCCTTTAATCTAAGTTATTATAATTCGATCTAACATATATAGTGTATGATTAAAATTTTAATATTAATTTGTATTGGAATATGCATCCAATGCACATCTGTCGTCACATATGCAATCCACACTGGTATTCGGTCAGACCTGAATGCTCTATGCGATCTAATTATTGGTCTATTTTGGATGTACTCGATTTCTGATTTTGATTAGAATAGTGTATTATTTGCCGACTAATAACTTGAAAAGGAAAAGCTATAAATAGGACATATGAAAAAAATGAGCACCAGAGAGTTAACATATTTACATGCTAATGAATAGATTGACAAAGTATCAGATAATCTCAAGTGACTCTTGGTGCAAGTAAATAACAATATAGAAGTAATTAACTTTAAATTAATTACACTGCCAACTTGTTCATCCAAGGTATGATTGAAAACTCTATTTAAGTTTTAGATATGTTGACAGTTTCATAAAACATGTCAATTGAAATTATTTTGTTTATATGGAATAGCCCCATGTGTTGCAGAAGTTGGTGACGAGTTCCTCTTAAGTAGAAGATACCCTGTATGTTGTGGCAATTTTTATCTCAAGATAATTGTAGTGTATGTCTTGCCACAACTGGCATATAAAGTGAAAATATATTTATTATTATGGTAGATGCCATAAACATAGACATTTTTAAGTCAAAACAAAGTAGAAGGTAAGGTTTCCCCTATCACCAGGGGCAGGGTAACTGCACTCCTGCAGTAAGTGCGGTTCCCACGCACTAACCGCTGTAACCACGGCAAACCCTGATAAATCATACAAAATTCATAAAAAATTTAAATTATTTTTTAAATTTGTTTGAATTTAGTGGGGATACCACTGTATTACCATTACCGTACCCAGAAGGTAAGCATGGTTGCTGTAATGCCCCGGTTTTGTGGCCGTTAAAAACTACTTTAATAAAAACCCTAATTCCAAAAAATTAGGCTCTTTGTGTGAATAATTAAGAACTAAGTGCCGGATCTCAATTAAATCCTCCTTTGAATCCCAAACCTCGACACAGATTTTCCTCCCAGAAACTCCGAGACTCGAATTTTGAGATTGGAACGTCTCTCCCTAACCTATCACAAAATTTCCTAGAATAATTCAATTTCAGAATCCTCTCCAAATTCTCGATCAGCATTTTAATCCAAAAGCAAGTATCAGAATTCGAATTTTGTAATTCGAAATTTCCTTGTAAAACTTCCTGTTAATCTTCCCCAAAACTTAAAATTTCCATCAAGTACCCTCTCCTGAAAAATCCCCAAAAATTCCGTGTGGGGTCACTCCGAGGCTTGTACCGTAATTTGCAATTCGCCATGTCAACGCTAACTCTTGAAGTGGTGGGGTCTCAAATAATACCCAAATAATTACAGTAACCACCATCCCCTCAAAGCTGACCTGACATCGCGAATGGCGAATTGAAACAAACTCAAAGTGCTGAGCCTGAAATAGGTGAGATACCTAACGAAATAGCCTTTGCCAGTCCCCCCTGAAGTATGTCCGTCAATCACTCGATGGTGGCGACCATAGAATGCATACTACAGAGGACTCGATCCCAGTGGCTATTAAGTAAATATCTCAAAAGTTTCGAGTCCATACTCATACAAAACTAGCCCCAGGAGTTGATGCTAGCTCTGCACTTTCATCTTAGCAGTTGACATCATAATATAAGGTAGTAGTCTAGCTAATTAAGTAACTTAGTGATACATCCATGATTTACATGGGCCGACCAGCCAAATAGATAGTGGTTCACAGAAGCTTGTTCTACTCAAAATACCCCACAGGCGACCGACTAGGGAAGCCCTAGTGTGAACCGTCTTGAAACTCTGGAATATCCCCAACAAGCAACTCATCATTTACTAACTCTTCATCTGCATCAAAGCCTAAATACAACAGACAACACACAAGTGCAAGAATCAGTACATTTTTACAATGTACTGGCAATGCCAAACCTAAAATACATGTAGGGTAATATCAAGGAAAAACTAATAGGGCTACTCATTTGCGTAAAAGAAAGATTTGATTTTTGTAAACATTTTTCAAGGCCTAGTTCACAAACATGTAATTGGAATCCATAATGTATATATATATCTATATCTTGATTCCATTTCAAAACAAATAAGTGGCACTTACCACCCTCCATGGTGGTAAGCCCAAGGAGTTCACAAAATCCTTCCCTCAAACTTTCTCATTTGTACTCACACAATATTTAACACATTTTCATAAATCTATACTCAACATAAGTCACTAGGCCGCTCATGACCGCGAGCATGGCTAATCGATTAGTTCTAACTTTGCAGATTGTGTACACTTTACCCACACGATGTGTAATAGTGATCATGTCTGGCATGCCACGCGATACCATAGTACAAATTTCACTACTCACAACACAACCTTTGCATTGCTCACTATTTAGCCCTGCACTAGTGACGGCAAGTGAAGATACTCTCTAGGAGAAATTCTAGAGCCACTAGGTGGTGGGCCCACACCTTAACCTAGCGCTGTGGCAGCAAACCATCTATTTCCCCACGAGGCACTATACCGTTGTATTGGATAGACTTAGATGCCTACACCGTTATGGGTTCATAGGTAGTTCCGATGAGTCACTACAACATCGTAACTCATACAACTCCGGCCTACCAAATGCAAGGCTAAATATTGAGCAACATAGTAAGCTATGACTGACCCATATCAGCACATGTGGTCGTACAGTATTCCATAGTAAAAGACATTGAGTTCAATCCTTAACCGACTCAGGCGGGCACTCCCCCTATCGGTACGCAACTATCAAATTTGCGTACCACTTGCCACCCAAGTTTAAAAATCATTTTCATCATTTTAGTGCATCATTTTATCACCAATTACATTTCTGTCCAGAATTATTAAAATACACATTTCAATATTTATAAGGTGTCAAATGAATTAAAATACAAAGCTAAGCATGGCTAAGCATATAAACATATATTTATATCATAGATAAGCCCATATGAGTGAAAAGGCACTCCATACCCATCCTATGGCTACAATGGTGAGGAAATCAAGTTTTAGGGGTTTTCATAATGCATCTAGTTGGCATTAGCTACCAATCACCCATTTTCTAATCATATTTATAAATAGCATGCAGTTTAGTAAAACAAACAATTTTCCACTAAAAAATAGGAGCAATATGTTCAAAGGGAGAGAGGAGGTTGCTTGCCTTGCATAGTAGTAATCCCTATATCAGCGTCAAGCTCAGCCTCTTCGTCAAACTCGACTTCCCCCGCTAAACAAATGATGTATAATCGAATAAATAAAAATATACGAGAAAACTCAAAATGCTCTATTATGCATGCATGTTTACAGTTGGTTAGTGTCACAGCCCTAGATTTAATTCTAGGTAATTAGTGTTATGCCCTGCTGTCATTAGGGTGCACATTTCAAAATTTTGCATTATCTTCTCTTGCAAGATAAATGTTGCAATATTTTAAACCCTCAATAATTAAACCCTAATCGGCAAAAACCAAACATTTCCAAAAAAAAAAGTGCATCTTATTGAACAGAAGCATATGTCAAAAATAATTTATTCAAATATTAGTTTATTTATCATGAATTAATATAATTTTTCCAGAATTTATTCCATTAGTTTAGACCCCTTAAAAATTCAAACAAGTTTCAGCCTGGGTCCTATTTATTGAATTTCTGTGAGCAAACCATTTTGAATTTTTGTGTGAAACTTTCGAAAATAGAACCTAGGTAGTCTGGGCTAGCTACACAAAAATCACCATATTTTTAACACTAGTTTTGCTTACTCAATTTGAATTTTTAAGTGAAGGGGGAAAAATAAATCTGTAAAACCCTGAAAAAATGGCTAAAACCCTTCTGCACCTGGGTTTTTACCCATCTCCCTCTCTTTCCCATTGACCATCACGCCCTGGACCCACCTGGCAGTGCCCCTAGCTCACCCAGCCTGCTGTCCAGCGAACCCAAGTGAAGGAACATGCTCTGGGTCGGCACAGAAGCTTTTCGACGCGTGTTTGATGTCGTGGCATGTGAAGGACTCGTTCTCTCGTCCTCTAACTCTTCCAGCTAGCTAGCCTGACCTCAAAACTCCACCTGAGAGCTGAGAAACCGAGGGAGAGCTCCTCTGGCTCCCTGTTCCTCCTCTTCTTTGCCGTCGGCCGCCAGGAAGAAGCTGTCATCGCCGCTCGGTCCTCCGGCGCTCTCGCCGTCTCTTTCACGTTCTCTGCTCGCCTCGGGATGCTGTAACTCCTGCCTTAATCTTGTCTTCTAACTTGCAGTAAATCGTCGGGAACGCCGCCTCGCCGTCAGCACTCGGGAGCACGCCCAGCGCCCGGCGACGTCGCCACCGAGCAGCCGCGCCGTCGTGCAGGCGTTCCCGCCATTCGGGCTCGTCTCTGGCCCGGCCGCTGCGCCAACCGTTCCGCCTCAGCACCAGAAGCCAAACGCCCCAAGAATCCCTGGAAACCAAGCCCTAAGCACCGAGAACGGCCGTCGTCTTCTCCGGCTCCGGCCGAGATCCGCCGAGCTGTTCCCGTCCAACCGGTGAGCCGTTCGTCCATTCTTTGCATTGATAGCATCCTAGGGTGGCACTTAACCCTCTGCACGTGTTTTCTCTACTGTGCACGCAGCAGATCGAGCCAGCCACGGTGAACCCGAACGTTTTGCCGCCACCGGGAGTACTCCACCATCGCCGGGCCTCTCGCGAGCTCGCCCAACCTATCCCGAAGCATGGTGAGTCTCCTGAGGACTCCTAACACCCGCTCCATGCAATTCCCGGCTCAGTTTGTGGTTGCTTTGGCACATCCACGAGCAGCCCGAGAGCATCCGCCGCTGGAGCTCGCCGCCGGCGAGTTTCTGGCCACCGTCCGCCACAAGACCACCACCGACGTGTTCGCCTCGTCCTCATCTGTCTTTCTCTTGTAGGCCCCTCCCCGAGTCGCGCCGCTGTTCACCGCCGGCGCCGGCGAACAGAGCCGGCGGCCCAGGCCGCCTCGCGCCTCCCCTGCTCTGTCTCACTGGCCTGCGGGCCCGGCTTGGAAGAGAAATAAGAAAAGAAGAGAAAATTTGAAAAAGGATTAACTGATTTATTTTCCAACTGAAAAATATGCAAAATTTGTAAATCCATAACTTTCTCATTTTAACTCATTTTTGAGTGAAACCAATTTTTTTAGTTCTGTAAATTTGTGAACTTTAATACTGCGAAATAAAATAATGCCACTTCTGTGCAGAAAATGTCTATAAAATAATATGAAGCAAAAATAACTTATTTTGGGCCTAAACACTTTGTAAATTTTTAGAAATTTCATCCCAACTGCCAAAATTATGAAACCACTTTTGTTTAACTCAGAAAATTGTAACCTTTACTCTGGGTAATTTGTATTTGACAAAACTATCTCTCAAAATAGGCCTAAGTATTTTTCTAACCTTTCCTTTTTGATAAACTTGTAAAATTCACAACTAAATCATTTTAAATCAAATTTCAGTGAACCAAATTTTGTCGGAACCAGAAAGATATGTATTTTCACATAAAAATGCTCCCACTCATAAAATCCTACCAGAGAATGCAAGTATATATTTTCCACTTAGGGTTTTTCTTATAGTTTCACCTTTTGCCGTTTTCAGCCTTAGGGTCTTGTTATTTTTGTATCTCCCAATCCAGAGATGTAAATGACTTGGTTCTTTCTCCTAAAATCTTGTTAGGACATACCCTACCTACTGTATTTATCTCATAATTAATCGATCATTTTTGCATAGTCATGTTTATTGGATTCTTATTTGCATATTTGCTGTTTATCGGTAGATTCAGATAATTCGGAGTACGTGGAGCAAGAACCAGGATTTGAGTGTGAACCATCACAGCAGCAAGGCAAGCATCTAAGCATATTGAACCTATGTTTTCCATAAATTGATTTTTTTGCAAAGGAAATACTATATGCGTGTTTCGGTTTGGTGAAAAATGGGAAAAACGGGTAGAGTTTATATTACCCAATTGTATGCATTTTCATTCCTTGATTATTGATTCCATGTTGTTACCTTGTCACCACTGGTTAAGGGCTTTGAGATACTTTTATTTTACCGAATGCTTAGCCATGCTTATTTATAGACTTAGAAAAGTCCGATAGATGGAGCTATCGGTTCAAAACTAGTTTAATACGCATGGATGGGTTAAAATCTGAAAAGAATAACTTCTAATTTATAATTAATAAGATGTTTAACTTGGACGGATGATAGGGCTTTTGTTGAGGAAATTTTGGTGAGGAAATTTTTGGTGGGGAGGATTTTTGGTGAGGAAATTTCTATTTTAAGGGCTTTTGTTTGGGAGATACAAATTTTTAAAGGTTTTATACTAGAAATATAGTATATTATTATTATTAAATTTTTAGAAATATTCCAGAGGCTTTTGTTGTGGATTTTAACCTTCTAGAAAAATAGTTCACAATTTTATGAGTCTACTGCAATTTTTCCCATCTCAATTGGAGTTGAAATGAATTTTCTATGAATTTTTAAAGTTAAATCCATTTCCTAGTGCAACATTAAAGATTTAATCATTTTCCCGGTTTTTCTCGGATTTAAATTAAGGGGGTCCACATGTCAATGAAATGATATTTGCACTGAGGCCCCTAGGGTTTCTAGGAATCAACCCGCGGTCCTAAAACACGTGGGAGGGCGGTATTCATTAAGAGGCCTCGCTGATTTTAGTTATTACATTTAGATCCTAGGTCCACTCGTCAGTGTCTGGTATATTTGCTAAAAGGACCTCGGTGTGGAGACCATGGGCCCCGGGTACCTCATGACAAGCATATGGGCCACTCGGACAGAGGATGGGCCTAGCCTTGTAATTAGAGATATGTTAGAGCTCGGCAGACTTAGCCTTGTACGATAAAGGAATATGCGGTCCTAGTCGGGCAAGTTATATCTCTAAGAGGAGATCCCTTGGCCAGAGTCTGATTGGGACTTCTACTTTGTAACCCCATCCCCCAGTATATAAGGGGAGGCAGGACGCCCCCTGAGGGCATGAGCAATCATACATCCTCAATGGAAATACACCACAACTGGACGTAGGGTATTACCTCACCTCGAGGGCCTGAACTAGTATAAACTCTTTGTGTTCCTTTGTAGTCCACCGAGTTTCGATCCGACGAATAGCCCTATATTCTTTTGGCCAGTGTAAAACATCGACAGTTGGCACGCCAGGTAGGGGCTTCGACGAGATCGACCTCAACAAGCTCGATGGATTCGACAACCGGAGTCGATGGCAGCAAATTCTCCCCCGGAGACACGATCATGTTTGGAAGCCTTGATTTCATCGCCGACAAGCTCGGCAAACTCACCCTAGCTGACTCGGACTCAATCCGATCTACCAGGGAATCAGCCGACTCTGCGCCGGTCGGCCCACACGATGCTGCAGCAACCCTCATCAACTTGCTACGGCGATCTTCCACTTGCCCGGGTCTCGGGACAACTCTCCCCTTCGGTGTTCGACTCAGACTCGGCCTTGAGCCAGCTGGAGTCGGGCTAGAAAGGGAGGAGATCGTCAATCTCCTGTGCAGACTCGGCGGCGCTGTGGATACCTACAATCTACATCCCACGTGGCCGACCCGATCCTCTACGGTTCAGTTCGGACATGGCCCAGAGCCGTTCGAGATTGGATCTAGGGAGGTTGGAGTCGTCATCACCCCGATGAACTACTCAGATTACTACTCCAAGTCGGACAACAGTTCGAACACTAGTTCGGACAACAGTCTGGCAAGCTTCCTTCTACCTCGAGAAATCTTCATGGCTTCAACCCCTCCATAGGAGGTATGCCGAGTACAAGAGCAGCAAGAAGAGGAGGCCCGTCGACTGTGACAACAGGAGGAGGCCGAACGTGAGGCTCACAACAACAAGCTACATAGGGCTGGGCAAACCGCTCAGCAACAAATCCTCTAGACTAGAGTCGGCGACCACGACGTCTTCGTCACGCCACAACAGAACATCATGGCCGCTGCAACCCTGCTGAACACACTCCAGCTCGGGCCTGATCACCAGGCCACCCCGACTATAGTGAGGATCAAAGCCATGATCATAGCTACAGCTTGTCAGCAACACCAGTAGTTGGGCGATACACTTATACCGACCAACCGGTCGGGTTCTCCAGCAGCGGTCTCATCTGCATCAGCACGACACTGGGCGGCCGGCTCAAGTCAGCCACACGCAGAGTCACGCCAAACATCTCTCGGCAACCCAAACAACAACAATCGGCGGTGTCCCCAGAACGATCGCTGGTTCAACCAAGATCTTCGAGTCCGTTTGCAACGCGATCTCTGCCAAGACATCAACTCTTGGCGCTGCCAACGCGAAGACGACGAGCGCCGCCGATTGGAGGACGAGTACGACCGCTTCGGCCTCCACCACGAGTGGTTCCACCACCGTAGTCGGAGCTAGAGCCCTCATGCAGACGAAGGCGTACCTGCCTTCACCCAGGAGCTACAAGAGGTCGACTGGCCATCGGGCTTCAAGCCTACGGGAATCGAAAAATATGACAGCAAGACCAATCCCGAGTCCTGGCTCACCGTATACACTCTAACAATCCGAACCGCTGGAGAGGACCACAAAGCCATGGCTACTACCTCTCGGTTGCCCTAGCTGACTCGGCGAGGACATGGCTAACAAGGCTCCCAAAACGATCAATCAGCTCCTGGGGGGAACTCCAGGAACGCTTCATAGCCAATTTCCAGGGGACTTACGAAAGACTGTATTTCGAGCATGATCTCTACCACCTGCACTAGAGGAAGAACGAGTCTCTTCACGAGTTCATCAAAAGGTTTTCTGAGAAACACAACTCGATCCCAATGATCAAGGACGAGGTCATCATCGCTGCCTTCCACAAGGGAGTCAAAGACGCACCATTCATCGCCAAGTTCACTCGGAAGCCTCCAACCTCTGTCAGGGCTCTCTTCGATATGGCGAATAAGTACGCTGACTCGGCCGAGGCAGTCGCTGAGCCCCTCGACAAAAAGAAAGAGTCCCGACAGAAGGACCAAAAGGCCAAAGCTGACAACGAGCCAACACAGAACAAATCCGGTGGCCGCAAGCGGAAGTCAAAAAACGTGGTGGCCAACATGGAGCGTACTCGGTCGCGACCCCCAAGGAACAACGAATACCAGAAGGTGATGAACGGGCCTTGCCCCTTTCATCCCAAGGGTAAACACGTAGCCAAGGACTGCTTCATGGTCAAGAAGTTTGCCTCCGAGCAGGCTTCAACATCTGGCACTGACAAGGACAAAGACAAGCCAAATCTGGGCGCAGCCAGCGATTATCAAGATCCCCAGGCAGAGCTCAACCATATCTTTGGAGGGCCGTCTGCATACGAGTCCAAGAGAAAGCAGAAGCTAACAGCACACGACGTCAACTTGGTCTCTACAGCAGACACCCCCCAATATCTGCGCTGGTCAGAAATGCCCATCACGTTTGATCACGTAGACCATCTAGATCGGGTTTCACACCCGGGATGCTACCCACTCGTCCTAGACCCGGTCGTCAAAAATATCAAGTTGAAGAAGGTTCTCATAGACGGAGGCAGCGCGCTCAACATCCTCTTCGCCAAGACCCTGGATGAGATGAAAATCCCTAGTTCAAAACTGCGGCCGAGTACGGCGCCCTTCCACGGGATAATTCACGGCCTGTCTTCAACACCCCTCGGGCAGATAACTTTGCCAGTTACCTTCAGCATGCGGGATAACTTCCGCACAGAAAATATCTGCTTTGAGGTCGCTGACTTCAAGATTGCGTACCATGCGATACTCGGACGGCTGGTGCTCACCAAATTCATAGCAGTACTATCGATGTTTTACACCGGCAATAAATATATGGGGCTACTCGGCGGATGGAAACTTGATGGATTACAAAGGAACACAGAGAGATTTTATACTGGTTCAGGCCCTCAATGTGAGGTAATACCCTACGTCCAGTTGTGGTGTTATTCCTTTGAGGATTTGTGGTGGTGATTCTGGTGAACCAACTCAACCTGCCCTTAGGGGGCGCCCTGCCTCCCCTTATATACTGGGGGACAGGGTTACAAGCTAGGAGTCCCAACTGGATTACGGTCAAGGGATCTCCTCTTAGAGATATAGCGCACCCGACTAGGACTGTATATTTCTTTCTATACAAGGCAAAGTCTGCCGAATCTAGCTATATCTCTAATTACAAGGCTAGGCCCATCCTCTATCCGAGTGGCCCATATGCTTGTGATGAGGTACCCGGGGCCCATGGCCTCCACAGGTTCCACCGTCGCAATCAGAGCCGGAGCCCTCACGAAGATGAAGGTGTTCCAGCCACATGGCCCATGGCACCCACAGTAGCCCCTGAGACCTTCATAGTTGAGTCACAGCTGATGCTGAGTGCTCATCCTCCACGGTGAAGTCTTCCCGAGTGCATTGCTCCCGAGTACTCCTTGTTCGAGTGCTTCTTCTCCCGAGTCCTGCTTCATGTCAGCTGACAGCGAGGCTATGAAGGGCTCCATGTAGAAGTATGAATAGTGTGCGCCGAATAGGCACACCTATTACGTGTAGCCCCCGACTTTGTGCTTAATTATGAAAACAATTAAATATAAAGTCAAAGATCTTTAACCTTGTAGTCTTTCCCAAGTAGATTACTACTGGTATATGAGACTCTTCGGTATCATGTCAACTGGAATATGATTTATAGTCTTGCTGAGTAGGATACTACTCGTATATGGGACTCTTCAGCGTCATGTCAGCTGAAAAGAGGGGTTTATAGTCTTTCCCGAGTGGCGGCCCACCCAGAAGTTAGACTCCTCCGCGTCATGTCAGCGGGAATGAGAAATTTATAGTCTCTCCCGAGTAGTGCACTACTCGAAAGTTAGACTTCTCCACATCATGTTAGCAAGAATAATGTTGCTCATGGCAACTGATGGCCACGCATGTAGGCCGAGTACCACTTTATGAAAATAAATCCACGGCGTGGTCAGGTGTACCCGAGAAAGATACCTGCATCCCCAATTTTAATGAAGACCAGCTTGTGATCCTTGTAAGGATATATCCTCGAGACCTGGTGGATAAAACAGATACCCAAACATACATGTTTAGCAATAAGGCTCTTATGAAATATATCTGTTTACCTCATCGGCTCCTGTTCGTAGCACCAGCGCTATAATTTCAACTCAGCCTACGGGTGGCCCACATGGAGCATGCTACTGTAGGAACTCATATCTTGGTGGCTGCTACCAAATAAGCCGGCCTGAGCCGACGTACCTAGCATAGCTCTATAGAAGTATCATCCATCGCATGTCAGGATGAATTTTTTGGTGTCGGTAACCGCAATCAGCCAGAGAAATCCTTATTTGCAAGCCTTTCCGACTTATGTTCTGGATGCAGCCTAGTTGCCACAGGTGCCCGAGTAGGTATGTTGCAAGATCTGCTTGCCCTCCTCAGGTGTGACGCAGTGCATGAGAACTCCGGATGCGCTTTGACAATGTAAGTCTTCTCTGAATTCAGGAGAGCTGAGCAGGGTACCCGAACCTTGCATTAGCATAGGATTCAGCTAGCGATCCTCATGGGGTATACCCTACCCAACAGAGTTATAGCCAAGCTAGGTACCCGAACCTTGCATTAGCATAGGATTCGGCTGGCGACCCTCATGGGGCGTACCTAACCTGACAGAGTTGTGACCAAATAAGGTACCCGATCCTAGCATTAGCATAGGATTTGGCTGGCGACCCTCATGGGGCGTACCTCACCCAGTCGAGTTGTATTCGACCCCCAACTAGTGCCGGAGGTCGGTTGTAAGCTCACTTGGAGCGTAGCCAGGGAAGATGATGTCCCGACTGGCGCAAGTACTTGGTCAGTAGCCCTGATGGAGCATTTCGAGTGATTCTTGGCAGACTTGTCCAGCCCCCGAGCGTAGGAGATAGGCTCATAGCCCTGAGTTCCTATCACGCGTATCCGGAGCTAGCCCTGCACTATAACATATCGGATGAGTAGCATCTGATGATGGAAACAATCACCCGAATAAAATGTATTTTACAATATATGTAAATATGAGTTCTACCTCTTATTGATATTAATTTCCCCGAGTAGTTGACCCCTTACGTTTAAACACTTTGCCCGACTAGTCATAGCCCCCTAGCGTCGGGAGTTGGCTCATGGCTCTTTCCCAAACACGCGTTTTGGGTGACTTGAGTTCGTCTTTCATGGAGCAAAGTTTCACGGATCGGAATTTATGCTACTCGAGTACTTTTGTAATCATTTAAGAGAAAAAGACAGAAAAAAGTACAGCTTGTGCACCTATTAGGTGTAGGAGGCTGCAGCAATAGCATGGCCAAATGAAGAACTATTTATCAGAGAGCGACTTAGCTGTGTGGTATTTGGGAGTGGGGATGCCATCCTTGTGTTTGGGCTTTTGAGCCCCCGAGCTTGTAGCTTGTTGTCCTGATAATCTTCAGTTGTTGAAAGTCGAAGACGGTTGTGACTGATTGCCACAATGAAGCCGTCTGACTTGTGTTTGTGACTCCCGATTTTAGTTGGGACCGCGTCGTTGGTGCCTTCTCGCTTCTTTTGTCAGGGTGCCTTCTTGTCATCGAGGGCCTCAGCTACGGCGTCAGCCGAGTCGGCGTACTTGTTCGCCATGTCGAATAAAGCCTTGACAGAGTTAGGAGGCTTCTGCGTGTATTTGTCGATGAACGAGGTGTTTTTGACTCCTTTTCGAAAGGCGGCGATGACGACCTCATCCTTGATCATTGGGATTGAATTCTTCTTCTCAGAGAACCTCTTGATGAAGTCACGAAGAGACTCGTTCTTCCTTTGATGTAACTGATATAGGTTGTACTCGGAAGATGACCTCTCGTATGTTCCCTGGAAGTTGGCAATGAAGCGTTCCCGGAGTTCTCCCCAGAAGCCGATTGATTGATTGGGAAGTCCTGTTAGCCATGTCCTCGCTGAGTCGGCTAAAGCAATTGGGAGGTAGTTAGCCATGACTTTGTGATTTCCTCCAGCTGCTCAGATCGCCAGAGTGTAGACCGTGAGCCAAGACTCAGGATTGGTCTTGCCATTGTATTTGTCGATGGCTGTAGGCTTGAATCCTGACGGCCAGTCGACCTATTGTAGCTCCTAGGTGAAGGCCGGTATGCCTTCGTCTTCATGAGGGCTCCGACTCCTAATACGGCGGCGAAACCGCTCGTGGTGGAGGCTGAAACGCTTGTTCTTGTCTTCTAGTTGGCGTTGCTCATCTTCTTCTCATTCACGGCGCCGAACGATGATGTCTTGCCGAAGGTCACGCCGTAGTCGGTCTCGGAGGTCCTGATTGTCCCGACGGTTGCTTTGACATCGCCGGTTGTCGTTGGGGTTGCCAAGTGACGCCTGACGTGCCTCCGTATGTGGCTAACTGGAGCCAGCCGCTCGGCGTCGCTTTGAGGTAGATGAGACTGCCGTTGGGAATGCCGACCAATTGGTCAGTATGCGGGTATCACCCGGCTGTTGGTGTTGCTGACATGCGGCAGTAGTAAGCATGGCTTTTATCCTTGTGATTGTCGGAGTGGCCTGGTGATCAGGTCTGAACTGGAGTGTATCCAGTAGAGTTGCAGCGGCCACGATGTTCTGTTGGGGTGTAACGAAGACGTCGTGGTCGCCGACTCGTGTTTGGAGGATTTGTTGTTGAGCAGTCCGCCCAGCCCTGTGTAGGTCATCGTTGCGGGCGTGCAGGCGTCTTGCTTCTTCCTCCTGTTGTTCTCGCAGTCAGCAGGCCTCCTCCTCTTGTTGCTCATGTAGTCGACGTGATTCCTAAGTAGGAGTAGGGCCTTTGGATGCCATGAAGATTTCTCGTGGCGGGGAGAAGCTTGCCGAACTGCTGTCCAACTTAGAGTCAGAATCCAACTGAGAGTCATAGTCCGACTAAAAGTCGTAGTCGAAATAGTTGATGGGGGTGATTATAACTCCGACCTCCCTATATTCGATCTCGAGCGGCTCTGGGCCGTATCCAAGTCTAACTCTAGAGGATCGGGTTTGCCGCGTCGGATGTTGTCTGAAGATATCCGTGGCGTTGCCGAGTCTGTACGGGAGATTGACGATCTCTTCCCTTCTTAGCTCGATCTTGGCCAGCTCAAGGCCGAGTCCAAGTCGAACACCGAAGGAAAGAGTTGTCCCAAGACCCGGACAAGATGAAGATTGCCGCAGCAAGTCGATGAGGGTTGCTGCAGCGTCGTGTGGACCGACTGGCGCGGAGTCGGCCGATTCCCTGGTAGATCGGATCGAGTCCGAGTCGGCCAAGGTGAGATTGCTGATCTGGTCGGCGACGAAGTCGAGGCTTCCGAATGCAATTGTATCTCCGGGGGAGAGTTTGCCGCCATCGACTCCGGTTGCTGGATCCATCGAGCTTGTAGATGTAGATCTCACCGAAGCCCCTACCTAGCACGCCAACTGTTGATGTTTTACACCAGCAATAAATATATGGGGCTACTCGGCGGATGGAAACTTGATGGATTGCAAAGGAACACAGAGAGATTTTATACTGGTTCAGGCCCTCGATGTGAGGTAATACCCTACGTCTAGTTGTGGTGTTATTCCTTTGAGGATTTGTGGTGGTGATTCTGGTGAACCAACTCAACCTGCCCTCAGGGGGCGCCCTGCCTCCCCTTATATACTGGGGGATATGGTTAAAAGGTAGGAGTCCCAACCGGATTACGGCCAAGGGATCTCGTCTTAGAGATATAACACACCCGACTAGGACTGTATATTCCTTTCTATACAAGGCAAAGTCTGCCAAATCTAGCTATATCTCTAATTACAAGGCTAGGCCCATCCTCTATCCGAGTGGCCCATATGCTTGCATGAGGTACCCGGGGCCCATGGCACCCACAAGTACCGCACTATATCCACATGGTGCACAAGATGCCTGGGCCAACCAGAGTTCTCTCAAGAAGCGGTAGTCGGACGCGACAGCATTCGGCAAGCCACCACAACAGAAGTC
The DNA here is from genome assembly GCA_003991445.1 of Oryza meyeriana var. granulata. Lineage (NCBI taxonomy): Eukaryota > Viridiplantae > Streptophyta > Magnoliopsida > Poales > Poaceae > Oryza > Oryza meyeriana. The sequence continues at coordinate 35,145 of RYFJ01002397.1, forward strand.
GAGGACGACCAAGTTCCGGTGAAAAAAGTAGCAAAGTTGGGAATTTCAGCGGACTCCGACACGAAGAAAATTCCCCTGGACCCTTCCGACCCCTCCAAGACTGCTCTAGTCAGGACCGGACTCGACCCCAAATAGGAATACACGCTCGTCACCTTCCTCTAGGCAAACAAGGACATCTTCGCCTAGAAACCTTCCGACATGCCTAGGGTACCAAGGGAGGTGATCGAGCATGCCCTCAATATCAAGACAGACGCCAAGCCAGTCAAGCAATGGCTATGACGCTTCGGGAGGAGATAACCAAGCTCCTCTCAGCCAGGTTCATCAAAGAGGAGTACCACCCGGAATGGCTGGCAAACCCAGTTCTGGTCCGAAAGAAGAACGGTAAATGGCGCATGTTCGTCGACTACACTGACTTAAACAAGGCATGCCCCAAAGATCCATTTGGTCTACTGAGAATAGATCAACTGGTGGATTCAACAGCAGGGTGCAAACTTCTCAGCTTTTTTGACTGTTACTCGGGATACCATCAAATCAGCCTGAAGGAGGAGGATTGCCTGAAGACTTCTTTCATCATGCCGTTTGGAGCATACTGCTACATCACCATGCCTTCGGTTTGAAAAACACTAGAGCAACATATCAACGAGCAATTCAGTGGTGCTTACACACTCAGATCGGGTGCAACGTGGAAGCATATGTCGATGATGTGGTGATCAAGACAAAGTCCAAAGAAGACCTCATCGCCGACTTGGGGGAAACCTTCCAAAATCTTCGAAGATTTAAGATGAAGTTGAACCCAAAAAAGTGCGCCTTTGGTGTGCCATCTGGCAAGCTACTCGGCTTCATCATGTCGCATCGAGGCATCAAGGCCAATCCAGAGAAAATCAACGCAATCATGAACATAGCACCCCCGACTAGTCAGAAGGACGACCAGAAGCTGACAGGCTGCATGGCGGCACTCAGCCGATTTATTTCCTGACTAGGCGAACGGGGCATGCCCTTCTTTAAATTACTGAAGAAAGCAAATAATTTTCAATGGACTCCCGAAGCCCAGCAAGCCTTCAAAGACTTCAAGATATTTCTCACATCACCACCCATGTTGGCATCACCTATGCCCCAAGAGCCATTAATGTTGTATCTGGCGGCAACCACTTAGGTAGTCAGCACGGTGCTGGTGGTCGAGCGATCCGAGCCAGATCATATACAAAAAGGTCAATGGCCAGTCTACTTAGTCAACGAGATCCTAGCTGACTCCAAGATGAGATATCTGCAGGTCTAGAAGTTGCTCTATGGCCTACTCATCACTGTCCGAAGTTGGTGCACTATTTTCAATCGCATCAAGTCACGGTGGTCATATCGTATCCACTTGGGACGTCCTGCACAACCGCGAGGCCACCGGCCGAATCATTAAATGGGAGGTCGAGTTGATGGCCTTCGACATCACCTTTCAGCCATGGACTGCAATCAAATCACAAGCTCTAGCCGACTTTGTGGCTGAGTGGACAGAAGTTTAGACGACTACAACAATAGACAAGCTAGAGTACTAGACAATGTACTTCGACGGTTCCCTATGGATCGGCGGTGCCGGGGCCGGCGTCGTATCGACGTCACCCACTAGTGAAAAACTCAAGTACATTCTCCAAATTCACTTCCCAGCTTCCCACAATGTCGCCAAGTACAAGGCACTCATCCATGGGCTCCGCATTGCTATATCACTCGGCATCCGCCGACTAGTTGTGCATGGAGATTCCCAACTCGTGGTGAACCAAGTCATCAAAGACTGGACATGTCTCGATGATACTATGGCGGCGTACTGTCAGGAGGTCCGAAAGTTGGAAAACAAGTTCGACGGGTTGGAGATAACACACGTATTACGACAATACAACGATGCTGCAGATGAACTGGCTAACATGGGATCCAAGAGAGAGGTGGTCCCAACTAGGATTTTTGTCGAGCAACTAATGGAGCCATCAGTCAAGAAGAAACTAGTGCCAGAACAATCGGGAAATGAACCTACCCTGGCAACAGACAAAGTACTAATCATATCTCAAGATTGGCGGACTCCTATTCTCAAATTCCTCTTGGATGATGAACTCCTGAAGATCGCATTCAAGCCGAACAAATCAAACGTCAAAGCAAATGTTTCCTAGTAATCGGAGAAGACCTGTACTAAAGAAGTGCATCCGGTGTCCTCATGCGCTACGTCACACCTGAGGAGGGCGAGCAGATTCTACAATCAATCCACTCGGGCATATGTGGCAACCATGCCGCATCTAGGACGTTAGTAAAAAAGGCTTACCGGCAGGGATTTTTCTGGCCAACAGTAGTAACAGATGCCAAAGACATAGTTTGCACATGCAAGGGTTGTCAGTTCTATGCAAGACAAACAAATCTTCCAGCCCAAGAACTTCAAACCATCCCAATCTCTTGGCCCTTTGCAGTATGAGGGCTTGACATGGTCGGGCCTTTCAAGAAAGTGCCAGGAGGGTTCACACACTTGTTCGTCGCAGTGGATAAATTCACGAAGTGGATTGAGGCAAAACCCGTTGCTACCATAACAGCGGCAAGAGCAAAGGACTTCATCATGAGTATATTATACCGATTCGAGGTTCCTAACCGCATCATAACGGATAATGGTACTCAGTTCACGGGCGGTGTATTTCAAGATTTCTGTGACAACTTCGGCATCAAAATCTGTTATGCATCTGTGGCACATCCACGGAGCAATGGGCAGGTTGAGCATGCCAATGGCATGGTCTTACAAGGTATCAAGGCCAGGATATTTGACCGACTATAGCCATACGAAGGGCGGTGGGTACAAGAACTCCCATCTGTTCTCTGGTCTCTAAGAACCACGGTTAGTCAGGCAACAGGGCAATCCCCTTTCTTTCTGGTCTATGGTGCTGAGGCTGTGCTACCAACCGAGTTAGAGTTTGGCTCTCCGCGAGTTCGGGCCTACTCAGAAGACATCCAACAATACCCGATTGGTCGAACTAGATCAGTTGGAGGAAGCTAGGGACATCGCAATAATCCAGTCGGCAAGGTATCTTCAAGGCCTGCGTCATTATCACAATCGCAATGTCCGTGGCCGTGCCTTTTTGGTTAGGGATCTCGTCTTGAGAAAAATACAAACCACCAAAGACAAGCATAAACTATCCCCAATATGGGAAGGGCCATTCATTATCGCCGAGGTTACACGGCTAGGCGCCTGCCGACTGACTACCAAAGACGGTGCCCTAGTCAGCAACTCATGGAACATAGAACAGCTACGTCCTTTCTATACCTGAGTCCTATATTTTCTCTCATACATATGTATGAAGTTTTTCTCTGACTCACTACATTGCTTGTTCCAACCGAGTAGTGAGTCGGGGGCTACATGTATTATATGTGCTTTGTCAATAATATACGAGCTTGTTTTATCTAAGTTATGAAGTTTTTCAATGACTATGTTATGTTTGCCCGAGTATAGCTTTCTGCGACGAATGATTTTATTAAGTTCCTATAGACTAACTCGGCGTAGACTATATAGTTGGGCAAAGCTAATGATAACTAAGTAAAACCAAAAACTCGACGGCATTGTACACATATCTTACAAAAGATTTATATACACCGACTGCATGATGGATTGTTCTTACATTCCCAAGTCCCTGGTGATTGCCTCTGCAGTCGGCCTCACCTGGGTGATCAACTCCAACGCCTCCTCAGGTGTTGTCTCTTCGGTAAAACCTTCACCGATGGCCTCAAGATCTGCCCTGGGGTAGATCGACTTGGTCATTGCGAGGGTCTAGGCCACACCGACGACAACATGCTCATCCGAGTACCTTTTTAGGATACCCGAGGCTCCGTTAAGGCGCGCCTGCACCTGGGAGACTGTGTTGGAGCTGGTTCCCACGTGGTGAGGATTCATAATGTTAAGGAGCCCTTTCATGGACTCTGTAAGAATCTCCCGTGACTACTTGATGACTTTGATCTCCTCTGCAAAGGCTTGTAACTAGGTTTGGGCATTGGCTCTTGCAGCTGCTCAGATTTGTTGACAAATGCACTTGTTAGCCAAAAATGCAGTCGAAGTACCTAAAGGATTGGTTAAGATCGTTGTCAGAGGGAAGACTTACTTTCGTAGTCGGCTTCTACTTTGGCTTTGGCCTTCTCTAGTTCGGCCTTTTCTTTCTCGAGTTTGCCGTTGGCCCTCTTCAGTTCAGCCTTGTCTTTCTCGAGTTCGGCTTTGGCTTTCTCGGCTTCCTTCAACTTGGCTTCCCCCTCTGTCTGGGTCTTCAACTCAGCTTCCAGGCTGCATATCAGAATAGTCAAGAACTTGAGATTACAGTCAAGACACAATGGGGCAGTCGGGAAACAACAAAGCTGGAGAAATATATTTGGGATTTACTCGGGAAGACAAATACAGGAGACTCACTTCTGATCTTATCGGCTAGAGCCCAATTCTCATCCCGGAGCTGGTCAACTACTCCCCTCAGCCAAGTCTCCCACTCCTAGCTAAACCGCTCCAATTCGGCCTTCGAGGTCCGGAGCTGGCCCAATCGTTGGAGCTGGGGGGCGAGCTAGGTCAAAACTTCGTTTATCTTCTCCCAGCGGTTGACAATCTTCTGCTCGGGGTAAAACAGAGCAAAGCAGAGTGAAGCGGCGGAATACCAGAAATAAAGGAAGTCGTCGAGAACTCAACACTACAAGGCTCGCTACACACCTAGACCCCCCGGGATGCGGCGATTGCAGCACAAAGAAGAACTTCACACTCCCTCTCCGCTGCCTCTTCATCGTGCTCGTAGCATTTCGCAGTTCCCTCAGGAGATACCCAGTGGAATGTTCTCGGGAACCTGGGACAAGGGGCTTCAAGCCTGGGGAGACCTGTTTCCTCTGAAGACGATGAAGACACAGACGACGACATGGTCCTGGCCCCCCACTCGGCAGCTGATGGGGCTTCGGGGACTCGCTCGGGGGCTGGAGCAGCAGCTTCAGTATCTACCCCTTGGTCGGCCGACGCTAGCGGCCCTGTTGTCAGAACCGCCTCAGTCTCTATAGCTGGGACGGTCACCGGCTCGATAGATGAGCTCACTGGGGTTGGCTCGGCTGGGGCTGGCCCGACAATAGGAGCGGCCAGTGTGGTCTCCTTGAGATCGATATTGGCTCGTTTCCTGTACGATGAGTTAGACGTCAAGATACTACTATACTGAACATGATTTTCGGAAGATTCAAAGTCACTTACCTCTTGGATGTTTTGAACTTCCATCCGGGGATTCCAGATGTCAGCAGTAGAGGGTTGCTAGCTGTCGGGCTGGATGGCACGGCAGTCAGCGGTGGCGTCTTTCCCCTAGCCGGCCCGGTTTCTAGTGCGGCCGACTGGGGTGCTGGGATGCTCAGTGGCACTGCCTTATGGCTCGTTGATGATCTTGTACTCGACGGTGCTGCCCTTGGGCTCGATGTTGCTGAGCCTGGTGGCACCGGTCTCGGTCGTGGACTCGGCGGCCTGGGAGCTGCGCTGGTGGTGTCTTTAATCTTTAGGCTCCCACTGCCACACTCGGCCTACTAATTTTCTTCTTGCCCGGATCTTCGATAGGTTTCTTCCCTGCTCTCTTGGAGCTAGGGTGGGTGGCAGAAGGACTCAACAACCTTTTCTTCGATTTCACGGCCGACAAAGTTTGGGAGTCTTCATCAAACTCCTTACATTCCTGCAAGTGGTTCAACACATACATCACACATTGCAGAGCTATCCTAGATACACATCTACAAGTATTCATCGCAGATGGACAGCAAGTTAACATCAGCAAGAGTTACCTCCGGACAAGGCCTTTTTAGGCTGTAAGCTGGCATGGCACGCTCGGCATCTTCTGTCTCGACCACCCCGCTGGCATAATAATCAAGCAGGATGTCGATCACCTTGTGCTTGTCGGTCAGGTCGAGATATTCTCGGCTGGGATTGTTTTTGCCCTCATAATCGCAGCCAAAGTGGCTCCTCAGCTTTAGCAGCCTGATGCGAGGAGTCAAGAAACACCTGGCTACCCATGGACCAGTTAATCTGGAGCTCTTCAGCTTATCAATCTTTCCAATCAGCATATATACTTGGCCCATTTCCTCAAAACTAGGCACAGATGACCAGTTGGGCACGACTTCTGGAGGCAGACCAGTGAAAAGGGGGAGGCGCGGTTCAAGATTAGAACAATAAAACCACTCCCTATGCTAGCCTTTGAGGGAGGATTTCAAGGGAACATGGATATAAATCTTCTTCATCTCGCTCCTGAGCTGGATACCGGCCCCCCCAATCACTTGGACTTTGCTCTTGGAGGGCTGAGGTTTGATGTGGAAAAAATATCTAAACAGATTCAAATAGGGCTCCACACCCAGAAAGCACTCACATAGAGTTGCAAATATAGAGATTTGCAAGATGGAGTTGGGACTCAGATTCACCAACTCTAGCTCGTAGAAGGTGAGAAGCTGGCGAAGAAAATCCGAAGATGGAAGAGAAATGCCTCGGTCAAAGAAAGAGGTGAAAACTACAGTCTTATCACCTTGGGGCGCCGGGATTGATTCCCCTTCCACCGAATGCCAATGGATGACTTCACGGCTTTGCAGTCTCAGCAACCTCTCCAGATAGTTTAGCTTAGTCGACCCACAATCTGAAGTCGGCCAAGACTCATCAGTCACCTCTGGGATTTCTGATGCTCTCGGCATGGCTCAAGGCAAAGAAATTTGGAGGAAATGCGATTGGAGGCTTGGAATGGACATGGGAGAGCGGGGTCACCCGAGTTTCGAGTGGGGACCGCTAGCTATGGTGAACCCTAGCGAGGCGAGGTGCGAAATTTTGGCATGGAAGCTAGAAGACAAAACGATTGGTGGATTGGAGAAGATGAGGGAATCTTTTATCTCTCTCCCCACCTTTATAGAGCCTATACTGATAAGTGGGCTTGGGCCTGCAAATTTGGTACTAGGCCACCAAGATATGAGTTTCTACTGTAGCACGCTCAATGTGGGCCACCTGCTGGCTATGTTAAAATCACAGTGCTGGTGCTACCTACAGGAACCGAGTGGGTAATCAGATATGATTCATGAAGGCCTAATTGCTGAACACATGTGTTCGGGTATCTATGTTATCCACTAGGTATTGTGTTATCCACTAGGTATTGAGGATATATCCTTATAAGGGTCACAAGCTGGTCTCCATTAAAATTGGGGATGCAGGTATCTCTCAAGTACACCTGACCACATATTGGATTAAAATCCATAGAGTTGTACTCGGCTTACAAGCTTAGCCAACAATTGCCATGAGCAAATATTTTTCCAGCCGACATAACGCTGAAGAGTCTAACTTCCGAGTAGTATACTACTTGGGAAAGACTATAAACATTCTCCCAGCTGACATAAAGTTGAAGAGTCTAATTTCCGAGTGACATACTACTCAGGAAGGACTATAAAATATTTCTGGCTAATATGAAGCTAAAGAGTCTCATATACCAGTAGTATACTACTCGGGAAGGACTATAAGGTTAAAGATCTTTGACTTTATGTTTAATTGTTTCACAATTAAGCACAAAGTCGAGGGCTACACCTAATAGGTGTGCCTATTTGGTGCACACTGTTCATACTTCTACATGGAGCCCTTCATAGCCTCGCTGCCAGCTGACATGAAGCAGGACTCGGGAAGAAGAAGCACTCGGACAAAGAGTACTCGGGAGCAATGCACTTGGGCAATCTTCACCGTGGAGGATGAGCACTCAGCATCAGCTGTGACTCAACTATGAAGGTCTCAGGGGTTGCTGTGGAGGCCATGGGCCTCGGGTACCTCATGACAAGCATATGGGTCACTCGGACAGAGGATGGGCCTAGTCTTGTAATAAGAGATATGATAGAGCTCAGCAGATTTAGCCTTGTACGATAAGGAATATACAGTCCTAGTCGGGCAAGTTATATCTCTAAGAGGAGATTCCTTGGTTGGAGTCCGGCTGGGATTCCTACTTTGTAACCCCGTCCCCCAGTATATAAGGGGAGGCAGGGCACCCCCTGAGGGCATGAGCAATCATACATTTTCAAAGGAAATACACCACAACTGGATGTAGGGTATTACCTCACCTCGAGGGCCTGAACCAGTATAAACTCCTTGTGTTCCTTTGCTGTCCACTGAGTTTCGATCCGACGAGTAGCCCTATATTCTTATTGCTGGTGTAAAATATCGACACTTGGGAGTTTTAAATCTTTGCCAATAGCATTCTCACGCGTTAATTGCAGTGGGGCCTGTCTGTCAGCGGCTCGGGACAGAGTCCGCGATGGTGCGCACGGCCGACGAGCTTCGCGATAGTGGCGACAGTGAACAGCGGCAGATCTTGCCGAGCTATCAAAAGAGAAAAGGTAGCGGGTTCCCAGATGCAGCTATCGGTGGCTTTCTTGGCTTCAATGGTGACGACAGCGGACGCGGCGGCATGGTTCGGCATGCAGGTGCATATCTCATTGTAGGCCAAAGCAACGCATGCATGTGGTATCTACGGTGCCAGGGGTGCTCACCAAAGGTGTTGCGTGGCTCGACGAGGCTAGGATGGCGGTGAGCTCTCTAGAAGTGGTCCAGCGGTGGCGGGGTACTCTGGGCGAATGGCGTCGGCTAGATATGGGCTGCAATTCAGAGGAGAGCCATAGGCCTTGGCTTAGTAAGGTACTGAGGTAGCTACATGTGCAGGGAATCAAAGTATTGCTCACCGTGGTCAGAGAAACTAAGAAAGGGGTGCGGCGGTTGACGGAGAAGAAGATGCGGATCTAATGCTTCGGGGCTTGTTAGCTTCTCGTGCTCGGGCCTTGGGGTCATCTTGGACTTGCAAGGCTGCTGCCAAAGATCAACGCCGGTCTTGCCTTCGTCAGGGAGAAGATGGTCATGCCATGGCGATGGTCTCCAGAGCTGGGTGCATGACACGGTGTCTTCAACCTTGAGGACAGGGGAAGAAGGGGATTAGGGATTGGAAGGTTATCACGTTCCCATAGCTCAGCTGCGGCAAAGCTCACCAGAGAAGGACAGCGATGGCGGTGAGCCCGGCGGCACTGAGGAAGGAGGTGGTGTTCCCGGTGTTGTGGTGGGGTTTTGCCTCGGGCTTTCCCTGGACCAGAGAGAGGCTAGAGAGGAGAGCGTAATGGTGAAATGGTTCAGGTTTTCATCGACCCGGCCGAGGGAATGGAGATGTAGGTGCATGCCCTCGCGTGTGGCACGTGTGTTCTGCATGGTGGGGCCGTGTTGGAGAGTCTCTGTGGCTGACAGGTGGGACCCATAGTGGCTAGGGCCAAATCCCAGGGTCATGTGACTTGTAAATTTTTCTTGGTGAAATTGCAAAGTTTGGTACAAAAATCAGCCCCCTCTGCACCCCTACCTAAGCCAGTGAGCTTTGGCCTGTCATTTTATGTATAAATATTATGAGGAAGGCATTGCAAATTTTACTGCAGACAAATGGCCTGTCTGCAGTGGCGGTTTTCTACCATTTCGCAGATTTTAAAGTATTTATTTGGGGCACTCACTGAGATGATAAAATTTAACGAAAATTACAGTAGGTAGTTGATGGTGTGTAGTTTTTATGAAAATTTTCCTCAGATTTTTATCTTTCCAAGGTTTCCTTTAAATTTTTCAATAGTTCAGGCTGTACCTATAATTTCTATTAGGTCATACAAGTATAAAAGAAATAGAATTTTGAGGTGAAAATGCATTATATAAAATTAGATGCAACAAGGCATAAGAGTTTTTTTAGTTACCACCACCATGGCTCACAGGTTATTTAGGGTTCATGTTTGGGTATGTTACAACTCTACCCCCTTACAAAAGAATCTTGGCCCTGAGATTCGATATTTTAGAAGAAGTTCAGAAATTCAGCCTTAAGTTTATCTTCCCTTTCCCAGGTGGCTTCTTCAGGAGTATGATTACTCCACTGTATCTTGAGCATCTTGATGGTGGGGCTTCAAGTGTGGCACTCGGCTTCATCTAGAACATGAATCAGGTATTCTTGGTATGAAAGGTCAGGTTGCAGGTTGATGTCCTTTAGTGGTGTATGTTCATGAGGGACACGGAGACATTTCTTCAGTTGATAGAGATGAAAAACATTGTGCATATCTGAGCTAGGACGGCAACTCTAGTTGGTAAGCAACTTGCCCTCTTTTTGCAATGATTTTGAAAGGCCCAATATATCGAGGAGCTAGTTTCCCGTGCACATGAAAGCAGCGTACGCCTCGCGTTGGCAAGACTTTAAGGTACACATTGTCATCCACCTCGAAGCTCAGCTTGCGGCGGCGACGGTCTATATAACTTTTCAGGCGTGACTGCGCTTCTTTAAGCTGATTTCGAATGAGGGCGACATTGTGTTCAGCCTCATTGATCAGTGTTGGTCCAAAGAATTATCTTTCTCCTACTTCGGACCAGAACAAGGGTGTTCTACATTTCCTCCCATAAAGTGCTTCAAATGGTGTCATGTGCAGGCTTGCTTGGTAGCTGTTATTGTAAGAGAATTAAGCAAATGCCAAACACTTCTCCCAATCGGTGCTGTAAGACAGCATGCAGGCTTGTAACATATCTTCCAGGGTCTGATTTGTACACTCAGTTTGGCCACCTATTTGAGAGTGAAAGGCCGTACTAAAGAACAATTCGGTTCCGAGAAGTCCGTGCAGGTTTTCCCAAAATCTTGAGGTAAATTATGGCACAGGTCTAAGATGATTACTTTTGGTACTCCGTGGAGGCAGACAATATGCGTCAAGTAGAGCTCAGCAAGCTTAGCTCCATTGTAGGACACATGTACCGAAATAAAATGTGCCACTTTTGTAAGTCGGTCAAGAATAACCCAAATTGAATCGTGACCCTTTGGTGTTTTTGGGAATCCAGTAATGAAATCCATGCTTACTTCAGCAAATTTCCATTCGGGTACTTTTAGTGGCTGAAGTAAACCTGCTGGCCTTTGATGTTCCACCTTGACGCGTTGACACACATCACAAATGGCAACATAGGCAGCAATGTCTCATCTCAAACTAGGCCACCAATATTGTGTGCGGATATTCTGAAACATTTTGGTGCAGCCAAGATGGATGGATAGTGGGGAATAGTGTGCTTCTTTAAGAATAACTTCCCGGAGACCATGACCGTCTAGTATATACATTTGATTCCCATGGATAACTGTACCATCCGAGGCTAATGAAAAGTTTGTTTTTGTGCCCCCTCCTAGCTCACGTTTAATCTTTGCCACTTCTGTATCATTGGCCTAAGCAGCTTTGATTTGAGACGGAAGGTTTGGTTGGAGTGCCATAGCAGTAAGGAAACCATCCTTAACCACTCCTAGATTTAGATTCTGGATTTTAGAAAGCAGTGTTGGTTGATCAGAGATCACGGTGGAAGAGAGTTGATAGAGCTTTCGGCTGAGAGCATTGGCCACAGCATTTGCTTTACCCGGGTGGTAATGGATGCCTAGGTCATAGTCCTTGATGAGCTATAACCATCTTCTTTGTCTTAAATTCAGATCTGACTACGTGAAGAATTACTTCAAACTCTTATGATCGGTATAAATTTCACATCTCTTGCCAACTAGATAGTGGCGCCAAATCTTTAAAGCATACACCACAGCGGCTAATTTTAAGTCATGTATGGGATAATTTGCCTCATGAGGGCATAATTGACGCGAGGCATAAGCTACCACTTTGCCTTCTTGCATCAACACACACCCTAGGCCATGATGAGAGGCATCACAATAGATTTTGAAGTTTTTATGGATGTCAGGCATTATTAGCACTAGGGCCATTGTAAGTCTTTTCTTTAACTCTTCGAAACCCATTTCACAGTCTTCGGTCCACTCGAATTTCTACTCCTTCTTGAGGAGTTGGGTCAAAGGCCTGGAAATTTTGGAGAACCTGGCAATAAACCAGCGGGAATATCCAGCTAAACCAAGGAAATTCCGAACCTCGGTTACATTCTGAGGTTGCTTCCAATCCAGTACATTCTGCACTTTGCTAGGGTCAATGGCAACACCGCCTTTAGAGAGTATGTGGCTGTGGGAGACAACTTCCTTCAACCAAATCTCACACTTGGAAAACTTCGCATATAGTTTATGCTCACGAAGCTTGTCGAGCACTAATCGCAGATGTTGGGCGTGCTCTTCTTCATTTTTAGAGTAAATAAGGATATCATCAACAAATACCACCACAAATTTGTCCAAGTACTCCATGATGATTTTGTTCATCAAATTCATGAAGGTAGCAGGAGCATTGGTTAGTCCAAAAGAAACTACGGTGTACTCAAATAAACTATAACAAGTGGTAAAGGCAGTTTTAGGAATATCCTCTAGTCTGATTTTCAATTGGAAGTAGCCTAGCCTTAGATCAATTTTGGAAAAGACGCGAGCTCCGGTCATTTGGTCAAAGAGATCATCTATCCTTGGAAGTGGGTATTTGTTTCTGATGGTGACTTCATTGAGGGGATGGTAGTCTACACAGATTGGCATGGTACCGTCTTTCTTTAGGGCAAACAGTACTGGGCATCCCCATGAAGAAGAACCAGGCCATATGAAACCTTTCTTTAATTGCTCATTGATTTGTGTTTTGAGTTCTACCTGATCTTCGGAAGTCATTCTGTAAGGCCTTTTAGAAATAGGTGCTGTCCTAGGTACTAAATTTATGACAAACTCGATATCTCTATCTAGGGGCATCCCTGGTAGTTCGTCAGGGAATACATCGGGATACTCATTGACAATGGGCCCGGCTCTAAGTTCTGGAACAGTGTGGGAATAAAGAGGTGAATGTTGTGAAGTAGTGGTACAGTTGGAAGTGTAGGTGACAACTTGGCCATTTGTATTCTCTAAGGTTATGGCTCGCTTGGCACAATCTATGGTTCCTTTGTGCTTGGCTAGCCAATCCATGCCAAGTATGACATCTAAACCTAGAGTGTTTATCAGGATGAGGTCAGCTTTGAAGTCTACTTCACAAATCTTAATCCCCACATTATTACATATTCTATTTGCTTTAATTGTGGAACCTGGTGATTGCACTAGCATGGCATCTTCCAAGAGGTCAGTAGGGAGTTGTTGTTGTTCCGCTAATTTGGAGGATATGAAGAAATGCGATGCACCGGAATCAAAAAGGACTAAGGTAGGAAGGGTGTGAACGAGAAACTTACCTAGTACAACATCAGGGGCATTTGTAGCTTCCTTTGTGGTCACATGGTTGAGACGATCGTGTCCGAGGGAGCGAACCGGTCTGGAGGTCACACGACCTCCTTGTGGTCTCCCACGGCCTTGTAAAAGTCCATGGGCTGCTGCTGAGTGACCTAAGAACGGGGTGCTGAACTGGTCTTCCTAGGATAGGGGCACTTGTTCGCATAATGCCCTAGCTTGCCGCAGTTGTAGCAATCAACATTTGCTGCTTTATTCTGACTCACAGGTGGTGGAGCACTGTGGGGGTATGGTTGTGAAGTCGCTGCTTGGGGGCGAGGACCAGCATAAGTGGGCCTTGGTATGGGTGCAGCCGCATAACGGACTCCAGGAGGTGAGGCAAAGCGAGGTCGAGTGTTACTGCTGCTGCTGCTGCTGACAGCTCTTCTTGCACCCATTTGCACTTGCGATCCTCAAGCACTTCCTTCACACTCTCTTTGACTCAGAGAGCCTTCTCCACCAGAGTCTTCATACTATGAATCTCGTGAGCTGAAAGAGCATGTTTGAGCTTTGGGTTGAGGCGCTCGTGGTGGAGCTTGACCTTCCTATGTTCAGTTAACATTTCCTCGGTGGCATACTGAGAAAGGTAGCTGAATTGGTTCAAGAACTCCAGGAAAGTTTGGTTCCCTTGCTTGAGAGCGAGGAATTCCCTTCTTTTGATCTCCATGAAACCAGCTGGTACGTAGTCTGATCGGAACCCTTCCTTGAACACCACCCAAGTAATAGGCTCGTCAGGTGGAATGAGGGTCTTGTAGCTTTCCCACCATTCAGTGGCGGCGCCCTGAAGGTAGTAGGTGGCATAGGTTGCCTTCTCCGTCTCATCACAACGGGGGAGAACAAGTTTAGCCTCGATATCACGGAGCCAGTCATCCGCGTCGAGAGGGTCGGCTGTAGAGGAGAAGGTTGGTGGGTGTGTACGTTGCATCTCGGCCAGCTTCGATTGTCCTTGGGTTGCACCTTGAGCAAGTGCTGCACCGAGATTCTTGGTGTTGGCCATCATTCTCTCAAAGAGACAATTTTTCATAGCCAAGACTTGGGCCATCGTTGGTTCTCCGTCGGAGTGGTCATGAGGAATAGCTGATCGACTGCCACTAGCTTGTCCTGCAGCATCTGGGCTTGGTCGAGGAGGATTTGCCTCAGGATTTCTTCCCCCAGAAGCAGCAGTCCTGGATCGGGTGTTCACCATCCTGCGTAGATATAATTTCAGAGGGTTGAGTCATAAGAGCCCTTTGGTTATATAAATGATACAAATTCACAGAAATGATCATAGTTCTTAATCAAGTGTTGGAATTTTTGGCAATGGTGCCCCACTTGAAATTATGTTCATCCAAACCATGGGTTTAACCACTTAGGACAGCAAATAACAATTGTTGGAATCGCACACTAGGCCAAGTTAATTCCAAAGCAATTGTCTTACATAAGGATGGATACATCGCAGCTATTATTAGCTTTTAACAAGCTATCGTGGTACAAAATTTGACTACCAAATACAATGGGGTTACACATCTTTGACCTAGTAGAAGGATACTCAAATTCTAAACACTTGCAAGATCGCTCCTACAATCTACCAAATCCACTGGGTCGATCATTTGGAAGGTCAGCATCGGGAGAAGTCATGGTCAGGTGGAAGTGACGACGCCCAAACCGATAGGTGTGTTTAGCCCCTGGCTCTATGGGATCTCCCATCGGCACTGAGATAGGAGCAGCCATAGTACGGTAGTTGCGGCGGTAACCGGTGCTCATATGAAGCGTCTGATTTACTTGCTCGTAGTAACCAGAGGGATGTGGGAGAAACTCTACAGGAGCCATGTGTTCCACTGCCCCATATATGATTTCTTCATTGAAGAATCCCATGTTGCCCATGGGCTCTATATGGTGGTCAATCATGATAATCCTAGCCCGAGCCCTGTAAAGCTCCTCGCGAGTCTGAGTCAAGTACTTGTCCATGGAACAAACCATGTCCACAAGGCACAGAAGCTGAGTATCGAATACCCCTGGCATGGCATCTAAGTCTGGATACAGGGAGTCATCAGTGGATTGAGCCCGAGCTGGAAAATAACGGTACAAGTTGGCTAGCATCGGGAACCGATAGCAAAGCTGAGTAATTGATCGGTAGGCGGCCTCATGCATGGCGGTCAGGGCTGTCCATCCTACTCCGCAAAAACGAAGGGGCACTTCACTAGGGTACCATCTCGGAATAGTGACATGTGCTCCATACTCAATGATGGAGGAACTGCGCCGTGAGGTGAATATGTGGTACTATGGTGGTCGGGGGTAGTTGAGCTGCTGTAGCATGATCCAGAGGGTATGCTGCATAGTCCCCTCGAGGTACCCTCCCGAGTAACTCACCAGCTACCAGATAGTGGACATCTACAAAAGGAAGGCAAGAGCTAGTTAGAATCTCTTAGGTGAGGTCAAAAGAATGGGTACTAATGCATGGTGATGTTTCTGTCCAGCACACTATATGGCTGTGAATAAGTCAAAATGGTCGAGTTAGAAGCATAACGAAACTTCAAAAATTTTATATTCTGGTTACTGATTCAGTTCCCTTTGTCTTCAGAAAGTTTTGGGATTTTTGCATGAATAGATCTATGTGGAGAAACTAAACAAGACAGGCTGCACAGTTTCGTGGCAGATGATCTAACGTCCTTGTTGAATTTTTATCTACAAACTCTCTGATCCAAAAATTCTGAAAAAATTCATGGCTATTACTGGGCATGTTCGGAGGCTACCATAATTTTCTCAGAATTTTAGCACTTACAGACAAGACTACATAAATTCGCAAAAACTGCTGACCCCAGTTTTCAGAACACAGGTAGTGCACACTATTCGAATTTTTAGGGGTTAATGTAGGCGGCCTAAATTTATCATCCCTTGGCAACATACTTGTGATTATGACCAGAAACTACTCAAATTTTTGGAGGGCCAAACTTGCAAGCAACCTAGAGGTCAAGGTAGAAAGATTCCACCCTACCCCAATTCTACCCATTCTAGGCCATCTCATTCATCTTTGAAACATAGAGGTAGAAGAAATTTAAAAATTCATCTATCTTAATCATAATGCAGGAAAGTCATGTTAAAGCCTCATAATCTATCATGCCTACCCATTTTTTTTCAAGTTACTTCATAAAATGAGCTTCACCGTTTAATCGACAATTGACCCAAAATTTTCGGAAACTTGTATCTAGCTATAGAAGCCATTTTTTTTTGAAATTACTTTTCTCAATCCCTTCGGTCCTATAGAGTAGAGGTGAGATTTGAATCAAAATAGAAGTATAGGAAACAGTATCTTTTCTAGAGTTGGGGAAGATATATAAGAATTGACATGGTTTTCACAAATAGTTTGTAACTGAGAACTAGGTTTCCAAAATATTTTAGAGAGACCATTCTAGTGACCATTTTAAAAGGGTTCCTATAGTCGGTCTTTCGCTCTGATACCAATACTGTGGGGTCACTCCAAGGCTTGTACCGTAATTCGCAATTCGCCATGTCAACACTAACTCTTGGAGTGGTGGGGTCTCAAATAATACCCAAATAATTATAGCAACCACCATCTCCTCAAAGCTGACCTGACATCGCGAACGGCATATCGATACAAACTCAAAGTGCCGGGCCCGAAACAGGTGAGATACCTAATGAAATAGCCTTTGCTAGTCCCCCCTGAAGTATACCTATCAACCACTTGATGGTGGCGACCACAGAATGCATACTATAGAGGACTCGATCCCACAGGCTCTTAAGTAAATATCTCAAAAGTTTTGAGTCCATACTCTACAAAACTAGCCCTAGGAGTTGATGCTAGCTCTGCACTTTCATCTTAGCAGTTGACATCATATAATATAAGGTAGTAGTCTAGCTAATTAAGTAACTTAGTGAAACATCCATAATTTACATGGGCCGACCGGCCAAATAGATAGTGGTTCGCGGAAGCTTGTTCTACCCAAAATACCCCACAGGCGACCAACTAGGGTAAGCCCTAGTGTGAACCGTCTTGAAACTCTGGAATATCCCCATCAAGCAACTCATCATTCACTAACTCCTCACCTACATCAATGCCTAAAGACAATAGACAACACACAAGTGCAAGAATCATGTACTGGCAATGCCAAACCTAAAATACATGAAGGGTAATACCAAGGAAAAACTAATAGGGCTACTCATTTGCTAAAAGCAAGATTTGATTTTTGTAAACATTTTTCAAGGCCCAGTTCAAAAACATGTAATTGGAATCCATAATGTGTATATATATATATCTATATCTTGATTCCATTTCAAAACATATAAGTGGCACTTACCACCCTCCATGGTGGTAAGCCCAAGGAGTTCACAAAATCCTTCCCTCAAACTTTCCCATTTGTACTCACACAATATTTAACACATTTTCATAAATCTATACTCAACATAAGTTACTAGGCCGCTCATGACCGTGAGCACAGCTAATCGATTAGTTCTAACTCTACAGAGTGTGTACACTTTACCCTCACGATGTGTAATAGTGATCATGTCGACATGCCACGCGATACCGTAGTACCCATTTCACTACTCACAACACAGCCTTTACATTGCTCACTATTTAGCCCTACACCAGCGATGGCATATAAAGATCCACTCTAGGAGAAACTATAGAGCCACTAGGTGGCGGTAAACCATCTGTTTATATCATTTTAGTGCATCATTTTATCACCAATCACATTTCTGTCCAGAATTATTAAAATACACATTTCAATATTTATAAGGTGTCAAATGAATTAAAATACAAAGCTAAGTATGGCTAAGCATATAAATATATATTTATATCATAGATAAGCCCATATGAGTGAAAGAGGCACTCCATACCCATCCGATGGCTACAATGGTGAGGAATTCAAGTTTTAGGGGTTTTCATAATGCATCTAATTGGCATTAGCTACCAATCACCCATTTTCCAATCATATTTATAAATAGCATGCAGTTTAGTAAAACAAACAATTTTCCTCCAAAACATAGGAGCAATATGTTCAACGGGAGAGAGGAGGTTGCTTGCCTTGCTTAGTAGTAATTCCTATATTAGCGTCAAGCTCAGCCTCTTCGTCAAACTTGACTTCCCCCTCTAAACAAATGACGTAACATTGAATAAATACAAATATACTAGAAAACTTAAAATGCTCTATTATGCATGCATGTTTTAAGTTGGTTAGTACTGTTATGGCAGGATTTTTAGTGAGAAAATTTCTATTTTAATGGTTTTTGTTTGGGAGATATAAAATTTTAAAGGTTTTAGACTAGAAATGTGGTATATTTTTATTATTAAATTTTTAGAAATATTCTAGAGGCTTATGTTGTGGATTTTTAACCTTCTAGAAAAATAGTTCACAATTTTATGAGTCTACTGCAATTTTTTCCATCTCAATTGGAGTTGAAATGAATTTTCTATGAATTTTTAAAGTTAAATCGATTTCCTAGTGCAACAGAAAAGATTTTAATCATTTTCTCAATTAAGGCGGTCCATATGTCGGTGAAACGATATTTGCGCCGAGGCCCCTAGGGTTTCCGGGAATCAACTCGCGGTCCTAAAACACATGGGAGGGAGGTATTCATTAAGAGTCCTCGCTGATTTTAGTTATTACATTTAGATCTTGGGCCCACTCGTCAGTGTCTGGTATATTTGCTAAAAGGACCTCGGGAGTTCTAAATCTTCACCGACAGTGTTCTCACGTGCTAATTGCAGTGGGACCTACCCGTTAGCGGCTCGAGACAGAGTCCACGACGGCGCATGACCGACGAGCTTCTACATGGAAACCATTCTGATGGATATCTCTATAACTCAATAGGGTACGAGTAGAATCGGAATATAGTAATGCATCCTCAATTGTTAGTTGAGTATCCATTGGGAGCGTGATAGAGGCACGACCAAAGCCAACTATCGTTGCATCGCATCCAGCAATTGTTAAAACACTTCCTTGTCTCTTTGTAAGAGTCAAGAAATATTTTATATCCCGAAGTATAGAGTTTGTGGTTCCACTGTCCACAAGGCATAATTTCTCCTCCAATGGATTGAATCCTGTAAAATCTATATATAGAAAGAAGAATTTGATATGAAATTCTTGCCAGATATATAAACTATGTACAAACATTTATTCAACACTGAATATGTTCTGTACATTATTGTAGCATACTAGCTTACAATATAGGTGATAATTTAGTATTATTACAACACATACTAGGACATAATTAACATAGTATCTATGTTATTGGGAGACTATATAAGGTCTCCAAACAAATCTTGTGAAGCAAACTCCACAATAATGTTGTCAGTGGTCATGGGTTCACCCTTCTGAGGAGGGGCCACAGTGCTCTTGAGTTTCTCTAGAAACTTCTGAGAACAGCTTGCTCCACCGGTGTTGTCAGTTTGGAGGTTGAAGTGTGATTCAATCCTCTCATCTTGAGCAGGCTTGTCTTTGGCCACAGACTGAAGGTACAAGTTGATAAGATGTCTAGGGGTATGGTATTTCTTAGTTGTATGGTTGTGACAGCCACACTTCTAACAAATGTTAAATTTATTTTTGTTCTTGAAATTGCCTTTCCCCTTTTGGAATCCACAAGATCTTTGCTTCCTGTTGTGTTTGCGTTTACCCTAAAGTTCTTTGGATGGTTTCTATTACCATCAAACTTCAGTTTATTCTGATCATGTATATTCGCATGTACTTCAGGCAAAGGTGCCACCCCAACAAGGCGTTGCTAATTATTCCTTAAAAGGAGTTCATCATACTTTTCAGCATGAGTTATTATGTGCATCAGATTAGAATAAGTTTGGTAATTTCCAGCATGCCATTGGTGTTGTAGGACCTGATCTGCGGGGAGCTTGGTATAGAGTGTCTTCTCTATCTTCTCCGCATCAGTGAGTTCTTTTTCACAAAACCGCAACTTTGAGCAAATGTTATGAAGGGCATGATTGTATGCTTCGACTGTTTTGAAATCTTGTAGCCGGAGATGTGCCCATTCATAGTTAGCCTCTGGAAGTATCACAGCTTTTTGCTGTTTATACCTATTCTTGAGGGCTAACCATAGGTTTCGTGGATTCTCCTCGTAGAGATACTTTGCCTTCAAATCTAGATGTATATGATTTCTTATAATATATAAGACAGTATACATCACATTAGGAGCAATATTAGGCAGAGCTTCTCCTTTAGGAGGATCAAGTATCACTATCAACATACTCCAAGTGGCTAGGCTGACCTTGATGGCCATAGCCCATGTAGGGTAGTTGTGGCCATCAAGAGCGAGAATCTCAAACTCTTTGGCAGCCATCTTAGTCCTATATAAGAAATACCATGAATTGATTAATTTACAAGGAGTAAATTAATGTTGTATGGTAATGGTTGTAATAATATGCAAATATCTGAATACAAGATATGTCTTACATCCAACATAGCGTAGACCTCAAGTTTGAAATATAACCCTATGGACGAGGTGTCTCATTGCTAATGGCATAATCTACAAAATTTGTAGTAGATGCGTTAGTCTCCATTGTTTTGAGTTATATTCATGTATATCAAAAATCATGTCTTGGTGGTAAACACCAAAATTTTAAACGAGTTGCCTCGTTAATTTTGGCATAATCTACAAAAATTATAGTAGATGCCAAAGGCATAATCTACAAAAGTTGTAGTAGATGCCAAAAAGGCATAGTCTACAAGTGTGTTGTAGTAGATACCGTTGACATAGTCTACAAAATATTGTAGTAGATGTCAGTGGTATAATCTACAAATATTTTGTAGTAGTTGGCATTGTCATGATTTTCAATAATTAATAGAGGAATTTCTAGTGATATTATGCATATGAATTCCAATGGAATTAAGTACAATGACTTAATTAATGGGAATTCAAAATTTAAATTTGCAAAATGAATAAAATGCAAAATTTAAACATGGTCAATAATTAAATTGCAAGGAAATAAATCAACTGCAATAAAATAATAATCCCAAATATGTAATATGTTATTGGGAATACACATGGACATCCACTTTGAACATTTACATAAAATCCAGTACTCATAGGGTCCGGATTGTAATTAGAACAAAACAGTTATAATTAGTAACGAGTACAGGGACTTAAACATAAAACACAAGGCTATTTTTCATCTTCCTCAATGAAACCGTTCGTGGAGGAGATTGGCGCCGTCGTCGTCGCCGGAGTAGGGTGGTAGAGGCGGGGGCGCGCGCCACGCCGAGCCGCCATGGTCCGTTGCAGTTCAGCTAGCCGGGTCGCCGTCGTTCCATGCGAGGCGCCGCCGTCGACGCATGCGGCTGTCGACGCAGGGGAGTCAGCGACGGGCGGTGCGGTAGTGGGGGCGACACACCACGTCACGGTGCACCTCCGGGGCCTCACCGGTGCTTGAACCGTGGGCATCGTAGCGCGGACTCCATGCTCCGCCCACGGCCGTCGGCACTTCGGTGTCGACAGGTGGCTGGTGGCGATGAAGCCCAGTGGAGGTGCGGTGGTGCCACGACAGGAACCTCAGCGCGGGCATGAACAGCGTCCAAGGCAGCTTGTACTGTGGCGGCCTCCATGCACGGCTGCATCAACACCCGTGCCATGCCGGAACGACAATGTTCCACAGCGGCACGAACTCGGTGGCGAGCCTGCGTCCGATGACTTCCGGGCCTCTCTCCAGGACAATGACGGAGAAGGTGGCGAAGCATGTCGCTGAGAGATTGAATGGAGGACATCACGCCGTTCATTGCTGCACGGTGGTGTTCACAGGGGTGAAGTTCATCAATGTCTTCCATACCTTACTTGTTGCCTTCTTCCTCTTCTTCTCCTTTTTTCAACTCAGTGGAGTTTCTACGGGCTGATAACCTGTTGAGAGAATGAGTGAGTGAATGATCTCTATTAATCCTCTAGTGATTACACTATTTACAGTACATATATATACTGTAAGAAGGGGTGCTAGTGGCACCCGTTGGCAACGGTTGTGTCCGTTCAGGAAAGACATGCCCCTTCCCGAACAGTCACCTTACATGGACAATTAGATCACATGTAAATTGAGTTGTATCACGTATTACCAGTTCAATCGCCAACAGATGCTTGGACATATGGTGGAAACGCCGGATGTGTAAAAATGTAAGTATGTAATCGGCAGGGCCAATGATGGATGGGGAGGAATCGCCAACAGATGCGTGGACATACGGTGGAAACGCCGGATGTGTAAAAATGTAAGTATGTAATCGGCAGGGCCAATGATGGATGGGGAGGAACACATGGCCGCTGCATGCATGCATGGGCCAGTGTACCACGGGAAGCGGAATGAACAGCAGCGAGGCAAGAGCGGCTGTGACTCGATCTGTGGGCGATCATCACCAACCGGCCGCTCTAGCTTTATCTAGGCCTCGCACTCACATGCACGGCTGCACATATATGCAACAGCAGCAGACAGCAACTTTCCCAGGCCGCACATGATAGTATCACTCTCTTTGTACCCGCATCTGCACCTCCCAGTCCCAGCTACTCTCTCTCTAGATCTGTCACTCTCTCTCACTAGCGCTCTCTCTCTAGCAGCAAGGTATAAGAAAGGTGCGCATGTACGAGATATACGTATACTTGTGCGTATCTACTACTTCCATTTTAAAATATAAAGACTTCTAGCTATGAATCTAGACATAACTAGAAGTCCTTATATTTTGGAACAGAGATAGTAAGTAGCAGGACAATGACCGAAGACTATGCCAACAGTACTGACTCCAGATAACAAAGAAGCTACCTCTTGATTTTCAGGTCTCGAGTTGAAACAGCGCACTGGCTCTTTTTATGTCTAGCACACAAGTTGTAAGCTAAGGCCCTGTTTGAAAAGTTTATTGAGCAGATTATTAATATGGATTATCTAAATTGATCATAGGATAAATTAAATATTTTTAATAAACTTATCAAATAGCTTAAAACAAGTGGTTTATTAAGAAAATGTATTTTTGAAGCGTAATTCAAATAATCAGTTTCAATAATCCAATGAATAATCTAAAAAGAATGTGGTCTGACTTGTGCCATAGCAAATGGATTCTAACTTTCTAAGCAAACAGTTGTAGCTTGTAGATTGCAACGCCCTGGTTTTTGGGCCGTTAAAAAAATTATTTTAATAAAAACCCTAATTTCAAAATTTGGCGCTTTGTGTGTATATTTAAGTACTAAGTGCCAAAGATCTCAACTAAACCCCTTCTTGTGAGTCTGAAATCTCAAACCAAAAATTTCTATTCGAATTCAAATCTTGGAATTCAAATTTTGCAATCCAAATTTCCCACCTCAGTCCTTTATAAAATTTGTCCTTATCTTCCAATTCCAAGACCATCAATTTCCCTCTCTCAAAGTTCAAATACTGATTCAAGATCCTCTTAGGTTTTCCTTGGAATCCCTTTTTTTCTCTAAGTTCAAATCCCCCCTTGAGTTCAAAATTTGAATTCAAAATCTCCCTTGAGGTTTCTCTCTTTTCTTCCTATCTTTCCCTCAAAATTCAAATCTATTTCAACAAATATCAAAATTCCAATCAAGAGTTCCTTCCTTGTTTGAAATTCTGAGAATCTTGTGAACTCAAGTATCAAATCTTGAATGCAAATACCCTTTCAAAACTTCCAAATATCTCTCATATAAAATCCCTATAAAATTACGAAAGATTACTATTCACAACAGCCGCTCCTCCCCTCTCTCTTCTGGCCCACTCAGCCTCTCTCTCCTCTCTCTCCTCCTCCCCGGTCCAGCGTGGCCCAACTCCTCCCTCCTTTCTCTCACACCAGGCCAGCCTAGCCCACCTGTCCCTCATCTGCGCGCAGCTGCACCGGCCCATGGCCCACGCGTGCTCGCCCATGCGTCACACTGCCATCTCCACGCGCGCCTGTTCCCCTGCTACGCACCCGTCATTCCACATGCGGGCGATCTCTATTTTCCACGTACGGGGCCCGCTAGTCAGGCCCGTCGTCTTCCTCCCGCCGCCTCTCTCTCTCTTCCCTTTCTCTCGATCTTTCTCGCTCTCTCGTTGCTGCAGCCACGCCCATACGGCCTTGCCGGAGCACGTGCGGCCCCCTCCGTCAAACCCACCATCCCATTCGTCCAGCAGCTCGGTGGTAAACACGCTCCGCCACTCATCCCGGAGCTCGGGATCAAAAAGCCAGCGAACACTCACAGCTTCCCTTGCTGGTGAGCCCTTGAGGTCAAAGCTGCAAGCGCGAAATCCCCATTGAATCTATCGGAGTACCGTGACATCCCCTAGCACCTCCCCGGAACCTAAACGTCACCGTCTCGCCATTGCCACCGCTTTGGTCCCTTGCTGGCGAACTGGTATTGGCCAAATCCTCCCTCTTTTCTCTCCTTCTCATAGCACCGCACCCAGCAGTGGTCATCCCGAGTCCCTTCGCCACCTACATGGTCGCCGGCACCCAACGGTGGCCCACGAACACAGTACCCTAGTCCACTGGCTTCCCTCTCTCTCTCATCCGTGGACAAGGTCCACCGTACACCACCCTCACAGCCCTCCATCTCACTGACATCGGGTCCCACATATCCGCCAAAGGGAATATTCCCTTGGCATATTTTTTTCTGATTTAAATAATCCTTTTTAATTTCCAAAAATCCTTTAAACTTCAAAAATTCATATCTCCCAATCTGTAACTTCGATTGACCCCATTCAAGTCTCTAAATTTTTCTAAAATTGAGATCTACTATATGGCACTATTATTTATTAATAATAATATTTTATTTCTAGAGTTTTGTGTGCTTTTCTCTCATTTCATGTGTAGTCAACATTTCGAAAAAATCATCGGACGTCAGATATTGCTGATTTCGAAGACAAAGACCTAAGGCAAGTCACTCTTCGGTCATATTACTCCTAGTGTACAAAATGTTTTATTTAAAAAATTGTATTATTCATGTGCTCGATAATTTGACTAGCCTCGGTTTGTATGACGAACTGACGGATCTACCTAGTAATTGCAATATCCCGTAGGCTCTTGATACCCTATCCTTTGTAGATCTACATCGTGGTATCTCGGTCTCCATGCTCTCTGAGCATGGGTATCGCCGGTACCACCCAAATCACTCTTGATTGTCGATATGGGAAATAGGGTTTTGAAAGCTTTGAAAACCCGACATGCGGTGTCGACGTATTTGTGAACCAAAAATAGTTTGCAAAGACCCGCGGTGTAAAGTGATCGCGTGTATGGTGGTGCTTCCTATTCATATATATGGACCAATTCCTTGGGGAATTCCATCCGAGCATCTCACGGTGCGACCACATGGGTGGTGTGGGATGCCCCTGGCCAAGTAATTAGTGGATCCAGGATCACTAGATTGCTAATAGAAGAGGAGTGGCTAGGGTGTGAAGAGGGCGATATACCTACGACCCTGGGTACAGGAAAGGGGTTTTCCATGTACTTGGTCTGCGACCCTTCTATAGGGCAATAGACTATCCTGGGCTTGCTTTAGAATAGCCTTATCGTGAACCTCCCGACTTGGCCAGTGTGGGAGTAAGCTCACACAGCCACACCCACGGTTATGGGCGAAAGTGAGGTGATTCCTCTAGTGTAGATTTGTTTGCCAGTGTTTTGAAAAAGTGGTTTGTGGTATGGGAATCGTTACCAGAATTAGCCTTGGTGGATAATGGATGACCTGAGTGGTCTGAAATGACTCAGGATGTCAAGTTGCATCATAGATTAGGCTTCCCGAGCGGAAGCAATGTGCTTGAGGCATAAATGGCTCTAGGAGCCATAATTAAGATATGAGATGGCTAATGTCTAGGAAAGGACGAAAGTATAGATGAGGAGGAAGTGAAAAGTTGCCTAAGGGCAGACACCTTGAGCCGTTGTCATGGTCAGACAACCGGTATAGGGAATAGGACTGACGAGTAATTTTAATCAACTAAAATGTGCTTTGTACGCTTAAGTTATTGCAAAGCAATTCACGGACAGGATCGAGGCAAAAGTCTCTTTGCAGCTACATCTTGATGAACCCACACTTAGACTTTTTGGAAATGTTTCAAAAGAAAAGTTTGCGAAATAAATCTCCGCCTTCCTTTAAAGCCTACGTACTCACATTTCCCAATGGTTTGCTGAGTACGTAAGTACTCAATCATTGTTTTCCCCTCCCTAGGAAGTTGAAGCTAAAGATTAGGGTTTCTTTCGTAATCCCAAGCTATTGCTTGTGGATATGGTTCTAGCTATGTCATCGTTCCGATACTGTTGTTCTGTATGAGGGTTGCTTCTCAGGGTTTTCCCGAAGTTGCAACTTATGAAGGTATAATCTATCCTAAGGATTGCAATGATGCATCTCCATTGATCACAGGTACCAGCAAGGTTTCTTGGGACTAGTACTAGCATCATGGTTCCATGGGAGTTGATTCACGCTGATCTCCTGCAGCACATTCTCTTTGGTGTCACTATAAGTGGTGCTAGGGTGGGGTGTGACATAGATCTACATGTCAATGAACTGGCAAATCATACCCATCTATGGATGGTACATATATATATTTAAAGTGGACTAGGTAATTGCCACCGATGGATGTAACTTTTCCCCTTGTTAAAATGGCGTGAAATGTTCTTGCCCATTCTGAGAAAAAACAACAGTGAATTTAGTATGACCAAAATCAACTGATCCTCTAAAATGTGGTCATAATTAATCTGATTCAACCTTTTGTGTTTAGTATATACAACTGTATGTAGTACATCTTATATTTCCATGAATTCAGTGTTCTGTATGATTTGTGGCAAGACAAATAAAAAAACTGAAGAATGCTATTTCATCAACAAGCATAAGCCAATAGCTCGACTAGTGGGATTAGCTGCATGTGGCTTGGGCTATATCATGATTCAGAGTGCTAGGAGTGCTAACACAAAAGATCATGGTAATCGAATGGGTCTGATTACCATAATCAAGGGAGGAATGCTAATTGAACAACTAGCAGAAGAGGGTTTTAGGCAACAATTTAGATGGAATTGGACATGGAAAGCAAAGGCGCGAAGCAATGGGACCTTTCTGATGAGGTTTCCTGACATAGTTAGATTGGAGGAGATGGTAGGTTTTGATTTCTTCAAGCTCAAGGGTACAGAGGTCTCAATACAGGTGCATCCATGGTCACAGGAAGCATCTGCTGCTGGCAAATCGCATAGAGTTTAGGTGCAAGTCTCTGGAGTCCCTGATGAGATGAAGAATTACTGGGCTTTGCATGAGGTAGGGTCAAACATGGGACCTGTTGAAGAAGTGGACATGGAGAATGTAAGGGTAAGGGACCTGATAAGGATCACATTGCCTGTCACACTGGTACTTACCACCCTAGAATTCCTGATGTATGAAGCTACTTTTCAGCTGGAAGAAATAGTAGAATTTGGGTGGTTCAGAGGCAGAACTCAAGGAAAAAGGCCTGTAGAGGAGAATGGAGTAAAGGTGGAAAAAGTGGGCACAACACAAGGGAATAAGGAACTAACAGAGGAAGGCCAGTCAAGTAAAGGTTTAGATCAAGTGGTTACTTGGAAAGAGATACAGAACAGTGGTGAGAAAAAAGCTAGCAATGCAATACTGAAATAGTTAGTAGAACTAGAGATGGAAAAGAATGTACAAACTGAGAGATAGACAACTTGCAGAACAAAGGCAGAGGGATGACCAGAAAAGGAAGAAGAAAGAGACAGGTAAAGCAAAGGAGTTTTCCATGGAGATTGTGGAAGAGGTGATGGAGGAACCTGAGTAGAGGATTACAGAAATTGAGCACACAGATAAGGCATTGTAGATCATACAAGGTGTTGGTCAAAACTTGTCTCAGGAAGGTGGCATAGAAGATGCTAAACCAGATACTATGGGGGATGATTATCTAGGAGAGGACGATGACATAGTACAAATAAAGGGAAATGAGGATTTGTTGGATTCACAGGAGTCTATTGGGAGTTTTGCTAAAGCAGTATGGGTGAGTTTATTGGGAGCTATGGGGGAATTCGAAGAAGAGAAGAGGAGAAGCAACAGATTGAAGGGCAAAGCAGACAAAAAAGCTCTGTATCTTGCAACAGAAAGGAAGGAAGCCCAATATGTTTTCTTTGATAAAGGTGATGATTCTATATCATCTTTTGTTAATGATACAAATGTTGCTTTGGCTGATATGGCTAATTTGTTAGGAGTAAGTTTAGGATGCTCAATAGATGAGATAGAGACTAATGCAAATTTATTGAAAGACCTGGAAAAATCCAGGATGAATCTGTTCATAGAAAAATAGAAAAAAATGTAAAGTGACTAGAAATGAGGAACATAAATTTGAAGTAGCTTTTGACTTAGAAGCTTTACATGATTTGCTCTTTGATGATGATAACTATGATTTAGATAATGTAGAAAATATATTGGCACAAATTCAATCTCATTATGCTGGGAAAATAAAAAGTTGAAAGGAAACCTTGCAAATTTGTAAGATCACTCCTAAACCCATCAAAGGGATTGTAAACAAAAATAAAATAATAAAATAAGGAAAAAATGAAAGATATCATATAGAATATAAGAGGGATGGGGAATGTTGAGAAAATTAAACATGTAAGAGAATTAGTACATGAAAAAACCTAGATTTCATTGGCTTACAGGAAACTGTAAAGTAGGATTATCCTGCTAGTTTTTTAGAAAGTTTGGGTGGAAATAGGATGTTCCAGTAGGTGTGTGCTCCTTGTCGATGTTTTGTATCGGCAATAATAATATGTGGCTACTCATGAGACCTAAACTTGATGGATTGCAAAGGAACACGGAACAATTTATACTGGTTTAGGCCCTCGAGATGAGGTAATACCCTACGTCCAATTGTGGTGTATTGCCTTTAAGGTTTCTCTAGTAAGATTGTGCTTCTTCTGCCCTCAGCGGGCGCCCTGCCTCCCCTTATATACCGGGGGACAGGGTTACAGAGTAGGAATCCTAGTCGGACTCCGACCAAGGGATTTCCTTCTAGAAATACAACGTGCCCGACTAGAACTATATCCTTTCCTTGTCATACAAGGTTATATATGCCGAGTCCTATTGTATCCCTAATTACAAGGTTAGGTGCATCCTCTATCCAAGTGGCCCAAATGCTTCTCATGAGAAACCCGGGGCCCATGGCCTCCACAGCAGCCCCTGAGACCTTCATAGTTGAGTCACAGCTGATGCCGAGTGCTCATCCTCCACGGTGAAGAATTCCTGAGTGCATTGCTCCCTAGTACTCTTTGTCTGAGTGCTTCTTCTTCCGAGTCCTGCTTCATGTCAGTTGGCAACGAGGCTATGAAGGGCCTCATAGAAAAATATGAATAGTGTGTGCCGAATAGACGCACCTATTAGGTGAAGCCCCGACTTTGTGCTTAATTGTGAAACAATTAAACATAAAGTCAAAGATCTTTAATCTTGTAGTCTTTCCTGAGTGGTATACTGCACGGTATGTAGACTCTTCAGCATCATGTCAGCGGAATAATTTTTTGCTCATGGCAATTGGTGGCTAAGCATGTAAGCCAAGTACCACTTTATGGATTTTAATCCAATATGTGGTCAGGTGTATTTGAGAGATACCTGCATCCCCAATTTTAATGGAGACCAGCTATTGATCCTTATAAGGATATATCCTCAATACCTTAAAATAATCAATATATCCGAATGTATACATCCGGCTGTAAGCTTAGCATAAAGCGTATCTGATTATTTGATCGGTTCTTGTAAAATAGCACCTGCATCGTGATTTTAACGCGACCAGCGGGCGACCCAATAGGGCATGCTATTTAAGAACTCATATTTTTGGCTTACTACCGAATAAGTCGGCCTAAACCGACCTACCCAGCGCAGCCCTATTTCAGCGTCGATAACCTCAATTGGTCAGAGGAATCCTTGTCTATAAGCCTTTCTGACTTATGTTCTGGATGCAGCATGATTGCCACAGATGCTCGAGTGGATATATTGTAGGATCTGCTTGCCCTCCTCAGGTGTGATGCAATGCATGAGAACTTCGGATGCGCTTGGATGATATAGGTCTTCTTTGACTACAGTAAAGGTTTTGCTCCATCGCTTGATTTACTCGACTTTGTTGTAATCTTTAGGAAGTTCGTCTTCTAGTGAAAATTGAATGATTGGAGTCTCCCAGTCTTGAAAAATAATGAGCATCTCCGTAGATTCCGGGTTTGATGCTGCTCCTGACTGAAAGCTCCAGTAGTGGCTTGTTGCCATGTTTTTGCCAGATAGGTACCCGAACGCTACGTTAGCGCATGATTCGGCTGGCGACCCTCTTGGGGCATACCCAACCTGACAAAATTGTAGCCGAATAAGGTACCCGAACCTCGCATTAGCATAAGATTTGGCTGGCGACCCTCATGGGGCATACCGTACCCAACAGAGTTATGGCCAAATAAGGTACCCGAACCTTGCATCAGCATAGGATTCGGCTGGTGACCCTCATGGGGCATACCCTACCCAGCAGAGTGGTACCCGAGCTCCGACTGGTGCCGGAGGTCGGTTATTAGCTGAAGAAAGTACCCGAACCTCGCATTAACGTAGGGTTCGATTGCCGACCCTCATGGGGTGTACCTTACCCAGCAGAGTTGTGACCCAATAAGGTACCCGAACCTAGCATTAGCATAGGATTCGGCTGGCGACCCTCATGGGGCGTACCCTACCTAGCCAAGTGGTACCCAAGCCCCGACTGGTGCCGAGGTCGGTTATTAGCCCACATGGAGCATACCAAAAGTAAAGGTGACATTCGAGTCCCGACTGGCGCGAGTACTCGGACAATAGCCCTCGTGGAGCATTCCAAGTAATTCATGAAGCGTCGCACTCCATGTGTACCATGGCAAACTGGTCCAGCCCCCGAGCGTAGGAGATAGGCTCGTAGCCCTAAGTTCCTGTTACGCGTATCCAGAACTGGCCCTGCATTATAAACATATTGGATGAGTAGCATCTGATGAAGAAAACAATCACCCGAAGAAAATTTATGTATTTTACAATAGATGTAAATATGTGTTCCTCCTCTTATTGATATTAATTTCCCCGAGTAGTTGACCCCTCACGTTTAAACACTCTGCCCGGCTAGTCATAGCCCCCTAGCGTCGGGAGTCGGCTCATGGCTCTTTTCAGACACGCGTTTTGGGTTACTTGAGTTCGTCTTTCATAGAGCAAAGCTTCATGGATTGGAATTTATGCTACTCAAGTACTATTGCAATCATTAAGAGCAAAAACATAAAATGCACAGAATGTACACCTATTAGGTGTAAGCTGCTGTGGCATTGGCAAGGCCGAGTGAGGAATATCATATAAAGGAAAAAAATATATATCAGAAAGCAACTTAGTTGTTCGATATTGCACAAGTTGGGAGTGGGGATGCCATCCTTGCATTTGAGCTTGTGCGCCACCGAACTTGTTGTGGGCACCCCGAAAATGCATTATGGAGAGTAATTATTATGACAACGCGAAATATCTAGATGGATGGGATCTCAAATAAAAACCAAATAAATGAGGTAACCATCCATCCTCATCACAGCCTTGCCATAATATTTACTACATTTAAAACATAAGCAATTGTGAAATAGCTCAATCTGAAAATTTAGGACAGCAAGCTTATAGTTCTGAAATGAAAGTAAAAATGAGCACAATCCCATGCTCTAACATCAACAATGGGCCACCATTGCCCAAATAATTATGCTACACAAGCATACCATCTTTCATGGCTAAACCAAGCCATATTTAACATCAAAGCCTTTCATATAAACCCATCCATCCATGACTATCCGAAGTCATGGTATAACAACATAATCCCATAACCACATATCCCAAGTTGGATGCTAACATGAGTGACTAACACATCAAGTGGTCATCCTGTAACCGTGGACACGGCTATTCGAATAGTTCTTACTCTGATCAGAGGTGTACATCTTTACCCACACGATGTGATGAAGCCAAACGGCTACACTCTAGTTTGATCCGTACCCATCGGTACCCACACTCTACACATTGAGTGCGGACTAGAGGTCACAACAAAATCTTTTGCACGCTTAGCCCAAACCACCTAAACCACGTCTGGGCCCCCGACGACTAAGTCATGCGTGTGTGGTGACTAAGGCGGGCTCACCGTCGCGGGAGGCACCTCCGGCCAAAACCAGACGCGCTCAAGGCCCTCCAAAGGAAATCCCTCCTCACGACTGACGGACGGGCGTAGATGGCCACAGCCTCCCGTGCTACTGAGTGAAGCCGTCCCATTCCCAACGTGTGGAAGTACGTAGGGTGCTTGAATAGATGTCAACATGTTCGGTCCTTAACGACCCAGACGGAGCTACATGCATCGGGGAAACACCATCCCGTCATCGCCCTATCATCTGTCCAAGTCAAACATATTCTCAATTATAAATCATAAGTTATTCTTTTTAGATTTTACCCCATCCATGCGTATTAAACTAGTTTTGAACCGATAACTCCATCTATCGGATTTTTCTAGGTCTAGGAATAGGCATGGCTAAGCATTCGGTAAAATCAAAGTATCCCAAAGTCCTTAACCAGGGGTGACAAGGTGAAAACATGGTATCAACAACCAAGGAATGGAAATGCATACAATTGGGCAATATTGACTTTACCCGTTTTCCCATTTTAAATAGACTGAAACATGTATATAGATATTTCTTTCGCAAACAAATCAATTTATTGAAAACATAGGTTCAATATGCTTAGATGCTTGCATAGATGCTTGCCTTGCTGCTGCGATGGTTCACACTCAAATTCTGGTTCTTGCTCCACGTACTCCGAATTGTCTGAATCTACCGATAAAAGACGAATATGCAAATAAGAATCAATTAAATATGCCTATGCAAAAATGATCAATAAATGCTGAGATAAATACAGTAGGTAGGGCATGTCTTAACAAGATTTTAGTAGAAAGAACCAAGTCATTTGCACCCCTGGATTGGGAGATACAAAAATAACAAGCGAGGAAGGCTGAAAAATGGCAGTTTTGTGATTATTTAGATTGTAGCCTTAAGTTATTATATTTGACTGACATTTCCTATTAAGATTTTAAGAAGGCATGTATTTTTTATATAAAAGAGCACAACCTACTGGTTCCAACAAAATTTGGTTCACTGAAATCTAATTTAAAACGATTTAGATATGAATTTCTCGATTTTGTCAAAAAGAAGGGTTAGAAATTACTTAGGCCAATTTTGGGAGGTAGTTTTGTCAAATACAAATTCTCCACAGTAAAGTTTACAATTTTCTGGGTTAAACAAAAGTGGTTTCACATTTTTAGCAGTTAGGATGAATTTTCTAGAAATTTATAAACTTCTAGGTTATAAAGAGGTATATAAAAGAATATTTCTATTTTTAGAGAAAATCCTACACAGAAGTTCTCACTTTTTATTGTACAAAATTAAAGAGAACATTTTTATGAATCCAGAGAAATTTGGTTCACCTCAAAAGGAGTGATAATGGATTTTATAGAAATATTCCAATTTCCTAGGAACAAAATAGGTTACCTTTGCTTCATATTATTTTATAGATATTTTCTATATAGAAGTGGTCATATTTTATTTGACAGCATTAAAGTTCACAAATTTATAGAACTAACAAAATTGGTTTCACTCAAAAAGGAGTTAAAATGAAATAGTTATGGATTTCTGAAGTTTGCATATTTCTCTGATGTAAAATAAAGCAGTTGTCTTTTCTTTTCTTTTTCTTATTTCTCTCCAGCCTGGCCCACACGACAGCGAGACGGAGCAGAGCAGGGCACAGGCAAAGCAGAGGCAGCGAGCTTCTTGACGGCGGTGGCGGCGATGGGGGCGTCGGCTGCAGTTGGGGCCAAAAGAGAAAAGAAAGAGGAGTTCACGGCGAACACATCGGTGCAAGCGTAGGGGTCGGCGGTGAACTGTAGCTTGCTGGTGACGAGGACAAGCGGCGACTATGTTCGGGTTGGCGAGGCCGACTAGGCTACGGTCGGTTTTCGGCCAAACCAAACATGGATGTGCCTCTACTAGATGTCTGAGTCCTCACCGCAGGGTCTGAAGCAGTCGGCGAGGTCTGAGCAGTGGCAGCAACGTTGGAGACGGCTCGGCGGTGGCGAGGCTTCTCGGTTCCACTGCGGTAGCTCACTTCAGTCAGCCTGCGGCTAGGACACGGTGTCTACCAGGTTATGGACTTCCTAAGGATGGTTCCTATGCAATGAATCGAAGCGGGGCTCACCACAGGAGGAGTAATCGACGACGGTGGCAGGCGGCCGGACTTGGGGACGACGACGCCGATCTCTAGCTTCATAGCATCATAACTCGATTCCTTCGGCCAGCTAGCTTCTAGGGGTGAGGCGACGCTGGTGGCGCAGTGGCCCAGCCGGCGATGCACCATGGCGGTTGGAACGGCTGCGACACCACGGCGGCGGTTCTGTACAGCAAAGAGCAGAGCACGGCGGTGCCACGGTGACTTCGGCCAGCAAACCTAGGGTTGTGCAATACGAAAATGGAACGATTAGGAGGTGCTCATCATGTTCCTATGGTTGGGAAAGGATGGAGCTCACCGGCTCTAACTCGGGCTCAACCGAACACCTTCAGTAGAGGAGAAGATGGGCTTGCCGGCGGTGATCTTTGAGGTCTCCGCCGGTGTTCTCGGTGGGAACGTGAAGAGGTGGAGGAGGAGACTCGGCTGGCGTGTGTCACAGCCCTAAATCTAAATTAAGGTAATTAGTATTAAGCCCTAGCTAATCCTTTGCTTTGTGCTAGTTGTCACTTCCCAAGTTCTATATATCTAAAAATCCTACAAAAATTCCTAAACATGTCAGGTGATGTGAGTAAGCCCCTATAAATTTTACATAATTTTATCACTTAAATACATACTTCAACCAAGTCCCTCAACTCAGCATAGCTAGGAAGCTAGCTGAAATAAATTAGTTTACTTCTAAAATTCACCACATGAAAATGAAGACTAATTAGACAGAGCCCTTTTGCCAAAGTGTGTGCCAACATGAACCCTATCATCAGGAATTTTGGATTAATTTATCTCCCAAAGAAAACACATAAAATGATAAGATCAAGGCACTGGAGAAATGAACTAAACTGCAGAAAGATTGGATTAGTATGCCTAATTTGCTTTTTCACAAGAGATGAACCAGACCTCTTCTAGCAACGATTTTTGGTCAGTAGGTTAAACACATCTTTCTTTACCTCCAGTTATTTTCCCATAATTTATGCTCCTCATTTACTTAGTGAAACAGTAATTTAGAGAACTGCATGTTGGACAGCTCACAAAATAGTCTCTAGAGGTTTCTTCTCTCTCAAGACACTGACCAGTGGACCCCACAAGACCTGGCCCACTTGTCAGCCTCATAGCAGCATGTGACAGTGTGTTTCACCAGGAAATTCACCCATACTCCACCACTCCTCCTAGACCATCACTACTTGGACCCACAAGCCATAGAGTAAATCTAGCTAAATATGAGTAGAACATTGTTGCCTGACATGTGGGACCCATCAGAGGCACTGTGGAGATGGAGCAACTCAGCATTGCATGAGCCAACGTGTCACTGCCTCCTTCTTCCTTCCCTCCTCTCAGTTTACAGAGCCCTGGACAGTTAGCTTGGAGAGCATCGACCACTTCATCTCTAATCTCGCCATCAGAACCTCCTCCTCATCCTCTCCACGTTCCCACCGAGAAAACCCACGGAACTCCCAAGAATCACCGTCGCCAACGTCATCTTCCCTGGCGCCGTCAGTGTTCGACAGAAACCCAGCTAGCTCCGGTGAGCTCCATCCCTTCTAAGCCTCGGGAACATGATCTCCATCTTCTGATCGTTCCATTTTGTCTTTGGTCGCCCAAGGAATTGCCGGCCGAAGCCGCCGTCGTCCTCACCTTCGGTCCAGTGAGCGCCGCCGCGACATCGTCGCTGTTCCGGCAAGCTCAGGTGATCCAGCCGAGCCACCGCGCCTCCAGCATCGCCTTGTCTCCAGAAGGCCGCCAACCGAAAGAATCGAGCTGTGGTATCCCGAAGCTCGAGGTCGACACATTCTTCCCCAACTCCAGTCATCGCTCCGCCGCTGCCATTCCCGTTGATCGGGTGAGCCATCCGTCGATTCCTTGCACTGAGACTATCTTTAAGAGATCCCTAACCTGGTGGACACCTGACCTCAGCCGCAGATCGAGCGAAGAGAGACGCTTGCCGTGGAACCCGAAGCTTCCGCCGCCGCCTGGCCAAGTTCGCCGTCGCCGTTGCTGTTTCCATTTCACCGAGACCAGCACAACCTTCATTGAGCATCTTGGTACCCTTTAGACGCTAAGGCATGCTTTGTTTTGGCCTGAAACCACCCGTAGCCGAGTCGGCCTAGCCAACCCGAACCACTCCGCCGTTGGAGCTCGCCGCCGGCGATATTCCAGTCACCCGATGTGGGCACCCCAGAAGTGCATTATGAAGAGTAACGATTACGGCAACGCGAACTATCTAGATGGATGGGGTCTCGAATAAAACCCGAATAAATACGGTAACCATCCATCCTCATCGCAAACTTGCCATAATCTTTACCCACTCACAATACAAAGCCAAAAATGCCGAGAAGTGTACAAAAGAGATAATCATAAGGATAGCTTGCCAGTCCTCCCCGTCATACGCCCGTCAAACCACTCGATGGTGGCGACCAAACACGATACGTACCCTAGAGGACTCGAACCACAATAGCTATCCCCCAACCAGCTCAATTATACACAACTCATACTCATATTCAGCTAGTCCCCAGGAAAGCGACTAGCCTCACACTTTCATCGCAAGCAATTGATAAACATCACAAGTACTCTAAATATGGATAAACGAGCAGCAGAGTTATAAATATTACATAGAGGGTTCACACCCTAATTCATCACAAAGTGACACAAAAGATTTGCAGCGGAATATAAACACAAAGGACAAGAACCAGTGGTGCCAAACCCATACACAGGGCAACCGACTGGGGATAGAGCATAACTTCGACTACATATTATCCTCGCCACCCTCGGCGGGATAACAGTAGATCACACCATCTTCGTCGGTAACCTCACCTGAAAAGATGCAACGTGAGTACGAATGGTACTCCGCAAGACTTACACCATAATAATAGTACAAAGGAAGCATGCTGGTTTCTACATCAAGGAAGAAGGCTATATTGACTTGATTTTGCACAAAGCTGATTTTATTGAGCAAGTAATACTTGAAACTATAAGCATTTTGAGAAATAACACAATCTAAATTTTTAAGACAGCCAGCTTATAGTGCTGAAAATGAAATATAAATGAGCACCAACCGTGCTTTAAACATTACCCACGGGTCACCATTGTCCAAAACAATTATGCTACACAAGCATATCCTTTCTCATGACTAAACCAAGTCATATTCATCATCTATGGGCTACCATTGCCCAAACAATTATGCTACACAAGCATGTTCTTTCTCATGACTAAACCAAGTCATATTTAATATCCAGAAACCTTTTATAGAAACCCCTTTCATCCATGACTATCCTAAATCATGATATAGTCACATAATCCCGTAACTATATCTCCCAAGTTTGTCGCTAACATACATTGACTAACACATCAAGCGGTCGTCCTATAACCGTGGACACAGCTATTCGAATAGTTCTTACTCTGATCAGAGGTGTACATCTTTACCCACACGATGTGATAGAAGCCCAATGGCTACACTCTAGTTTGATACGTACATATCTGTACCCACACTCTACACATTGAGTGCGGACTAGAGGTCACAACAAAACCTTTCACACGCTTAGCCCCAACCACCTAAACCACATCTGGGCCCCCGACGACTTAATCGTGCGTGTGTGATGACTAAGGCAGGCTCACCGTCGTGGGAGGCACCTCCGGCCACAGCCAGGCGCGCTCGAGGTCCTCCAACGGAAATCCCTCCTCACGACTGACGGACGGGCCTAGATGGCCACAGCCTCCCGTGCTACTGAGTTAAGCCGTCCCACTCCCGGCGTGTGGAAGTACGTAGGTCTCCGGCTTGAAATACGATGTCAACATGTTCGGTCCTTTACGAACCCCAGACGGAGCTACGTGCCATCGGGAAACCACCATCCTTCATCGCCCTATCATCCGTCCAAGTCAAAATATTTTCAATTATTATTTAGAGGTTATTCCTTTTCAGATTTGAACCTATTATATTCGCTTTAAACTAGTTTGAACCGATAGCTCCATCTATCGGATTTTTCTAAGTTAGATTTAAGCATGCCTAAGCATCGGTAAAAATAAAAGTATCCCAAAAGTCCTTAACCAGGGGTAACAATGTATAAACATGGCATCAATAACCAAGGAATGGAAATGCATACAATTGGGTAATATTGACTCTACCTGTTTTCCCCATTTTGAATAGACTGAAGCATGCATATAGATATTGTTTTCACAAACAAATCAATTTATTGAAAACATAGGTTCAATATGCTTAGATGCTTGCCTTGCTGCTGCGAGGGGTCACACTCAGGCTCTGGGTTAATCTCCACGTACTCCGTATCCTCAAAATCAATCGATAAGAAGCAATATGCAAATAAGAAGCAATAAGCATGTCTATGCAACATGATTAATTGATTATGAGATAAATACAGAAGGTAGGGTGTGTCCTAATAAGATTTTAGGGAGAAAGAACCAAGTCATTTGCATCTCTGGATTGGGAGATACAAAAATGACAAGGTAGAAGGGCTGAAAACGGCAAAAGCCGAAACTATAGGAAAACTCTAAGTGGAAAATAAGTGCTTGCCTTCTCTGGTAGATTTTATGAGTGGAGGCATTTTATGTGAAAATACATATCTTCCTGGTTCCGACAAAAATTTGTTTACTGAAATCCGATTTAAAATGATTTAGATATGAATTTTACAAGTTTAACAAAAAGAAAGGTTTAGAAAATTACTTAGGCCTATTTTTGGGGAGGTATTTTTATCAAATACAACTTTCCAAAGTAAGGTTACAATTTTCTGAGTTTTAACAGAAGTGGTTTCACATTTTTAGCAAATAGGATGAATTTATGGGGAAGGATATTTCAAGTTATAAGCCCAAAATAAGTCAATTTTTCTTCATATTATTTTATGGATATTTTCTGTACAGAAGTTGGTCCTATTTTATTTTATATAATAAAGTTCACAAATTTACAGAGCTAACAAAATTGGTTTCACTTCAATTTGGAGTCAAAATGGAGCTGCGAAGTATTGGATTTGCAAAGTTTAGCCATTTTTCTGTTGTAAGATAAATCTTTTTAATTACTTTCCTATTTCTTTCTTCTTTCTGATTTCCCTGCAGCCCGGTCCGCAGGCCCAGCGAGGCAAAGCAGAGCAGGGCACGAGCGCGAGGGCACGGGCGCATGAATCGGACCGTCCGTCCCGGAGTGTATGGTCCGGCCTGGCGACGAACAGAGAAGGCGCAGGTAGACAGAGCCGGCGGGGCTTCTCGGCGGCGGCGACGGTGATGGCCCGGCGTCGGCTGTGGTCGGCCCAAAACAGAAAAGGGTAGAGGAGTTCATGCGGAGCTAAGGGTGGTCTTCTTGGACACCTCGGGTGACCGGAATCTCGCCGACGGCGAGCTCCAGCGGCGGAGTGTTTCGGGTCGACGATGCGTATCCTATTTTGGACTTGATTTGGCTGTGTACATGCATGCGGGAGTTATTGCTTGGTGCCAAGATGCTCACCGAGGCTCGTGCTGGTCTGGGCGAAGTTGGAACGACAATGGCGACGCGCAAATTGTCCGGCAGGCGGCGGAAAGCTTCGGATCGCGTTGGCAGCTCGCTCCCCTTGATCTGAGACCAAGGTAAGGCATCTATGATGTGGGACTCCTAGGGGTGGTGAGAGAGCCAGGAACGCCTGAGGCCCTACCAGAGAGAACAAATCGACGACGGCGCGACTTGACCGGAGAGGAAGAAGATGGCTTCGATCTCAAGCTTCACTGTATCATCTCCCCATTTCTTCTGTCAGTTATCTTTTGGAAGTAGGGCGACGACGCTGGCGAGCTGCTCGTCAGACTTGCTCCGAGGCGGCCGGAATGGCCGTGATGTCCCCGGTGGCGGCGCTGTAGAGCAGAGGGCGAAGCACGGCGTCTTTGGCCGGCAGTTCTAGGTAGGTAATACAAAACTGGAATTATTGGGAGTGCTAATCACGTTCCGGCAGAGGAAGAGATGGAGCTCACCAGTGCAACCTCGAGCTCAACCGAATACCTCAGCAGAGGGAGAATAAGCTTGACGCGGTGATCTTGGGGATTCTGTGTTCTCCGGTGGGGTGCGTGAAGAGGAAGGGTGAGAGGTTCTACTGGCGGAGTTGAGTCGAAATGGTCGATGTTTCTGGAGTTGAGCTCATCTATGTCACTCTGGTGTGCTGTGAGGGAGAAAACGAGAGGAGAGACACGTCTGCCATGCAATGCCAAGTTGTCTCCACTGCTACAGTGGCATGGGTGGGTCCACATGTAAGGCAACCTTTTCCTACACATTTTCAGCAGCCTTAGTCTAGAATTGTGGGTCCTTGGAGTAATCCTATGGAGAAGAGAGAGGTATGGGTAGAAATGGGTGAAACTCACTGTCCCAAGACTGGCAAGGCTTACAGGTGGGCCATGGTCTGTGGTCCACTAGTCAGTGACATTGAGAGAGGAGAAATCTCCAGAAACTAAGTCTTGCTAGCTGTTCAAGCAGCAGTCTTGCATTATGGTTTCACTAGGTAATGAGGAGCATAAGTTATGGGAAAATACTGGAATAGAGAAAGATGTGTTTTACATGATGACCAAATTCGTTGTTAGAATGATTGGTTTGCTTTGGTGAAAATGCAAAGTAGGCACACAGACCCAGTTTTTCTGCAGTGTGGTTTATGTCCTAGGGCTTTGCTGCCTATTATTTCATGTGACTTATTGGGAATTAATTAAACCAAAATTCCTGTAGTAGGATTTTTCATGGTGTCACACACTTTGGAAAAGGGCTCTGCTAACTAGTCATTCTTTTCATGTTCATGGTGGTACTTTTAGAAGTAGACCAATTTTTTTCAGCTGAGCTTCTAGTTTCTTGCTGATTTGCAGGATTTGGTTGAAGTACTAATGAAGTGATAAAATTATGTAAAATTTACAGTGGGTTGAGTTTGGTGAGTAGTGCTTACAGAATTTTCTATGATTTTAGTGAACGAAACATCCTTAGAGAATCCATTAGACTATGCAAATGCATATGTCAAAGAGAAGGACACAGGCTGAAACATGTTTGGATTTTAAGGGTCTAACAAATGAAATAAAGTTCTGGAAAAATTATATTAATTCATATAATGATCTAGCGATATTTGAAAATTATTCCCCCATAATGTTTCTGTTCACACTTGATGCACTTTTGGAGTGGTCTTTGCCGATTAGGGTTTGCTATTCATCTGATCTGATCCTATTTAATTGAGGTGCTACCAGAAGGATAAAATATGAAATTTTACAGGGGCTATTACTCACATCACTGACATGTTTAGGAATTTTTCTAGATTTTAGATATACAGAACTAGGAAAGTAACAACTAGAACAAGGCAAAGGATTAGTTAGGGCTTAACACTAATTACCTAATTTAGATTTTGGGGCTGGGACACCCAGTTCAA
Organism: Oryza meyeriana var. granulata; assembly: GCA_003991445.1. NCBI lineage: Eukaryota > Viridiplantae > Streptophyta > Magnoliopsida > Poales > Poaceae > Oryza > Oryza meyeriana. Next base: position 76,831 of record RYFJ01002397.1, read on the forward strand.
AGAGACCGCTTGGCTCCGCCTGAACTCCTCTACCTTTTCTATTTTGGCCCGAGACCACAGCCGACCGCGTCCACTCGCCCACGCGAGAAGCTCGTGGCTCGTTCTGCCTGCGGGCCCTTCTCCTGTTCGCCGCCAGGCAGACATCACCCGGGAACGGACGGTCCATCTATGCGCCCG